>OX451736.1:709049892-709635433 GCA_948472305.1 Vicia faba | reverse complement strand
ACTAACACACCCCCTTAATTCATGTTATCAAGACTTCTCATCCCAATGCTTTCTTTAACTCTCGAATCTCACTTTGTTCGGAGGTTTGGTGAATATGTCAGCTAGTTGCACTTCTGTCTTGCAATGTTCTATTTCAAGCTTCCCTTTGTTTACTTGGTCTCTCAGAAAATGATACATTCGTTCAATGTGCTTACTTCGACCATGACACACTTGGGTGATTCACAAGATTTATTGCTGACTTATTATCAACAAACAGCTTCATCTTCGATTCTATATTCTGAGCTCTTCAAGTAGCATTTCGATCCATATTGCTGGCATGCAGCATATGATGCAACCACATATTCTGCTTCGCATGAAGACAAATCCATAATACTTTGCTTCCTCGAACTCCAAGAGATTGGAGCTCCTTCGATCATGAAAATATACCCTGCAGTACTCTTCTTTTCATCTTGATCTCCACTGAAATCTGAGTCAGTGTATCCATGCACTTTGACCTCTGTACTGTTCTTCGATCCTTTTGGCAACAGCACACCATGATCAACAGTTCCCTTGATGTATCTCAACACCCTCTTTACTACAATGAGATGACATTCCTGAGGCTTCTCCATAAATATGCTCAACAATCCTACACTTTGGCAGATATCTGGTCTAGTATTGCAAAGATACTCAATGATCCAATGATTTGTTTGTAAAGGGTCGAACTTACAAACTCATCATTTGATTCCTTCTTCAGCTTTTTCTCCAGTCTCTAATGGAGTAACGGCTGCCTTAAAGTTGCTCATATTGAACCTCTTCAATATATCTTGAGCATACTTCGTTTGATGCAAGAAAACTCCTCCTTAAATGTCTTTGAATTCCATTCCCAGGAAGTAGGAAGATTCCCTAAATCATACATTTCGAATTCATGCATTAACTTTTACTTTACCTTCATTATCTCAGCTTCATTTGCTCCTGTAATGAGTAAGTCATCAACATAGAGGTATAAATGATTCGATTGGCTCTTTCGACATCATTTACATACACTCCATGTTCAGAGACACAATTTTATGAACCCTTCTTCGATTAGGAAGCTATCTATCCTTTTATTCCAAGCTCTAGGAGCTTACTTCAAGCCATAGAGAGCCTTCCTCAATCTGTAAACCTTTGACTCCTGCCCTTTGACGTTGAAGCCTGGTGGTTGAGTGACATAGACTTCTTCTTCCAGAGGCCCATTCAAAAATGCTGACTTCACATCAAGTTGGTGCATTTTCCATCCTCTATATGCAGCTATTGAACAAACAATCCTGATTGTTTCGATCCTAGCAACAGGCGCATACACTTCATCGAAGTCAATACCTGGTTGTTGTAGAAAACCTCTGGCCACCAGTCTTGTCTTGTACTTTGCAATCTCACCACCGGGCCTTCGTTTCACCTTGTAGATCCATTTCACATTAATTGGTTTCTTGTTGGTTCTTTTGATAAGCTCCCAAGTGTTGTTCTTCTCAATGGCTCTAAATTCTTCTTTCATGGCTTCACACCAATTCGAATTGCTCAAGGCTTCACCTAAGTCAATTGGTTATGCTTCAGCCATCATCATGGCTTCTTTAATTAATTCACCATCAGTATCTATTGCTTGATATGGAAACCTCTCATATCCAGTCAGCCTAGTTGACTCAGTTCTTCTTCTTGTGGATCTTCTTTCATTCTGCACAAGTGGTTCTTCATTTCGACTAGTCAAAGTATCACCCTGTTCATTTTGACTTGTCGAAGCTCCATCTTCTTCAAACACAGTTGTGACTGTGTCTGATTCTTGTCGAATTGCACTTTGACTCCAATCTCATCCTTTGCTTTCTTCTACAAGAACATCTCTATTGATCACTAGTTTATCTTCGATTGGTGAATACAACTTGTATGCATCAGTCGAATGATAACCTATGAGCACCATGACTTCACTTTGATCATCCAGCTTCTTTCTCAATTATTCAGGGACATGCCTGAAACACATTGATCTAAAAATTCTAAGATGACTTGCATTTGGCTTCGACCCTGTCCAAGCCTCGTGTGGTGTCTTTTCGACCATCTTCTTCGTTGGGCATCTGTTTAGAATGTATATTGTTGTCGATGCTGCTTCAGCCCAAAATCTCTTAGGCATATTCTTAGATTTCAACATACATCTGGTCATGTTCAGTACACTTCTATTCTTTATCTCAGCGATGCCATTATGCTGAGGCGTATAGGGTGCAACAACCTCATGCTCTATACCTTCCTCGTTGCAAAATTTGGCAAATTCTGCTAAAGTATATTCACCACCACCATCAGTTCTTAACTTTTTCAATTTTGCAGCCACTTTATTTCTCAACATACAACTTGAACTTCTTGAACTGTGTGAATACCTCACTCTTCCTTTCAATGAGTTAAATCCACATATGTCTGGTGAATTCATCAATGAAAGTAAGGAAATACCTGTTACCTCCATTGGACTTTACTTCAAAAGGTCCATACACATCTGAATCAACCAACTCCAATTTTTTCCTTGACCTTATAGGCAAATCACGTTTGAATGCCTTCCTTGCCTTCTTAGCTTTGCAACATTCTTCACATATCTTCTTTGGTTCCTTCACATACGACAACCCAAGCACCATTTTCTTCTGATTGAGCATACATAAACTTTTGAAGTTTATATGTCCATACCTGTGATGCCATAGCCAATTCTTGTCTTCTTCTTCAGTTGAAGTAAGACATTTGTCATCTGATGTGTTGAGTTCGAATTTGAAGGTTTTGTTCTCTGCCAATGGTGCTTTCATAATTAACCTCCCATCAGCCATATATACCTTCATCTGATTATTCTCCAACTTCATATTGAAGCCTTTTGCAAGTGATTGACCTACACTTATCAAGTTACTTGTCATCGAAGGTACATACAAAACTTCAGTGATAGTATCCTTTCGACCATCCTTCCTGATAATCGAAATGTCTCCTTTACCACCTGATTTGATATGTCTACCATCTGCAAACTTTATCACCTTTTCGACTGACTCATCTAACTTGGTATACTAGTTTTTATTGCCAGTCATGTGGTTGCTACATCCTGAATCCAGATACCACATGTTGTTTTTTTCAGTGTTCGATTGAGTGTTCACCAGCAATAACACATCATTAGAATCACTACTTCCAGCTCGTGCATATTGAGCTTCATCACTATCTTTCGACCTTGCAGCTTTCTTGCTTCGACAATCTCTAGCATAGTGGCCAAAACCTTGACAATTGTAACATTGCACCCCTTTCGTGTCAACTTTCTTCCCAGAATACTTGTTGCCCACTCATTTCGAATCAATATTCTTGCTTAACTTCTCATCACCAACAAGTTTCTTATGCTACTTCGATTTCTCTTTTCCAGCTTTCTTGCTGAATCTTGATTGCAATGCTTGTTCAGTTGTCTTTTCCCTTTCTGAGTTTCTTTGCTGCAGACTCATTTCATGAGCCTCTAAAGAAGCTTGAAGTTCTTCCAACTTCATCTCAGATAGATTCTTGGCCTCTTCGATTGTTACAACAAAGTAATCAAAATCTGTAATTAGAGATCTTAATACCTTTTCTATCTTCTGCAGATCCGTTAGCGCTTCACCACACGCCTTCATCTGGTTTGTTAGCATCACCACTCTTGAGAAATATGCTGAAACAAATTCATCCTCTTTCATGTGCAGCATCTCATACTGCTTTCTCAGAGTCTGTAACTTCACCTTCTTCAGTTTCTCATCTCGAACATACAAAGACTTCAGCTTTTCCCAAGCTCCTTTTGTTGTTTCTTCTTCGATTATCTTCTCAAACACATCACAATCCACATACTAGTGAATCAAGAGCAGCGCCTTGCCATCTTTCTTCCTCTGATCTTTGTGCGCAGATTTCTGGGCTTCCGTAGCATCTTCCTCCAATTGTGACATTCCATCATTCACGATTTCTACAACATCTTGAAATCTGAAAATAACCTTCATTTGTGCCACCCATCTTTGATAGTTTTCACCTTTGAAAGCCAGAAGATTTGTTGGAAATTGTGTTGAGGTTGTTGATCCGTTTGCCATTAGATTCTCTCTGAATCACAAACAAACTCTTGATACCAATTTGTTGGAACAAAGGATTCAATAAAGATGAATATTGTGAAAAACAAGAAGAAGAAGAAGAGAGAAGAAGAGAGAAAGAGATTGCTGAGTTAGTTAGTATAACTAACTCTTAAACTGAAACTGTTATTATTGTTACTACAGTTATATGGATTACAAAGTAATGACCCTTTATACAGGCAACATGCTCAGGCCCAAATACAAGCTAAAGCCCAAATAATAACTAACAAGAATTAACCAACTAACAGTTAGGATGGCTAGGCTAAGGGATAATTACATTCTTGAGAAATCACTTAGGTACGACCTCTAGCTTGACATATCACATGTAGGATCTATACTATTATACTCAAAAGAAGTACAAAATGAATGAGATATATTTATAATACGGCGGTTCATTCTTTCAATGCACTAACGCTACATAGAGAAACATGACATAGCATAAACTAGTGTGTATATGTGTGTTGGTGCAAAGTGATGAAATTGAGGAAGAAGAGAGAAAAATGATAAATGCTAAAAGCTGCTACTAATGATTGGAAAAATGAATTGTTGTCATTAATGAAACCTAGTACACCTATTTATACACAAAAGTAGTAAAGATAAGAATGCCACATAGGCCCTAAAAGAATATCCAAAAATATCAAATACTAAGTAACCCCTTTAATACCATCCCATAATTTAGTATCTATCAGAAATTAACAACACTAATTTCATTTCTCAAACGAAGAAATTGGTCTGTTTTTATTGCCTTCATCAGAACATCTGCCAGCTGCTTCTGAGTGCTACAGTGCAGAACTTTTAACACTCCTTTATGCACTTGACTTCTCAGAAAATGATACTTTGTCTCAATATGCTTTCTTCTTCCATGCAGTACTGGATTCTTGGAAAGATTGATTGCATACTTGTTATCAATCAATTGCTTTAGAGGTTTCTCTATCTCAATCTTCAAATCCTCCAGAAGATTCAGAAGCCAAACAACTTGACATACAGCTACAGCACCTGCAATGTATTCAGCTTCACACGTTGACAGAGTCACAACAGGCTGTTTCTTAGAACTCCAAGAAATTAGACCTCTTAGAAACTTGAACAAGTAACCAGAAGTACTTGTTCTGTCAACTCTGTCTCCACACTAGTCAGAATCAGAATAACTCACTAATTCTGGTTCTGTCTTTCTTCCAGAAGGAAATAGAACTCCATATTTCAGAGTTTCTTTGATATACCTCTGAATCCTGACAGCAGCTTGGTAATGAGACCACTTTGGTTTACTCATGAATATGCTAACCATTCCAACTGCATAACAAATTCCAGGTCTGTTATTGCACAAGTACTTAAGAGAACCAACCAACTGCTTGAAGGTTGTAGAATCCACAGAATCACCATCAGAATCAGAATCCAATTTATGATTGGTTTCTGATGGTGTCACAACAACTTTTCAATTCCGCAGCTTAAATCTCTTCAGAAGTTCAAGTTCATACTTCAGCTGATGTAGAATGATACCCTTCTTTGAGTACATAATCTCCATTCCTAGAAAATACCATATTTCCCATATCTATCATCTCAAATTCATTCATCAGAACTTCTTTGAAATTGATTATATCTTCTGGACAACTTCCTGTTATCAATATGTCATCAACATATAGACACACCAGAATCATATTGCCACCAGAATGTTTCACATACACGCCATATTCCATCTCACATTTCTGAAACTTTTGTCTCTTAAAAAACAAATCAATTTTCAGATTCCAAGCTCTGGGCGCTTGTTTCAGTCCATACAAGGCTTTATGTAACTTGTATACCATCCCTTGCTGATACTTTTTCACAAATCCATGAGGTTGTGACACATATACCTCTTCTTATAACGGACCATTCAGAAATGCAGACTTCACATCCAGATGTATCAAAGGCCAATTTCTGTTTGCAACTAAAGCAATCACCAGTGTGATTGTTTCATGTCTAGCTACAGGCGCAAACACCTCAAAGTAATCTAGCCCAGGTTTCTGAAGAAAACCTCTAGCCACTAGTCTCGTTTTGTGTTTGCCAATTGATCCATCTGGCTTAAGCTTCACCTTGAAAACCCATCTGACGCTTATGGCTTTCTTCTTTTCTGGAAGCTTCGTCAACTTCCAAGTTTTGTTTCTTTCAATAGCCTCAAGTTCTTCTTTCATGGAATTCAACCATACTTTCTTATTGAGAGCTTCTTCAATACCCACTGGTTCAGAATCTACTAACATGGCACACTGAACGACTTCTCATTCAGAATCTACTTCAGTATCATGCAACATGCTAAAATCTGCAAACCTACTTGGTATTTGTCTGATTCTCTGTGGTTTCTGAACTTGTTCTGAAGCTTCTCCCAAACTCGAAACAATGCTATATTTTGGACCTTGTCCAGAACTACTTCCTTCAGAATTACCACTTTCATAGTTACTTCTAGAAGCTTGTCCTCCAGACCTTATGTCTTCAGAGGTTTTCCTTCCAGAAATATAATCACCACCAGATTCTGGATCATCATCAGAATCTAGATCAGAATTAGATCCACTATCAAAATCTCCCTGAGATTCTGACTCATCTTCAGAGTCTTCAGATTCATCTTATGACTCTGACTCATCTTTAGAACTTTCTGAAGAATCTTCAGAAACTAACTCTAGTGTTGGCGCTACACCAGAATCTGATTGAGACTTGTTCCAATCCCATGTTTCTGACTCTTTCACAATAACGTCTATGTTGATTTCAACTTTGTTGGTTTCTGGACAATAAAGCTTATAGGCACCTGTACTGTGGTACCCCACCAGTAACATTACTTTGCTTCTATCATCCAGTTTCTATCTTCTAGCTTCTGGAACGTGTTTGTAGCATACAGAACCAAACATCCTCGGATGGCTAAGACTTTGCTTATCTCCAGTCCATTTTTCTAAAGGAACAGTTTCCTTCAGCTTCTTCGTTGGACACCTATTTAAAACATATGCTGATGTGGCAACAGCTTCTCTCCATAACATGTGAGGTAGCTTCTTCTCTTTCAGCATACTTCTGGCCATATCAAGCAAAGTTATGTTTCTTCTTTCAGCAATACCATTGTGTTGAGGAGTATATGGAGCAGTAACCTCATGTTCTATTCCATTCTTCTCACAAAACTTCTGAAACTCTGTAGTGTTATACTCACATCCACCATCCGTTCTCAGAATCTTCAGCTTCTGACCACTCTGCTTCTCAGCCTTTACCTTGAACTTCTGGAACTCAATAAACACTTCATGCTTGAACTTGATGAGTGTTACCCGTGTCATTCTTGTGAACTCATCCGCAAAAGACACAAAATATTTGTTTCCTCCAAGTGAAGATACTGGAAATGGTCCATACACATCAAAATGTACTACTCCTAAAGCATGTTTTGCTCTGGGGGCTACTTCTGATACAAATGGCAATCTGGGTTGCTTGCCTTTCATGCATATCTTACATAACTTCTCAGGCTTCACAATCTTCGAAATGCCATGTACAAGCTTCTTAGAACTTAGATGCCCTAAGCTTCTATAGTTCAAGTTCCCCAACCTCTTATGCCACAACTTACTATCACCTTCAGCGCCTTCTGCACTAAGACACTTTGCTTCAGTTGTTTCTACATTCACCTTGAATGTTTTGTTGCTTCCCTGCTCAGACTTCATAATCAACTTCTGATTAGAATCATATAACGTCAAGAGGTTGTCCTTCATAACAACTGAGAACCCTTTCTCAATGAGCTGACCTACACTCATCATATTGCTTTTAATTCTAAGAACATACCAAACATTTTTTATCTGAATGTTTTTTCCATTCTTCACTCTGACTCTGACATTTCCCATACCTTGTGCATTAAGATACTTATCATCAACACATATGATCTTTGTTCTTCTTATGGAGTCAAAGTCTATCAACCATTGTTTGTTCTTAGTCAAGTGGTTTGAACAACCAGTGTCCATATACCACCAATCTTCTGAACACTTTCCATCAGAATCAGAAGTCATCAGTAACACAGGTTCATCATCAGAATCTCCTCTGGCTATATTTGCTTCTTCTGATTTCCTTCCTCTGTTTCTACAATCTCTGACAAAATGGTCAAACTCTTTGCAACAGTAACATTGAACATTCTTCTTGTCATACCTTTCTTTTCCCTTCTGATATTTCTTTTCATCAGAAGTTAAGGTTTCTGACTTCTGGAATTTATCACTGCGTCTATTTTGCTTCTGGTCCTTCTTGATAAAAGAAGCCTTCAGAGCTTGCTTAACTTCTCTCTCAGAAGTTCTTTCAGTCAGACGCAACTCCCGCGCTTCTAGACTGCTTTGCAACTCTTCTATTCTCATGGTTTCTAAATTTTTAGAATGTTCAACAGAAACAACAACGTAATCAAATTGAGGAGTAAGTGACCTCAGAATCTTTTCTATGATTACCTGTTCAGAAAGTGTTTCTCCACAAGCTTTCATCTCATTAGTGATCAGAATCATTATAGAGATGTACTCAGAAACTTTCTCACTGTTCTTCATGTTGAGATTCTCATATTGCTTTCGCAGGGACTAAAGCTTCACCTTCTTCACTGACGCGTCACCCCCGTAACATCTGACCAGTATATTCCATGTCTCTTTTGTCGAATCAACAATCTTCTCAAATACACTTTCATCCACACACTGATGGATATAGGACATAGCTTTCTAATCCCTCTTCTTCGTAGCTCTTTTTGCAGATCTTTGTTCTTCAGTAGCATCTGCTGCAACTGAAACATAACTATTGATAACAAGATCCAGAAGATCCTGAGCACCAAACAACACACGCATCTATATCATCCATTTGTTCCAGCTTCTGCCATCAAAAACTGAAAGTTTAGTGTTCAAACTGCTGCCTCCACTCATCTTAAACCTTGCACAAATCTCATATCTCACTCAGTGTTTCCCAAACCCACAAAATCAGTGTGATTATGTTCAGATTTTTGTTCAAGATTCAACAGAAATCAGAAACCAAAAATCAAACACACAACTCACTATCACTCGTGTTTCCCAGAATTTCAGAATAAACCAAAAATTCTAGATATCAATTTGTTGGTGCAAGGTGATGAAATTGAAGAAGAGAGAAAAATGATAAATGCTAAAAGCTGCTACTAATGATTGACAAAAGAAATTGTTGTCATTAATAAAACCTAGTACACCTATTTATACACAAAAGTAGTAAAGATAAGAATGTCATATAAACTCTAAAAAAATATCCAAAAATAACAAATACTAAATTATCCCTTTAATAATGCGGTTATATAGATAGAACCTTTATATTTATATTGATGTGGTAGTCATCGATTAACCTTTCTCAAAATCTTAGCCGCACTGGAATTGTGTTCATGTTCTCTCCTTATGTTCTTAAACAGTTAGCATTGTAGCCGAAGCACTCCCTCGTTACATATTCAATTTGTGCGGACAGTGTAGAGACAATGTAGTTGGCATTGTGTTTTGTGATAAATTAGTTTCTACAATCAATGGTTTTGCGATACAAGAGTTAATGCGGCAATACTAGACTCGAAATAAATGATACACAATACATTGAAAGAATTTTTTTTTTCAATATGTTTATTTGCAATATCCCTTCAGAGTTAGCTGAACACTTAAAAATAATTAATGAAACATATTTTTCTTTCCATGCTCATTTGGTAGAGAAGTCAAAATAGAAAAATGTAAGAGCTCGTTTAATTACAAGATCCACCTAAAAAAACTACTCGATTGTCTTAGATATATGTGTAAGAACCAATATAAGTTGAATCGGAAAAATATATCGCCGACAAGAATTATTAGATTGATGGTTTAGGTGCATGTTTGTTTTGGCTTTTAGAATGATGAAAAACAATTCTAAAGATATAGAATTGATTATGAGTAATTTTAAAATATTTAGTTAGACAAAAATAAAATTGATTCTACCTTAGTTTTTGAAAAGATCTAGAGGTGTAGATTTTAAGATTTTTGATTAAACAAAAGTAAAATTAATTCCGTCTCTAGAAATTTTTACACTAAATTTTCTAGAAATTTTTACACTAAATTTTATTGTTCAACTCACTTTTATATAGATGTATCAAATCACAAATCAATTTTGTTAAACTCAATTCTAATAAAATCAATTTTACAAAACTAAATTCTACTAAAAACAATTTTGTCCACAGGTCAGAACTATTTCTAAAGTGTAAAATTAATTCCAAATGATTTTAAGATGTTTGGTTAGGCAAAAGTAAAATTGATTCTGCCTCTAATTCTACTATAATCAATTCTACCAACCGTCAGTCCAAACACACCCTAACTCATCCATCCCTAACAGAAGAGAAAGGGAAAAAAGAAGTGGGCAGTTTCTTTTGTATGGCACCACGGCAAGAGATAAGATTGTAAACAGATTCTTAAGTCGATTCAAGAGTGATCGTAAAATATATTTTCTAACTATTTTTCGCAACTGATTGAACATGAGAAAGTCTATCAACCTCAAATTGGGGCATTCCAGCAATGAATATTAGGAATTGTTTGTTAGGCGCGGCAAACCACATTGAACCACTTCCGAGCCTGGGGAAAAATATTGATTCAGCAAACATTGGCACACAAGAAATACCATCAGCACTTACACAACCAAACGTGAGTCTCTTTACCATTGCTAGAATGCAGCAAGAACAAGTAATCATGCACAGATCAAAATGCATAGATCAAACAGGACCTTTTAAAGGTGAGAAAGAAAACTAAACCCAACAAATAATTGACAGTTGAATTAAAAGATTCGGAAATGAGCTCTGTTCAGAATTAAAACAATATAATTGTGAAAATCCTTTCAAAGAACATGCCTGCAAAAAACACCAGCATCAAAGACAAATATCCCAATTTCATTTCCAAATAACCCATTTCTAGCCTACTCCATTTCATTTCAATATAGTCCACACTATACCATTAATCAAAACACACTATCCTTGATAAACCTAATAACAAAACAAGAACAACATTTAATACCAAAATCAGAATGATAAACAAACTAGGTATAGAAGCATATAATATAATTATCACCAGAAACACTATTTTCAAAAATCTAAACAAAAACAAAATTAACATAACCAACATAAGATCATAAGATCAAGTTCAAACGTATAGAATCAAATTACTGAAATTCAAAAAACCAACTAAACAAAAACCTAGGCAGTAAGAACAACAGCACCACCAGCTTCCTTAATCTTCTTCTCCGCAATCTTCGAAATCAGCTTCGCCTTAACAACAATCGGCTGATTACTCGGCAAAACACCCTTCCCAAGAACCTTGAAAAAACCATGCTGCGTAACATCAATAACCGGTGCAGTGCCCTTCGACTTCGCAGCCTTCTCCTTCACATCCTCCGGAACCAGCGACCAAAGCCTGTCGATATTCACGATCGGGGAGTAGAATTTGTTCCTAAGCTTGTGGAAGTAACGCATACCGACTTTACCGAAGTAACCTGGATGGTACTTGTCGAAGAGGATACGGTGGTGATGCATACCTCCGGCGTTACCACGACCTCCGGGATGCTTTCTGTGCTTTCCGATACGACCGTGTCCGGCGCTGACGTGGCCCCGCTTCTTCCTGTTCTTCTTGAATCGGGTTGTCATTGTTGCCGTCTGATCAGAAAATGGACTAGGGTTTCATGTTATTTATATGTGATTTGAAGTGTTTTACTTTTTAATCCCTAGGGTTTGGGGTTTACAAGCAATCAGAACTAAGGGTATTAATGGGAAGTTGAATTAGATTTGGGCTTTTTTTTTACCTTTTTCAAAACAAATAGTTATAATATTGGAAAAGTCTATTCGTCACTCTATGTATGTACTTTCTCACCTCCAAATTTACTTTATTTTCAATTTACTCTCATAAATAACTTTAAATAAAACTATAGTATTTTTTATTAATTTAATTTTTTTTTATTTCTTTCAATACACCTAATATTCTAAATAATTAATTAAAAAAATCAAAATATGAGAATCCATTCCAAATCATTTGATATATTAGATATTAAATATCGAACATTTTGTAAATATAAAATATCTAAAATATGAAATTAATTACATTTATTAATTTAATGAGTTTCATAAAAAAAAAAATAACAGTGTTTCTATTTGTGTTGAACTGATAGAGTAAAAAAATTTTACAATACCTCCTAATTTATTTTGTAAAATTTCACATTACCGCATAAATTATTTTGTGAAATTTTGAGAAGATTTCTAATTTTTCTCTAAAAAAATAGGATCTCTTTTCCCAAACTCAATTGTAGAAATGACAAATCTTAAATTTCTTCTCCCATATCCAGTTTTAAAAAAAGTACAGCTCTAAATTTTTTCTCTCCTAAACTCTCAAACTTTAAATACAATTCATTCCAAAGATGAAGAAACACATTATTTATTCCAAAGAACTTATAAATTTGTAAAACTCATTCACTCACAAACCCTAAACACATTTACAAATTCATAAATAGTTTATTTTCTTTAATTAAATTTATTAATTCAAAGATATAGTTATTTTGGAGTTTTTATTTTAAAATTTAAATCATTCTTTTCTCTTTATGACAATATGATTTTTGAGAATGAACTATGACTATTGGAATAAAAAACTTATAAAATACACATTTATGCAAGTAATATCAACTTTTTCTCATTCCTTTTCATTTCTCACAAATACACAAAAGTATTTTCATCATCAAAGATATAAATAAAAAGAAAGAAGGAAAAGAGAAGAGAACAATTAGAAAGAAGAATCGAAAATCGAACAAGATTTGACATGATGGATCTGAATACGCTTTTAGTATTTTTTTTATTTATAAAATTTAAAATACCGTAAAAATCATGATATCAAGATTCAAAACATAAAATTTTACTAACACTTGATATCTAAGCAAGGTTACATATATTATGATTTTTCAGTAATAATTATTAATAATATTTTGTATTTATAATTATAAAGAAATTAAAAGTGCACTGTTACCTTATTTATGATTAATTTTTATTGAAATATGTACATTGCTACATTGGTACTGTACAGAATTGAAAATATTTTCATTCTAGCAAGGGATATGGTATTCATGATACGTAAATGTAATGTATTGTACATTCATGATATGTAAATTTGTTCATAATAGAAGTGCATGACACGGGAAACAATGTCGTGACGACGAAAAGTACTATCATGGTTTTTAATTTTTATTTTGGAAAATACAGAAAAAGATATCCTTCAATATTATTCATATACTGCTTCAAACATGTTGGAACACAACAAAAACCTAGTTGTTGTTGTTTGAGAGAATGATGTGCCATATATATGATTTCTAACATTTAGTTTATCCAACAGAATTTTCTATGGACTGGCATGTATGATAAATATAAATAACTTGCACTACTTACAATATTAATTTGTATAAAGAATAATTATTGTGCAGTTCTAAGTAAATTGGTTGAAGGATAGATTTAAATTGAAATTTTCAAATTTTAAAGCATGGATTTATTTATTAGCAAAGTAGTCAAATCTATTAAGGTTTGAAATTTCAAATTATACTAATTCAATTGTGTAATTTACTATCATCATTTTATTACTTAATAGATTTAGAATTTGTTAATAATTAAAGTGATTAAATTCATAAGTTTCCAATTGAGTTTTGATTATGAACTTCAATTTTGAAGTGAAAAAGTATATCGTCAAATTTGAAATTATTTGAGTTAGAAATTTGTTAATCATTAAAGTGGTCAAATTAATTAAAGTTTATGATTTTAAATTCTACAATTGAACTTTGATTGAGATGCTACGCAAATAACATATTTAGGTTCAATGATATTTATTATTATAAGACATATATAGATTATTCAAAGATGGATCATGACTTGTTACTAAAATTAATGTATTTGTTGTCATACTTGATGCTTGTGTATTCAAAGATAGACATGCATGTTATTTTGAGAATGATTAATTTTATTGAAGTATGTTCATTTAGCATCATTATAGTTTATTGACATGTATTTAGGTATTACCCAAAGGTGAGAGGTGTGTTTGTTGAAATTCACTAGGCACAATAAGAGGCAGCCCAGAATCCTGCGTTCAATCTGGTGGAGAATGCACTCTAGGGTACATCATGGTCCCTAGCCACTGGGATCGTTGGATTTAGAATCTCATATTTGAATAGCCCATAAGTGAGGCGTATCATGCACTTGCTGACCTTCGCGTGCACTAGATCTGAAAGAAAATTAGTTAGAAAATGCAAAACGCAGACTCCTGGAATCGAACCCAGGTTCCCTCGTTGTACACCCATTCAACTTACCACCCAGTCATCTTGTTCATTCGTTTATAATAGTCAAAGCATAATATTATATAAAAAACGAACTCATATATATATTTAAATAAAACGCGCACGCTGAGTTGGCCCTATCTTTTTAAATGGGCGAATCAAAAAGTGACATTTAGACACGCCAGCACAGGGTGGGTCAAACCACCGTCCATGGTGGTTGACCACCTTCTTCTCTGGCCATTAAAAATCGTCATCTGCAAAAACACGATGAATCAAAGAGAGAAAAGGTCATGGTCCCCCTAAATAGGGGGCTGCGAGTTTAATGGCAACATTTGTTTGTCCTAAAACTCATGGTATCACCTAGTTTGACACACAACCATTTTGGGACCCTAACAATGGTACTTTGCTCTCCCTGCATCAAATCTCAAAAGCAACACGTCAAATATCTTCTAAATCATCATGCTACATGATTTATGCAAATAAAACAACGCGTAAATTTAAGGGTACGGTTGAGAAGATTTTACCGATCGGTGAGATGGAGATACAGCGTTCTGGCTTGTTTCAGCCTTGAATGAAGGGTTATACGTGCTCTTGGGAATCCTGGGATGTTGATAGAATGCTTGGAAAGAGCTGAATCTGGATGGATCAAGGGTTTCAATTTGGACAACTTTGATGGATTTTTGCAAATTTCGTGTGGCTTTTTTTCAGGTTGTACGTGCGTACATTTGGCTTGCTAAGGTGATGTATAGTAGAGAGGAGGGGGACAAGATTGAATGGAAAGAATCATGGCCATAAACATGTTTTCCAACCAAAATCCAACAAATTAAAGAACTTCCAAATTTTGCCAAAACTTGCCCTTTCCATGCTAGCGTGTACCTGGACAATTGCACACGAGTTCTTGGGACCTAAGGGCAGCCAAACCATCAGCCCAAAGGTAAAGGCCCATTCCATAATATTTTGTACAATTTATTTAATATTTATTTGAAATAAATCAAAATAAATATGTATAAAATAGGTAGAAAATGCAAGGCCATGTAAAAATGAGATTAGCGGTCCTCCATAAGCTTAGGAAAATATTTCAACCTCAAAAAGTTAAGCCATTGACTCAAAAGTTCAAATTTGCTCAATGCACCATTCTTGAAATTTCCAAACTTTTCCCAATTTGGGCAAGCCATAAATTGCTCAATTTTGACCTCGTGATGATGATCTTTGACTTTTTAGAAAGTCTAAGATGTCTACTTAAATCCCTCTTTTGATCAATTTTTCATTTGAAGAATTTATCTTAATGTAAAAGGTCTTGACAAAAAGTGACTTTTGTTGACGTTCTAAAAATGGCCTATAATGTATGAGCTTGTATCTTTAAAATGGTGCATTTCTTGGACTTGAGGGATGAAGATAAGTTGTAGGGAATTAGATTCTCTTAAAAATAAGCTTTGGTTGGGGGGAAATGGATGAAGTATGTGAAATTTATGTCTGGTCAAAGTTTGGTTGACTTTTCCTATAGAAACCCTAATTTAGCAATTCTTGAATTTTGATAAATTAGGAGCATTTGTGGAGGAATCATGATCCACCCTTCATCAAATGATGGATATCACTTCAAAATGTTGATGTTGACCAAAATCTTGAAGTTTGACTGTATATAGCCACAATTGACTTTTGACCTAGTATAGTTGATTTTCCAACACCTGAGCAATTGACTGAGCAAACTTGTAGTGCAAGGCATGAAATTTGTCATGGACAATCTTGAAGGCATGTTAGTACCATGTAAAACATTTGAGACATTTGTAGCTTACACATATTGATGAAAAGTGAAACCCTAATTATAGGTTCATTGCTTAGGAAGAGAGTTTGTCTGAGCAACTCTTGGTCAACCTTTGATAACACACAAATATGTGATATTTCTGACTTGATATACACCGAATATTTCTCATACTTTAGTTTAAATTAAATTATTTTATAAGTATTATGCAGGTAATTTTCTATTTTTGCAGATATGCACTGAGCCAGACACTTTTGAAGAAACGAAGGAAAAAGGGTGCAAAAAGTAGTAAAAAGGCCTAAGGAGAAGAAAACTGCCCAAAAGCCCATTACACATGTGAGCACGTGGCCCACATGCAAGCAAGCCCTGACGACCGTCAAGGGGGACGTGACGAACGTCACGCTCCATGAAGACCAAGTGACGATAGTCACTTGCGTGTGACGAACGTCACAGCTGTCACCACCACTTTCTCTCATCCAACGGACATAAACTCATTCAAAGATGAATCCAACGAGCTCCTCAATTCACTCACCCACTCAGTCAAAAGCAACGAACGTGACTATTATTTCTCCTATTATTTCTGAAGGAAGAAAGAGGAAAGGTTGCTACATTTTCGAGACCAACAAACCAAGCAAGCATTATAAATAGAACCTGAGACCACAGTAGAAAGGGTTCTGCTTTTTGACGAGAAAAGTTCAGATATTTTCAGCATTATTATTTTCAGATATTATTTTTTCAGCATTATTTCTTTTCAGCATTATTTTCTTTTCCCAGTTATTTCTAGCCAGCACTATTCTTTCCAGTTTTACTTTCTTTCTGTACAGTTAAATATATCCTTCGATCGAAGAAAAGCCTACAACTTGTGCAAGACTGTTTCTATCTTCGGAGTAATTGCCAAGTTTATGTTTACAATTTCTTATTGCTTATTTATTAATATGATTATGTTTATTTGTATTTGTTCTTTAAATTATTCTGCAATTTGGTTTAATATTATGTCAGGCTAGAAATCCTATACCGGTATGTAAGGTCAATCGACCGAGGGAACGAGTAGCTTAGTCGGGATTATTTTTACTACAAAAATTTCTTTTCTGGCCTAAGTTACTATTTTTCAAGTCATTAAATTGTTTTGTTACGGAAGTAAAAAAAACAAATAGAGGTTAGGGTCAACAAAGCGGAAGTTTGAGATCTTTTAACTGGACAGTAGTAATTAGGCATTGGCTTAAAATACAGCAGAAGCACTTTAAAGTTAATTAAGATTTTGTTTAGTTTCCAAAAAGTGTTTTTAACTCCTGCGGGATGGAGGAAGCGTGCGTTAGGACTTAACTGCATAGCCTAGATCAACAAAACGACAGTGTGAGACGAGGGTTTTTAAACTAGATATGTTTTACTGAAAACTGTTTTGAAAATATAAAAACGCCCGACAGGTTGCTAGTTCCCGAGGTAAGACCATTGCATACTGGTAATTTAGCTCATTGATTATTAAAATACAACTTAATTTAGTGATTAGTTTCCCTACAACCCAAATCAAATATTCATTAGCTTTAGATTTACATAGTAACAATAGAAAACGGTAGATCGATTCATCAGTCTCTGTGGTTCGATATCTTTTAAAACTACTCGACAAGACTGTGCACTTTCAGTCCGAATCATTGGATACATAAGTACAAATCCCACGATCAAGTTTTTGGCACCGTTGTCGGGGACTAATTTAAGTCGATATCGCTACTCTTTTGTTACGCAGTAGAGACTAGAGCAAAAACTTCTCTTTTTCTTTTCTTTTCTTCTCTAATTTTGTATGCCAAACACTCGTTCGCAAGACGAGCCGTTATACATACAAATCAATGATATCAAGCGTTATCTCAGACTTAGACGCCGCATTCAAGAGTACCATCTCTTGCATAACACTCAACCTCGTCAATCACTCGAACCTCCTATTTCTCGACCAACCGAAGAAATGGCTGCAAATCCTGCTCCGCGCCCACTTAAATCCTATACCATACCCTCACAAGATGAACCACATAACAGCATTGCTGCCCCTCCGATTGAGGCTAACAACTTTGAACTTAAACCCTCTTTGTTATCTGTTGTGCAACAAAACCAGTTCTCTGGTGGATCAATGGAAGACCCTAATCTTCATCTATCAATATTTCTACAGTACGCAGATACAATCAAGAACAATGGGGTCAGTCAAGAAGCAATAAGACTTCGTCTCTTCCCTTTCTCTTTAAGAGACAGATCAAGAGCTTGGCTCCAATCTCTACCCGTAAACTCAGTCACTACATGGGACGAGCTGAAGAAAGTTTTTCTTGTGAGATATTTTCCACCAAGAAAAACAGCTATGCTAAGATCTCAGATAAGCGATTTTAGACAAAAGGAGAATGAATCCCTTTTCGATGCTTGGGAAAGATACAAAGATCTGATGAGACTATGCCCACATCATGGCCTGGAAGAATGGTTGATTATCCACACCTTCTATAATGGTCTCCTCTACAATACAAGATTAACAATAGACGCTGCCGCAGGTGGTGCACTTATGGACAAATCCTACACCGCTGCCTATGCTCTAATTGAAAGTATGGCCCAAAACCACTATCAGTGGGGAAGTGAAAGAGGACACGCAGACAAGGGTACTACAGAGAAAAAACCGAAAAAAGGAGGAATGTATGAGATAAGCGACCTAGACAGTGTCCATGCTAAGGTAGATGCCCTCACCCTAAAGATTGATAATTTGACCGCAATACCTCCAGCCACCGTGGCTGCTATAACTCCCAATTGCGAAATATGCGGAGTACCTGGACATCTAGTCACAGAATGTAAGATCTTGGCAGGAACTCCAACTGACCAAGTGAATTATGCTCAAGGAAACCCTTACTCAAACACGTACAACCCTGGATGGAAAAATCACCCAAATTTCTCATATAAAAACCCCAATGCGTTGTATGCTCCAAACCAAGCACCTGCTGTACCACCTGGATATCAGAAAGCTCCTGCAAATGCTCCTAGTGCACCTAAAAAATCAAACTTAGAACTTATGATGGAGAACTTCATAGCTACTCAAGCGCAAATAAATAAGGACGTCCAAAATCAGAACATACACACTAATGAGCAGATAAAATAATTAGCAAACAAAATTGATGCTTTGGCCACCTACAATAAAATGTTAGAAACCCAAATATCTCAAGTGGCTCAACAACAAGCACCTACAGCCGCACCAGCTGATACGTTTCCCGGTCAACCACAACCTAACCCAAAGGGGCATGCTCATGCCATCATATTAAGAAGTGGAACCGAGTTAGATAGACCGCCTGACCCAAGATTATCAAATCAAAGTATGTATCAAAAGGCTGAAACGTCAACTGAGAAGGAGAATCAATCAGAGAAACCGAAGGTAGAGGAAGAAGATGAAGGAGGAGAGGCCAAAGAAAAAGAAAAACCCTATGTGCCTCCACCGCCTTATAAACCCCAAATCCCTTTTCTTGGTAGATTAGCCAAACCCAAGAACGTAGGGCAATTTAAAAAATTTGTAGAACTTCTGAAACAACTCAATATAACAATTCCTTTCACAGAAGCTATAACTCAAATGCCCTCCTATGCCAAATTCCTCAAGGAAATCTTATCTAACAAGAAAAAGCTAGAAGATAACGAAACAGTAACGCTTACAGCAGAATGTAGCGCGATTATCCAGAACAAGATGCCTCATAAGCTGAAAGACCCTGGAAGTTTCTCTATACCATGCCATATAGGTAAGTTTGTCATAGACAAAGCCCTATGTGATCTAGGCGCTAGTATTAGCGTTATGCCTTTATCCATATGCAACAAACTGGAAATGGGTGAACTAAGACCGATAAAGATGTCAGTTCAATTAGCAGATCGCTCCGTCAAATACCCAGTAGGAATCTTAGAAAATGTTCCTGTACGAATAGGCCAATTCTACATCCCTACAGATTTCATAATCATGAATATAAGAGAAGACGAAAGCACACCTATCATCTTAGAAAGACCATTCTTAGCCACAGCTGGAGCTATCATAGATGTAAAAAAGGGCAAACTAACCTTTGAAGTAGGTGAAGAGAAAGTCGAGTTTATTCTAACACAATTCTTACAAGTGCCCGCCATAGATGACACATGTTATCTGGTGGACATCGTTGACGAATGCGTAAGAGAAATTGAATGGGAACCGATACCTTGTTTCGAAACCATGAAGATTCCCACACCTCCTATATTCGAAGACAACGAATGGTGTCCTGAATACCGAGACGATAATCTGAGTGAATGCTTAGCTCTGACACCCGATCACATGCCTTGTCCAAGAAAACCGGTATTGGATCTTAAGCCATTACTTAAGACCCTCAGATATGAATTCCTTGACTCCGAATTAAAGCGACCTGTAATTGTCAACGCGGACTTAGGACAACAAGAAACAGACAAATTATTACAAGTCTTAAGAAAATATCCCTCCGCCTTAGGATACAACATCACAGATCTCAAGGGAATAAGCCCTTCCATATGCATGCGTCGTATTATGCTGGAAAACGACTGCAAATCTTCTAGAGAACACCAACGAAGAATTAACCCAATATGGAGCACCGTGGTTAAAGATGAAGTTAAAAAACTTTTGAACGCAGGAATCATATACCCCATCTCCGATAGTCAATGGGTAAGCCCAGTCCACTGTGTACCAAAGAAAGGTGGTATAATGGTAACAACAAACAAAGCAGGCAAAGCTGTAGCGGAACGAACTATAAGTGGAGCTAGAATGTGTATTGACTATAGGAAGCTAAACAAGGCCACTCGACAGGACCATTTCCCTCTACCATTCATTGATCAAATGCTTGAACGACTAGCTAAGCACTCACATTATTGTTATCTAGACGGTTACTCCGGATTCTTTCAAATCCCTATTCACCCCGATGACCAAGAGAAAATAACATTCACATGTCCTTATGGAACTTTCGCCTACCGACGAATGCCGTTTGGATTATGCAATGCTCCCGCCACGTTTCAGAGATGCATGATGACAATCTTTGCTGATTTCATAGACAACATTATGGAGGTCTTTATGGACGACTTCTCTGTATGTGGAGAGAGTTTTGAAGATTGTCTGGTGAATTTGGAGAGAGTTTTGAAGATTGTCTGGTGAATTTGGAGAAAGTTTTGGAAAGATGCGTAAAAGTTAACCTCGTTCTGAATTGGGAAAAGTGCCACTTTATGGTCAAACAAGGAATCGTACTAGGACACGTTGTGTCCGAAAAGGGGATTGAAGTAGATAAAGCTAAGATCGAAGTCATAGAAAACTTGCAACCCCCTAAAATAGTGAGAGAAATACGCAGTTTCTTAGGACACGCTGGTTTCTATCGACGATTCATCAAAGATTTCTTGCAAATATCAAAACCTCTAACCACCCTCCTTATGAAAGACGTTGAATTTGATTTTGATGACAAATGCCTAAAAGCATTTAACCAACTTAAAACAGCTCTTGTATCCGCACCAATCATGCAACCACCCGATTGGAGACTTCCATTTGAAATCATGTGTGATGCAAGTGATTACGCCGTAGGTGCAGTCCTGGGACAACGAAGAGATAAGAAGCTTCATGCGATATATTATGCTAGTAGAACCTTGGACCCTGCACAAATGAATTATGCAACAACGGAAAAAGAACTTTTAGCTGTAGTCTTTGCACTAGACAAATTTTGCTCCTACCTCGTAGGCGCAAAAATAATCATCTATACAGACCACGCAGCTATTAGATATCTCTTAACCAAGCAAGACTCAAAGCCGAGACTTTTGAGATGGATTCTGCTTCTACAAGAATTCGGTCTAGAAATTAAAGACAAAAAAGGTATCGAAAACGTGGTAGCTGACCATTTATCTCGAATGGAACAGCTGACACCAGAAGAAGTACCTATTAACGATGACTTCCCGTATGAACGTCTGATGGCTCAGATGGACTTAGGAGAAGCCAGAAAAGAACCGCCTGAATCAAATCCAAATCAAATGCTCTTAGGACTTTACACACAAGCTGCTAACAACGATTCACGAGAAAGCCAAGACCACATAAATAATGCTATACAAGAAGCCGTGGTCTCTATCCAAACCATACCATGGTATGCGGACATAGCAAATTACTTAGCTACCAAAATCCTACCCCCCGACATGACTTATCAACAGAAGAAGAAATTCTTTCACGATTTGAAACATTACTTTTGGGATGAACCTTTATTATTTAAGAGGAGTGTAGGCGGTATTTTCCGAAGATGCGTCCCGGAAAACGAAATAGAAAGCATTATTTCTCATTGTCATGATGCCCCGTACGGAGGTCATGCAAACACATCAAAGACATGTGCCAAAATTTTGCAGTCTGGCTTCTACTGGCCAAATTTGTGGAAAGATGTGCACATAGCCATCCTAAACTGTGATCGATGCCAACGCACCGGAAATATATCCAGACGCGACGAGATGCCTCATACTGGCATCCTACAAGTGGAAGTCTTTGATGTATGGGGAATCGACTTCATGGGACCATTTCCATCCTCCTTCAGAAACAAATATATACTCGTGGTTGTAGATTACGTTTCAAAATGGATTGAAGCAATAGCTTCTCCAACAAACGATACTAGAGTCGTGATTAAACTCTTCAAAACCATTATATTCCCAAGGTTTGGTGTACCCAAACAAGTTATTAGCGACGGTGGCTCCCACTTCATGTCACAAATCTTTGATAAACTCCTAACCAAATACGGGGTGAGGCATCGCGTCGCAACACCATACCACCCCTAAACAAGCGGACAGGTGGAAGTCTCAAATCGAGAAATAAAACAAAATTTGGAAAAAACTGTTGCCACTTCAAGAAAGGATTGGTCAGCTAAGTTACCTGACGCATTATGGGCCTACAGGACGGCATTCAAGACACCGATAGGTAAAACTCCCTTTAAACTCATATATGGAAAATCATGCCACCTGCCAGTGGAAATTGAACACAAAGCTTACTGGGCAATTAAAACTTTAAACCTAAGCTACACTGCGGCAGGAGAGAAAAGAATCCTTGACATAAATGAATTAGAAGAACTAAGATTAGATGCATATGAAAATGCAAGGATCTACAAGGAAAGAACGAAAAAATGGCATGACAAACGTATCTCAAGAAAAGAATTCAATGAAGGGGATATCATACTCCTATTCAACTCTCGTCTGAAACTGTTCCCTGGAAAACTCCGCTCACGATGGTCTGGACCATTTGAAGTAACCAAAGTTTTCCCCAGTGGTGCCATAGAAATCAAAGGAAAATCCATGAATCCATTCTTAGTGAATGGCCAACGCCTAAAGCATTATTACAGCGTTGAAAATAAGGATTACACCGCGAGCTTAACGCTATTAGAGCTACCACACCAACTTGAAAACTAATTCACGTCTAACATAATTGTCAAGCTAAAGACATTAAACAAGCGTTGTGTGGGAGGCAACCCACAAATTTTTTATTTTATTTATTATCTCTCAAATATCTTTATCTTTTATCTTTTATTTCTATTCTTATTTTTTCTGCATTCTGATTTTTACTTTCCGATCTTTTTCCTTTTCTTTCTTTCTCCCACAACATATTTTACTTATTTGCATTTTTCTTTTCCAAATTTTAGTACTGATTCACAGGAACCTACAAGCTGAAATTCATGGATACTATCATTTTTGCCTCGGAGACTCAGCAGAGACGATATGAGATTTTGGCTCAGCGCCAGATGAGTATGACCACGTATGTGCATGATCCCACCTTGACAGCCTTAGGAATCAGGGAAAGTGTCTATTTCATGTTTAACCAGATAGGATGGGAGGGGTTCCTAGCCCATAAACACCCTACACACCAACGCCTTACCTTGGAGTTCTTGAGCTCCCTCGTCTATAAACCCACACAAGGCTTAGGACGTAGTAGAGGTCAAATGTCCTTTAGATTGTTCGGTTTCACCCACCAGTTTACAGTTTACAGTCTAGCTCAGCTGCTAGGATTCCCTAGCTCTTTAGACGCCCACATGGAAACACAGGCGGATGAGTACCTCAACTTTGAGCTTAATCACTTTTGGAGAGACATAGCAGGACAATATCCCGAGGACCCCTACCACCTTGATTCCACCGAGATTCATAACCCTGCTATTAGGTATTTCCATCACATTTTAGCTTTCACATTTTTCGAAAAACCTATTAATCAAATCTCGGTTTCTAGGGATGAGTTGTTCATCATTTACTGTGCTTTTCAGACCAGACCAGTCCTTGGCGCATCATTTATGATCGCCAACATGTCAGCTATAGCTCAGTGTGCCCATGTCCCCATCTGTGTCGGCGGGCTAGTCACTATGATAGTCGAGGCCCTATCCCTACGGTCATCTCTGTCGCGCCTTACACCGTATGCCAGATATCATACCATGGACATCCCTTTTTGCTTTAACATTTCTTTGATTGGTAACCTCAGCCCACCTCACTTTCAGCTGCTTATCCAACGTAACCATGTCTATTGCTTCAAATTGCCTAGCCCAGAGCATACCAGTGTCTATACCAAGACAAATTGGCTATATCCCCTAGAGAAGACAGACGAACACGACCCTAAGAGGGAGGAGAGCGACCCATCTACACCCACAGGTTACCACGATTATACACCCTTGGACTATCCTTCACTACCTCTTGTTTCTACAGCTGATGACATACCCATGCCTGATCATGCACATACGATCAAGACTCTGCAGACAGATGTTACCACACTACAAGGAGAGCTCGACACTGTTAAAGAAAATGTCAGCACACTTCGGCGTGACTTCTTTCATTTCATGGACGTTGTCACGGAGCAGTTTGACCACATTTATCAACATCTGCACGCTTCTGCACCACCTCCTGGAGGCCCTCATGCTTGATAGTTTTTCTGTACCGCCCCAGTGAGGACATTGTTTGTTCTTAGTATGGGGGGGGGGGGGGGGTTCATTGTTTTTCATTATCATTATTATTCTCAAACTCATTATGGTTTTAATTATTTTCGAATAATATATTACTTTTCGGTCCTAAAATTTTATTCATATCCATTCTATTTATTTCTATTTACAAAGCATGCATTCATTTTTGCAATTTCGGTTATTATTTTCATTTATTTTCAATTTCTATTTTTATGTTTATTTATGTTACCATCTTTATTTGCTTCTTATTTACCATATCATTTTCCAAACTATACAATATGATACTAATCCCTTGCAATACACTTCTCAAAATTGAAATTAATTAATTAAATCAAAAATTGAAATTAATTAATTACTTTAGTGGAGCACGTCCAAAGCAGTCAAAGAAACCAATGTCTTTGACTCTGACGAACGTCAGAGCACATGTGACGAATGTCAGAGGGAGTATCTTTGACTCTGACGAACGTCAGAAAGAGTGTGACGGGCGGCAGGAAATGTCCCCCACGCTTTTCAAGTTTGTAAGCATTGATACACGAAAAATTTGTATTAAAATCTCACCACCCCACTTACTCCACTCACCCATAACTTCCATAACCTCCCAAATTTCAAAATTCTCCCATAAACACCATTAAATTTCTTACTCCATAAACCATCTATATAAACCCTCCCCTTCCATCCTTAGTTTCATCACTACCACTCCATTTCCTTCTCTTTACCACAAATACATTTTTCTATCAAGTTCAATACTCATGGCCAACGAACCCGACATGCGACATCTCGTGCTCCAACAAGGAGAAGCCGGTGAGCTTCAAAAAGAGAGGTACATAAAATTCCATCACCGAGGGCTAACACCAACACGGTTCGTCGACAACACTTGCTTGCAAGAATTAGGCTTGCAACCTCATATGGAAGGCTTGCTGAATAAAGCTGGCCTAAGCTTTATTAGCACGATGAACACGCCAACTTACGAAGCTCTCACGTTGGAATTCTTGAGTTCCTACGCATATCACACCCGAGAAGATGCAGGCGCACACCTAACAGGAGCCGCTCATTTTCGGATGTTCAACCGAGAGTACCAACTCAACCATGAGATCTTGAGCGACATATTTCATTTCCCCCGAGGGAATAATGTGCAATACCGCATACCCCCATAATTGGATTGGAATGGAAGTGCATACGCACTATGGGAGAGAATAACCGGAGAACCAAATGTCACACCCGAAGCACGGTACGCCTCTCACATCCACAACCCGAACATCCGCTTCTTACACCGTGTTATGGCAAACACAATATTCGGAAGAGCAAACAACAACAAGGTAAACACTAAAGAATTATATGCTCTCCACTGTACCTTTTCGCAAAACATCCGTCTTAATCCCGTCACTTTAATGATGGCTCATATTAAAAACCTCGTTGCAAGAGAAGGAACCACACCTTTTTGCATCGGAGGCATCGTCACCGCCATCGCAGTTCACTTGAACTGGGGGGAAAGGATCCAACTCCTACCCCCGCTGCCAGCAGTTTTTATGGACATTGATAACTGTAGAGTTGGCTGCCTAATTAAAGTATGAGAAGCTGGAGGATACTATCTCATGGTTAAGAATGCAAGAGTTCGTAGTGTGATCATGCCAAATCATAATCGCACTTACTTGGGTAATCCGGATAACTGGCTTTACAACCTGAACGCCCCTGAACCCGGAGAAAATGTGCAAGGAAACCAAGATTAGGCTAACAACGCTGCAGCTGACGAAATCGAAGAAGAATTAGAGTAGCAAGAGCCCCAACAACAGCAAGCCAACAATCCCTCCACCATCGACGCAATATATGCCACAATAATGCAACAAAACCAGCTGGCCACTCAACGCCACGAGAGCCTCGAGACGCGCCAAATCGAGATGATGACTCTCATGCAACAAATGCAGAGAGACCAAAATGACTACGCTCTCAGGAACGATCAAAGTATGCTGGAATTCACCACAGGAATAACGGCAGATATGCGAGCCTTAACACTCCGTGTTGACGACTTGCATAATATCATATCCCAAAGAGATGGCGGCGAATCTTCCAGACATGGCGAGCAAGCATGTCGAAGAGCAAGGACACGTGGGCGATACCAAAGACAAGAGGAGGAAGAATGATTATGTTGTTATCTTTCCCTTTCCCACTTCTATCAATACATTGAGGACAATGTATGATTCAAGTATGGGGGAGGAAGTATTTCCCTTTTCCTAGTAATTTTTATTTTCTTTGTAATTTCCCTTATGTTATCTTTAATTCAATAAATTTTTTTTTATCAAGTCATCTATTGCAGCAATTTGTGTTGTTCTTTTAGACTCCCCTTTCTTTTCGAGCCCATTAAAATTTTTATTTTTGTCTCACTCGACAAAGTAAATAGACTGCAAAATCTTTAATCATCAGGAATTGGGGCGAGATTAAGCGAAATTTCTATCGTCTAGACACTCCACAACCCCAGAGTATGATAGATCAGTTCAAGTACCTGTTGTTTCCAACGCCCTGAGTTTAGCCTTTATAGTAGCCTTGAGTAGTTTATATTAGCAGTCAGCACCGTCTTAAACATAAACTACGCAGGAAGTCGATGAATATAAGTGGATGATAAAATATTTCAGCAAAATGTTGCAAGGAAACACACTAATTAAATTGGATGATCCTCACCCGGTCGCCTAATCCAAAGGATGTAAACCTTACAAAGTAACATGAAAATTCATTTGATGGATGGTTCAGGAGCGTCTGGTACTGAACTCGGTAGGGCAGATTACGGTCTGATCCCCCGCATCCAACATTTGAATTAAAGGTTGCCACGTTAATATGCCAGAAACCTCTAAAAGTTTAAAAAGGATCATAACCACTAACCGACTGTTCTGCTATGTGCGTGTGAAGATAAAGGGCTTAATGTGATTGCGCCAGAATGAAAAAGGCAAAACAAGACAAATGCTCGAGGTAGGCTATGATAGGACCTGTAGCTAGTTTACGTAAAATGGGATTGTCTAGCGTCGCCGACATAGTTATGGCACACGAATCAAGCCATCAATTTTCTGACAAAAACACAATGCAGCTATGTATTAGTCGAGCCGAGTCATAACCGTGTTTAGAAAAACATCGTACTTAGCGTTTGCTTGAGGACAAGCAAAGTTTAAGTATGAGGGAGTTTGATAACACACAAATATGTGATATTTCTGGCTTGATATACACCGAATATTTCTCATACTTTAGTTTAAATTAAATTATTTTATAAGTATTATGCAGGTATTTTTCTATTTTTGCAGATATGCACTGAGCCGGACACTTTTGAAGAAACGAAGGAAAAAGGGTGCAAAAAGTAGTAAAAAGGCCTAAGGAGAAGAAAACAGCCCAAAAGCCCATTACACATGTGATCACGTGGCCCACATGCAAGCAAGCCCTGACGACCGTCAAGGGGGACGTGACAAACGTTATGCTCCATGAAGACCAAGTGACGATAGTCACTTACGTGTGACGAACGTCACAGCTGTCACCACCATTTTCTCTCATCCAACGGACATCAACTTATTCAAAGATGAATCCAACGAGCTCCTCAATTCACTCACCCACTCAATCAAAAGCAACGAACGTGACTGTTATTTCTCCTATTATTTATGAAGGAAGAAAGAGGAACGATTGCTACATTTTCGAGACCAACAAACCAAGCAAGCATTATAAATAGAACCTGAGACCACAGTAGAAAGGGTTCTGCTTTTTTACGAGAAAAGTTCATATATTTTCAGCATTATTATTTTCAGATATTATTTTTTCAGCATTATTTTCTTTTCCCAGTTATTTCTAGCCAGCACTATTCTTTCCAGTTTTACTTTCTTTCTGTACGGTTAAATATATCCTCCGATCGAAGCAAAGCCTACAACTTGTGCAGGACTGTTTCTATCTTCGGAGTAATTGCCAGGTTTATGTTTACAATTTATTATTGCTTATTTATTAATATGATTATGTTTATTTGTATTTGTTCTTTAAATTATTCTGCAATTTGGTTTAATATTATGCCAGGCTAGAAATCCTATACTGGTATGTAAGGTCAATCGACCGAGGGAACGAGTAGCTTAGTCGGGATTATTTTTACTACGAAACTTTCTTTTCTGGCCTAAGTTACTATTTTTCAAATCATTAAATTGTTTTGTTACGGAAGTAAAAAAAAACAAATAGAGGTTAGGGTCAACAAAGCGGAAGTTTGAGATCTTTTAACTGGACAGTAGTAATTAGGCATTGGCTTAAAATACAGCGGAAGCACTTTAAAGTTAATTAAGATTTTGTTTAGTTTCCAAAAAGTGTTTTTAACTCTTGCAGGATGGCGGAAGCGTACGTTAGGACTTAACTGCATAGCCTAGATCAACAAAACGACAGTGTGAGATGAGGGTTTTTAAACTAGATAGGTTTTACTGAAAACTATTTTGAAAATATAAAAACGCCCGACAGGTCGCTAGTTCCCGAGGTAAGACCGTTGCATACTGGTAATTTAGCTCATTGATTATTAAAATACAACTTAATTTAGTGATTAGTTTCCCTCCAACCCAAATCAAATATTCATTAGCTTTAGATTTACATAGTAATAATAGAAAATGGTAGATCGATTCATCAGTCTCTGTGGTTCGATATCTTTTAAAACTACTCGACAAGATTGTGCACTTGCAGTCCGAATCATTGGATACATACGTACAAATCCCATGATCAACCTTGAGTAATTGAGGACCTCTAGAGGCATGCCTTGAGTGAAAATGGGAGGGAAAAATTTGGGGTACAATAATCTCCTAATAGAATAAGTTGATTGAAGAATTACAGGTCAAATTGAAGGAAGCTGAGACACTTCAAACTCGTACGAGCAACAACACTCAACAAGCCATTGATGCAGAAACCAAAATTGAGATCCATTACTTTGATCAAGTAGGTGATTTGGACGTCGAGTTGGTTGGCTTCGACTCTTCCATTCTCTTAGCTAATTGATGCCTTGTCGTAGATAGGGAATGGTATTCAATGATGAAGGTGTTTGTTCCTTTTTAGTCCATGGTTATTGTGAAATTATGGCATACATAATAAAGTTTGTCAAGACTGATGTCTCAACACAAGCACAATGTCACGACATATGTTACCACATCTGCAGACTGATAGAGATTTTACCAAAATTAAACTATGCAAAATGATAAAGAACACAACCAATTGTTAACCCAATTCGGTGCAACTCACATACTCTGGGGGCTACCAATCCAGGAAGGAAATCCACTATCAATGGTATTAATTCTAAGCCTAAACAATCCCAATTTACAACCTATCACTTAATCCATACCCAATGCAACTTCTACCTAGGAACCTCCGTGATATTTGAAATCACCATCTCACTTCCAATCATCGCAGTGACAAAAGACCTACCCTAATCTAGTGGCAGTCTACAGACCCGTTACAATCACAGTAACTAGTACAAGGATAAATCCAATAAAAGATTACACTTCAAATACAAAAATACTTAGTTAAGACTCTTAACTAAAAATAATACTTGGCCTGCTTAAAAGCTTTACCCAAGAACAATACTCAACTCTTGGCTTAAAAGCTTAGAGGAGAACAATACCCAACTCATTACCTAAAAGTTTCTGAGTGAGAAAACTATGTCTACCATAAAGTATAAAAAGATACAGAGGGTGACTTACATCACAAGGAACACGAGAGACTCTCAAAACCTAAACCCTTATTTTTAAATTAAAACAAAAAGAACTAACAAGATCTAATTTTCCCTTGGTCTTCCTTTTATAAGCTTCAGTTGTCCAGGGACTTCGACTTCTCTGACCAATTACTCCTTGATTCATGTGTTGATTGATGCAGAAAATATCTTCTTAAACCTTGGAACAAATGTGTAAGTATCCTAAATTAGCTCAATAACCAAATTTAGAAACTTTAATGTTGATGGAGATTTAATTCGCTTGTTTCAGATTACATCTTCTTGACCTGCGAAAATAACTGAGATATATCTAAAAGGAATCTCAGAAAATAAAATTAAATTTGTCAAGAAAATACCAAACAACAACACTTGTTGTATGAGACCAAAATGTCATGACATTGTCTTAGACATTTGGTTGAAAATCACATAACAACAAACTTGTTATGCCAAACCATGTTTTAACAAAATTTATCCAATCACAAAACCATGGTGTGGTACGGTGGGAGAATTGCCTTTTAGGTTTGCGTTTTACCCCAAATGTTGCGAATAGCAAGAGTCGCCATAGACTTTTATTTTATCCAATAGAGGAAAGGGTGAAAAGAACAGGAGAGACCTTTTGAGATTTTTTTTAGTTCGGGGGTATGACGCGGTGGGAGAACTGACTTGGTTGTTTTGTGTTTGATCGCAAATGTTACGGTTAGCAAGAGTCACCATCGACTTTTCTTTTATCCAAAAGGAAAGGTGAAAAAGCACAGGAAAGACCTTTGAGATTGTTTCTTGAGTTCTAGGGGTAGATTATGAAAAAGGAAGGTATTAGCACCCTTTTCATACATGGTTTTCCATGGGCTCTTAGTTACTTGCTAGATCACTTTCTTTTTTGTTTGAAAATGTGCTTTGTGTGGTTTTTTGAAAGTATTTTGTAAAGATGCCATCGTTTAGGAAAACTTTGTAATGATTCTCGTTCGTAAGAATGTACACAAAGTGTTTTGATCTTTTGAAAATGTTTTAAAGTTTTGAAAGATGTTTTTGAAAGTGTTGGTGTTTGTTTTGAAAAATAGCAAGGATGTTTATGTTTTGAAATTGGGCAAGTAACTAGGAACATTCTACCTACTCAAAAAGTCTTTCATGTTCAATTCCTTTTTCCTTTGACATTGTTATCTTACCATTGATTTGGTAAGTAACCCTATCTTTGGATGTAAAAGGGACGGGCGTGGGTCATTGTATAGCCATGATTTAGCAATGTTGTAAGATATCTCAGCATTTTCTTTAAGGGACTAAGATCATTTTGAAAGACAACATGGATAGCGTCATCGAGGGCTATGATCTTGTATTTTTTTGCTTGTTTTTGCTAAGATACCTCACATGTATAATATGGCCATTTTTGTAAGGCAACAAAGTGAATTTATCCTAGGGGTGTATGTGCGCAAGTGTATTGATTTACATGCTTTGTTTTGTCTTGATTAGGGTTTGCTAATTATTGGTTTTAATCTTTCCATACAAAACCCTAATTACTAGCATTTGTATATAAAGCATTTAAATTGAGGAGAATACAAATACTAAGCTATTACATGATTTAGGGGAGGGGTGTACAAATTACAAATGGGGAATTGCAAGAAATTAAATCTAAATAATTATTACAACCATATTGAATTTGAATAAATGTACAAAATTAAATAAGTAAAAAAAAAGCAAGAATGTAAATGTAAAAAGAAAGGTGATTTTTGTTTGGTTTTTTATGAAAAGGATTTTTTTGATCTAATTAATAAAATAATTAACTAAGAATAAGAAAATTAATACTTAAGTTAATAAAAGAAATTAAGGGAAACAAATTTTTAGGGTTTTTATATATGAAAAGGTTTTAAATTAGTAAAAATAAAATGTATATTAATTAATGAAAAGAAACCCTAATTCTAAATTAATTTTATTCACATGAAAAAATACAATAATAATTAAAATTAATCATCTAAATATTTAAACAAAAAGAAATTAATTTATTAAAGAAAAATGTTTTTTTTATACTTTTATTTTATGAAGAAAAATGAACTAAATAAATATAAATAATAAAATATAAATATTTTGGATTTTTTATATTAATGAAAATAATAATAATAATATTAATAATAAAGAAAATGTAAAATGAAAATAAAATATAAAAAAAAAATAAAAAAAACAACAAAAGAAAAATAAATGGGCTAGGAGTGCAAACAACAAGGTAGGGGGTCAGAACATAGCAACAAAAAAAAAGGCCCAAACAAATGGAGGCCCAGGCGCTACAAGAGTAAAAAAAATGTGAGAAAAAATTTGAAAAATGCAAAAGGCAGCGCGCTGAGGTTCGAACCCATGACCTCTTGATCACCAGCGTACTGTCTTACCACTGGGGTGGCTATACATCCGTTAATATAACTGAAATGATAAATATATAAGGCAAAACGAGTCATGAACACACTTCATCTTTAACCTCCATCCAGACCACCTGTAACTTCACCATTTTCTCAATAAAAATGGAAAATGCAAACATGAAAGTTGTTACATTTTTTCATATGAATCCAACCATATAAATATCATAAACTTTAAATCAAAGATGAATGAGAATTTTTTAAAGTACCAAATCCTGACCTTATTATTTTCAGTGGTTTAGTTTCAAAATTCTAACTACTCAAGCAATAATAATGAAATCTAAGGACATGGTTAGCTTCAGGATAATGATATCTACATTTCTTATTCACAAATAAACCATTAATGATGCTTGTACAAAGAGTTCTAAGTTAAGGAAACTTACCTCAAAACTGGAAATCATATTCTGAGTTTGAGCACTCCTCAAGGTGTTGTGATGATCAGAATAGCTCCACTAAGGTCTCAGGAAGCTAATGCAATATTTAATTTGTACTGGAGATGGCTGAATCATGCTGGAGAAGTCCAAGTGCAAAGCTCTATTTTTGAAAATGTAAAGTGGTGTTAATGGTGTTATAGTCTTATAATAGGGTATGGGATGAGTTCTAAATGATGTTTAAAAGCTTTAGGAACCAAAAGGCTTGAAAACGCACGAGGGAGATGTGAGTTTCAAGTTTTTGGTCAGGTTATGCAAGAATGGAAGTATGTGTTACAGATCTGAGTTCTTGTGAGTTTTTGGGCTTGTGTGTACGTGTGTTTTGATGAAAATAACTTGTGCATAAGTAAGGAGAAGGCTTGAGTGCTTGAGAGGGTCAGAAGTACAAGATATAGGTTGATTGCTATGTTACTTGATTTTGAAGAAAAGTGAAAGTATGGTTCCAAGATGAAGTACAAGCATGGGCTGAGTGATTGTGAGGCTTGAGACAAATTCTTTTGAGTTATAGGTCGTGTATGATCAGAAGAAAACAATTGCAAGGCTCAAGAACAAGTTTTGTGTATAAAGCTACTTTTCAAAATGGCATTGTGCACTTTCTTCCTAAAATGGACATAAAGCATGAGCATTAGATTGAATGCTTGAGTTGAAGCCTCTAACAGCTGTGCAAGCATTTAATTATGGAGTGCCTAACAAGTTTGAGGCCTGCAAAGCAAAGGTTATGCAGCATAGGTTTGAGATTTGAATTTTGTTCATCACAAAATTTGCCTTGTAAGACAACTTGAAACCCCAACTTCTGACCTTCGATTCTCCTTGCTCATAAATAATCTCAATGAGTTCTTGGACTTTTTATAAAGCTTGTAATGTTTTCTACAACCCCTCTTTGAATCACTTTTGCAAAATCCAAATGGAACTATGTGAAACTTGGGTCAGAAGTTAGGTCAAAATCCTGACCTAAAATGCTCAAAATTTTACTAAGTGTTTAGTTTCAAGACCATGACTTCATGGATTAATAACTTGAGATCCAAGAATTTATAGGAGAATTTGTGTAAAGAAATTTTTAGATCTCATGGAGATCTATAACTTTCATGTTGAAAGTTTCTTTTGAATCATCTTGCATCATGGTGAAAAATTGGCTCAAAGTTGTGAAAAAACATGAAGTTTTCAACACTTAGAAAAATTTCTAAGTTTGAAAACTTTGACTTTTCAAAATGAAATCTTGACTTTTTGATTTATTGATGAACAAGTTTCACATTTTGACATGTTTTGATGAATTGTGATCTTTGACACTTGATTTTGACCAAATAGTCAAAGTTTGACTTTTTAGTATACAGTAGACTTTTGATCAGTTGATTGAAAATCAACTATCAATCAATTGATCTTGATCAATGTTTTGAGTCATGCCATTAAGTAAAAATGATGCAATCAAACTCTTGAGATCATGCCTCAAACCAAATAACAATTTGCTAGGTCAAAAATCAGAAATTGCCCTTTTCTCAACCAAAACCCTAATTTTAACCATTTTGCCCTTTTGATGATCTGATCAAATTTCTTGAGGAATTGTGGTCCAAACTTAATCAAATGATACATATGAGTTTATAATGTTGATGTGGATAAAAAATTATGAAGTTTGACTGTAAGTTGGCCATAGTTGACTTTTTCCCCAATACAGTTGACTTTTAGGTCAATTGCTCAATTGACTTAGCAAAAATGTGATCCAAGACTTGAAACTTGACATGAGTAATATTGGGAGTCCATACTGATCCATGAAAGTCATATGAGGCATTGAAAGTTCAAATATCCTTGTGCAATCTCAACCCCTAATTTCAGTCATCAGTGCTTAAGGAGGTGTCTTGAGCTGATCAACCCTAGTGCAGTCTTGAACCAAAGGAGTACAACAGCTGCCCATATTCAATCTTCTTAAACCTGAAGAGTTAGATTGGAGGATTTTCCATTCGTGACTTGAAGGTGGAAGATGATTGGACACTAGAGTGCCCAGAAATTTGCACTCGAAGATGAAATGGGAATGAGCTTATAGATGCCATTTAGAGGAATGATGGAGATTTGCCGGAGATGGGCTTGTAGATGCCATCTTAAGGTGACTGTTGACAGAGAATGTACTAAGTATGAACTTTATTTTAACTGGAAAAGAATCAAAATAAATCTTTGGAGCGACTTATATGAACCAGAAGAAGTCTTGTATGTTGTTTGACTGGGAAGAATCAGAATAAATCTTTGTGCAATTTATCTGAACCAGAGAAAGTGCCTGCGGGAAAGAATCATAATAAATCATTGAGAGATTTGTCTGAACCGGAAAGGTTCCTTTGGAAAGTATCAAGATAAACCGTTGAGGGGTTTAAACTGAACCAAAAGAGGTCTTGAATATTCTTTTACTGGAAAGAATCAGAGTAAATCTTTGTGTGATTTATCTGAACTAGAGAAAGTGCCCGCGGGAAAGAATCAGAATAAATCGTTGAGAGACTTATCTGAACCCGAAAGGTTCCTTTGGAAAGTATCAGGATAAACCGTTGAGGGGTTTACACTGAACCAAAAGAGGTCTTGAATATTCTTTAACTGGAAAGAATCAGAGTAAATCTTTGAGCGATTTATCTGAACCAGAGAAAGCGTCTGTGGGAAAGAATTCAGAATAAACCATTGAGGGATTTATCTGAACCGACAGGGATTTGGAGAAGAATCAGAACAAATTGTTGAGAGATTTATCTGAACCAGAGAAGACAGATGCGGGAAAAGAATCAAAATAAATTGTTGAGATATTTAAACTGAACCGGCAGGAGTCTGAAAGAAACATATGTTGTGTAGATGGTTGACCAATCCTTTCTTGGGAATTGATCTGTAATTGACTTGTTGAAAATTTGTTGATAATTTTCTGTTGATTGATCTTTCCTGAAAAAGATGAAAGGTTAGTCGTATGCAATGTCATGATGTATGAAATGCATAGTGTAATGATGTTCTCAAAACAAATGAGATTGTGTCGCATGTATTTGTCTTGTCAATGTTATGACGTATAGGAGTGATGTATGGACATGTTAATTGTGATGTCGTAGTGTTGCTGGTGTTGGGGGAAATAAATCCTGGAGTGTTGCTAGGTATAAGGAGTTTAAGTCTTCATGTTTTGGAGTTGTTGATGAATTGATGAGCTTCCCTTTGTTAGAGAAATAAACTCTGTTGTGTAAAGAAAACGCCGTGTATTGCTTGTGAAATCCTAAGAAATTGGGCGACTTTTACTGGGGAGTGATAACTGGAAGTTTTGTTCCTCCAGGGATGTGAGATAGCTTGACATCATTAAGCTGCACACTATGGGGGATTTTATTGAATAGTCTAAAGATATTATCCTATTTCTTAAAGCCATTAGTGATTGTCTTTCTATTTTCTGTTCCTTTTTTTGTTCATTTGTAAACAGTAGTTACGTTCAAATGCATATGTTCAAAAATAAATCATTGGACGTTTTCGTAAACAAAGCATGGAAAAAGAAAAACAGATAGTTTTACACTTTCAAAGGGATATATTTGTATTAACTTGAATAAGTATTTTTTTGTACAATGAGACGAACATCCTAGTAAGGGAATGTCGTCGTAGAAAAATGAAAATTTGATACAACGAAAAGATAGCTATGTGAAATAATCCCATGGGGTTCCCATTCTGCTATAGCCTTCGTGTCTCTGAGCATCTTGTCCACTTGCTGCCTTGTCCGAAGTTGATTGGATTGATTAGAACTGTTGAGTTTGTCAGTTGATGCTAAAGGTTGTCTGTAAGGTGATCCAACGGGACATAGTCATACGCTTTAAATCCCTAAATTTTGCCTGGACCGCCCTTTCGGGTTTTCAGTCCACCGGGATACCCTTTTTTGCCCAAGCCGTCCTTTCGGGTTTTCAGCTTCCCGGGTGTACAGATTTTTTCATATTTTATCCCTAATTTTTGCCCGAACCTTTATGCTTTGCCGGGATGCCCTTGTTTTGCCTAGGTGTGTCAACCTAGTGGGTCTCTTATGTGTAGTATCTTTTGACTATGTCCACGTTCACAGGGTATGGAAGGTTGTAGCCATCCATAGTGGTTAAGATCATTGCTCCACCAGAAAATATGCTTTTAATTACAAATGGTCCTTCGTATGTAGGAGTCCATTTTCCCCTGGGACCACCTTGTGGTAATATGATACGCTTGATTACCAAGTCACCAACCTGATATACCTGACGTCTGACCATTTTGTTAAAAGCTTTGATCATGCGTTTTTGGTACATCTGGTCGTGACAGACATCCATAAGCCTCTTCTCATCAATTAGGTTTAACTGGTCAAGTCGAGTTTGGATCCAATCGTCTTCACTCAGCCCTGCATCCTTTATGATTCTCATAGAAGGTATTTGGACTTCAATTGGTAGAACAACTTCCATGTCGTATACCAAGGAAAAGGGAGTTGCCCCTGTTGATGTGCATGTCGTGGTACGATAACCATGGAGAGTGAATGGTAGCATCTCATGCCAGTCCTTGTAGGTTATTGTCATTTTCTATATGATATTCTTGATGTTTTTATTTGTGGCTTCGACAACGCCATTCATCTTTGGCCGGTAAGGGGAAGAATTATGGTGTTGGATCTTGAATTACGTACATAGTGCGGTGATTATAGTATTGTTGAGATTCATACCATTATCTGTGATGATTCTCTCTAGGATTCCGTACTGACATATGAGATTCTGTTTGATGAAACGAGCCACGACATTCTTGGTAACAGAAGCGAAAGAAGTTGCCTCAACCCACTTCGTGAAATAGTCAATGGCCACCAAGATGAAGCGGTGTCCATTAAAAGTCGTAGGTTTGATTTCTCCAATCATATTGATGCCCCATATCGCGAATGACCAGGGAGCAGTCAGGACATTTAAAGGAACTGGAGGCACATGCACTTTATCAGCGTAGATCTGACATTTGTGGTAGGTTCGTGAATGCTGATAGCAATCTGCTTCCATGGTAGACCAGTAATAACCTTCCTGTAGGATTTCCTTAGCCATCGTATGCCCACTGGAATGGGTGCCAAAAGTGCCTTCATGTAGATCATCCATGATCTTTTCTGCCTCCATCTTGTCTACACAACGAAGCAAAACAGAGTCATGGTTGCGTTTGTAGAGAATTCCATTACTGATGAAGAACTTAGCAGAGAATCTCCTTAATAACTTCTTATCATTAACTGAAGCTCCTTATGGATACTCTTGAGCCTCGAGATAACTCTTAACTTCATGGAACCAAGGTTGGTCCACTACTTCTTCAGTATCGATCTCGTGACAGTATGCTGGTTCGTCCATCCATTTAATGGTGATCTGGGGAGCCTCGTTACCCCACTTGAGTTTAAACATGGATGACATTGTGGCTAGCGCGTCTGCTAGTTGATTTTCCTCTCGTGGAAAATGCTCAAAGGTAATTTCCTCGAAATGTGGGATTAATGTCAACACATGTTCTTTGTAGGGGATGAGGTTAGGGTGCTTCATATCCCATTCTCCTTTGATTTGGCTGATGACTAAGGCTAAATCTCCAAATACACTTAAGTACTTGATTCCCAAATAAATGGCAGCTTTGAGACCAAAAATGCACGCTTCGTATTCTGCCATGTTATTTGTACAATTGAAGCAAAGTCTTGTCGTGAAGGGAGTATGACATCCTTTAGGGGATATGATTACAACACCTATGTGTTGTACCCCAATTTTTGCCCCTAATATTACTTCATCATACCACATTGTTTCAATCACCACAAAATCACATTAGGGATTTTGGTTCTTCTCTCTATCTTTAGCCTTGCTCTTTGAGGAGTTACCAAGCACCTTGACTTGTTTTCTTTGGTGATCATGGATATTTTGCTTTAATTTTCTCTCTAAATTAACAAAATAAAATATTGGTTTGTCTTACTTGTTAATAATGTAGGTAAAGGCAATGAGGTTTAGCAAGTTGCATCATGGGGTCATGAGTTTATTTCCATGCCCTAGTCAAAGTCTTGAGAGATTCAAACCTCACCATTGAAGTTGTTTTGGAGTTGGTATGGAAGTAGTTTTGGTGGCCATGAGTCCTCATCATCATCCTCAACAAATTCTATTCACAAAGGAAGAATATTGGCACAAAAAGTTTGTTCAAACTTAGCAAAGTTCCACCAAGCATTCTCTTGATCTAGAGGCTGGGGTTTTGGACTTCAGAGGGGCATATCTTTCTCATCTTTTGGTATTTTTGAGTGATTCCAAAAACATCCTTCTATTCAAAGAGTTACCAACAAATCACTTCAAAAGTTCCAAGGAGTTTTCATGTGGAAGAAACTTGGTGAAGAAGAAAGATTACAAGTCATCCAGATGAATCCCTCATTTTCCATATGTGATTTCAAATGATCATAACTTGGTCAATTTTTATCACCTTGAGCCCATTATTTTTTCATGATGACCCTAAGGATGTGTAATTCATGCCTTCTTTTATGTGAAAAGTAAGAAAATGGATGGAAGTTGCCTTAAGAAAGCAAGAGATTATAGGTCATTTCATGATTTTTGGCTAACTTTAACAAGTCATAACTTGCTCAATTTTTGGAGATTTTGAGTGGTTCAAATTACAAAATGTCATTCAAGAGGTCCACTTCATTCCATATTTTTTGGTCAAGAGAAAATTCCAAGTGGAAGGCCATGTTTGGATGCAAGAGATTATAGGTCATTTTTTAAGAAGAATTTGAAATTTTTCTAAGTATGGAAAGTCAACTTTTTTTCTTCAACTTTGACTCCATGTAACTTTCAGCTCAAGCATCCATTTGATTCCATTCTTTTTCCATTGAAAAGCTTGTAACCTCATCTTTCCAAAGCGTCAAGAATTATGCCCTAAGACCCCTTGAGGTGGAAATGCCATAGATTTGAATTTGGTAGTTTGAAACTGAATTGTGCACAAAGTCAGAATTTTGAAATCTTTGTTTTGGCTTCTAATCACAAGATTTCCACGCGTTTTCATTTCTAATCATGTTTAGCAACTTGCCAGAAGTAATTAGCATCATGAAACGCACGATTTGGCTGAGTTTTGATCAAGTTTGAGTCACACTTTCTTCATGATGCAGACCCACATGAATTCCCTCCAAAACGCATCATTTGATATTCCTTTTGATCCCATTTTCTTCCCTATAAATAGAGAGTCATCCCCCATTCAATTTCCCAAGCTTAGAGAGCCAAGAACACCCTGCCAAAACTTCACAAGAACCCACTTTTGTTGAATTTAGTTTTTGAAATTTAAGCTTCCTTTTCCAAAATTCTTTGCGCATTCATCATCCTTGAACTTCATACAAACTCTCCAGCACTTAAATCAATCAAAAAGACCCATAATCCAAGCTACAGAAGTCCAGTTTCAGAGCTTCTTACTTGAACTTCGAAAAGGTAGAATTCTTCACCAATTGGATCCAAATTAAGCACTAATCTGTTCTACTCCTTTGTTTGATTCTAATGCTGCTTACAATTTTTAAATCCATTGATAATTGAGAGAGAAATCTCAAATTGAAGGTGCTCGCTATTTTTGTGTTTTGATTCATATCTCTTTCCATACTTTACATAAATTTGGCGCGATGGTTGTGTTAGAATCGTCTTGAAGAGATGAGTTCAATGATGCTAGCCAGGGATCCTAATTTTTCCATTTGAAGGATCTCACAAAATCCCCATTGCAGGGTGTCTGGAGGTTGAAGACGATGACATGTCTCGTCTCTGCCAATGATAGCGTGCCAAGCGTTTTAATTTCATCGGTTGCCCTTTTTCTGATCACGTGTGTGTTTCACTAAAGTCCATATCAAGCACAACACGTCTGGTCCATTGGATTAGCTTACTAACGCATTTTAACTTTAATCTGATGATCCACATCTTTTTGGTTTTATTTTATTTTCTGATTTTATATTTTATTTGATTAAATTTTCAAAAATTCATAACTCTTTTACTTTTTATCCAAAAATTATGAAAAATTCACAAAAAATACTTTGAATTATTTCTGATCTCATGAATATTTTTTTACATTTTTATTTTAACATTTGATATTTTTTCTATTATTTGATTTCTTTTAATAACTTAAAAAATACTTTCTAACATTTTTTAATTCTGAAAAAATTCATAAATATTATTTTGCATATTTTTGACTTTCTGAAAATTTTATGGAATTTTATGTTGAGGTTTACTATTTTTGATTTATTTTATGTTTGTTTTAGCTATTTTAAATGGTTTAAAAATAGTTTCTGATTTTTAAAAATTACCAAAATTTTTATAAAAATATTTGGATCCATTTCTGATTTTTCTATGGCTTAATTTTTCATTTCTTGAATAATTTGAACATAATTGATATTTTCCTCATTATTTTCCATTTTTTAAAACATTTTTTAAACCTTTTAATATATATATTAAATGTGATATTATTTTGTGAATATTTTCTGGCTGTCTTGGGTTGATTTTTAGGTCATGGCTTTATTAACATCATTGGATCCATGGTGTTGAGTTCAACTCCACAAAAATGGATGAATGATTTTAATAATAGTTTGATTAAATATTAATTCAAATGTGGTTTCTCTTTTTACCTTAAATCCCCTTCATCTCATCCCATTCTCATTGCACTAAATGTTGTTGGAGCATGATCTCTATATCATGTCTCAAAACAAATGGTGCATAGATGGCTATTGATCAGCCTCAAAATAGGTGCGACTTCTATATAAGTCCACTTACGATTGCTTAACATAGCGCTAAATTTTGTCCCGATTCGAATAAATGATCATTCGTGGCCCAAACTTATGATTGCAAGCCCAAGTATGTTAATTTGATCTCTTTGTTCCAATAACCTTGAGATTCATTGTGTGAAGGCTTTGGTTCTACCAATCCTTTAATGGATCTACAACACCTTTGGTCAACGCGGATCACTTAAACATCGTTGATCATTAAATGATACTTGTGATAATTCCAAATGGATGATATACTTGACAAAAAGCAAATGCAACTTGTTGTGTGGAGGCTTTGGTTCTACAAATCCTCTAATGAGTTCCAAATGCAAGTTTCAAGATGGTCATCCAACTAACCACTAATTATTGACTTGTTCTATTTTATGCTTTTATTTTTTATGCTTTACGCACTATTTATTTTTTAGCATTTTACATTTCATGCCATTTTCATCTTTGCTCATTTGAGCATTTATTTTCTTGTCACTTTTACTTTGCTCACTTGAGCTTTTCTTTTTTCTTTTTATAAGATACTTAATAACCAACTTAAACCCTAAAAAACTCTTAATGGTACTTGGAGTATTTTGGTTACTATCCTTGGCATGATGGAGCAGTGGGCTTTTTCTTGGACTTAGGATTAGAAACCTTGGCCTATCTTGGAGACCTTGTGATCTTATTTGATTATTTTGTCTGGAGTTCTTGAGGTTTACCTCAAGACATTAGGTTTCTTGTTTGTTTTTGTGTGCAGGTTTTTGGTGATTACATCCTTTGTTTATAATCTGGAATTCACCCGCATACAATTGTTACTCTGCCCAATTTTTGTGAAGACTTAATACACTTGAAGTTTGGTTGTCTCAAGAGGTCTAGTATATTTGCTTGCTTGGTTTCACTCAAAAGAATGGGAATTCTATCTTGGCTCATAATGTCAAGTTTTGGCTTCTTGTTGGTTAGATGGTCCTTATCCTTAGCTTTTACTTTATGCTTTAGGATAGTCTCTTATTCTCCTCCCATCTTCTTTAATTTCAAAAATCTTCTCCCTTCTTTTTAAACTCTTCTTGTTTCTAAACTTGAAATACTTTCATAATAAACTTGGACTTAGGTCCATGCATTTTCAAAACATTTTCATCAATAAACTTCAATCAATTTAATAAATACTTTGACACTTTTTGTGAGAAGACTAAAAGTCAACCAATCTCATTTCAAACCATTTTTCCACTTTGGCTTTTTATCTTTAAACTTTTCTCAAAAGATTAGACTCTTGTCAATCCTTATAGTGACGCAAACAACTATACTCCTACAATAGGTAGTGAAGAGAGATATTTTCCACTTGGGTGTTGAGTGAGGCATTGTTGATTTTAAAATCCAAGCCATATCCTCCACTTTGAGATGATGCAAATTCTCCTTTCTCGTGATTGTGGGTAGTAAGTATGTTTTCCATACGGACAATGACGATGATGTCTTATCTCTTAAAATCAACCAACACACTTGTGTTTCAAATTTTTAAAAGAGGAACTACGTGTACCCTAATCCCCTATTGCACGAAAGGTGGTACGTAGGCACTAAAGGTTCACAACCGCGGCAGGTGCAAAAATCATAAAAAATACTTCTTTTCTCACCTCCACTATCCATTTTATACAACACATTTTTATAGCTAAAATATACATATTTTACAAAGAGGTTCATACGGAGTACCATAGATGTTTAGGATGCTAATACCTTCCCTTTGTATAACCACCCCCTTACCTTGAATCTTTCCCCCTCTTTTTGGGTTATTCGCTCTTTTCCCATTCCTTTGGAAACAATAAAGCGCGGTGGCGATTTTTATTTTGATTTGTATAAAGTATCTTCAATCCAATGGCTTAGTCTTGAACATTTCTATCGCTACAGAAAAATGGCGACTTCACTGGGGAAAGATTGACCTCTTGCTGGTCCATCCCTAAGTGGGTTAATCCTATCTTTGTTTATATCTGTATACGTGCTATTGTTGTTTATGTGTTATATTTTATATATATGCTTGTCTAGATTTTCTTGGTTTTCAGGGTGCTTGGTGATTACTCATAAGTCTTATACCCGGACTTGGGCAAACTTTAAGATAGGATGGGCGGTATAGTCATGTTAACTTTGAGGGAGTAATCCCAAAAAAGGAGGCATGAGATCCCCCACTCAGTGGAGGCCCCTTTGACTGTAGTGTCGTTTACCGAGTAATCGGGAAGACGTACTTGTTGTACCCCAAAATTTTCCTTCCCATATTTCTCAAAACATTTCAAGAAAGATCCTTAAGTTGCTCAAGGAAGTCCAAGGGTTGTCCAGACAAACTCTCTCCTAAGGCAGTCTACCTCAAATTAGGGTTTCATGTTGCATCAAGATACCTGAGTCCAAGGGATCCCAAATACTCACCATTGTCCTAATATGTTCTCAAGATCATGCATGCCATGTTTCAAGCCTTGTAGAGGAAGTTTGCTCAGTCAATTGCTCAAAGGCCTGAAAATCGACTGTGCTAGGGCAAAAGTCAACTGTGGCCTACATACAGTCAAACTTCAAGATTTTTGGTCAACATTCTCATTTTGAAGTATTATTAATAGTTTTATCAAGGGTTGATCATGATTCATCAAGGATTACTCACAATTCATCAAAACCCAAAAGTTGCTAAATTAGGGTTTTGCAGGAAAAGTCAACTCAACTTTGGCCAAGCATAACTTTCTCATACTTTATGAGAAATGACCCATCCAAAGCTAATTTTGAAGAGGATGAAATTCTCTACAATCCATATTCAGCTCCCAAGTTCAAAATATGCACTCACAAGAATTTATGAATTTGGACATTATAGGTCATTTTGAAAAGTCAACAAAAACACCTTTTATGTCAAAGCTTCATACATGAACATGGAAGACTCAATTGAGATGATACCAAAAGGGTTGCTTATAGGACATATCAAGCTTTCTAAAAAGTCCAATAACACCTTCAAAAGTCAAAATTGAGGAAGTTATTCATTGGTGAAGTTGACCTTTTTTGCAAAATTGCCAAAAGTCAAAAGTGCCTCAAATTGCAATTTTTGTTAAATGGGCCTAACTTTTTGCATTTGTTTTGAGTTGGTAGCATGGTCCACGAGCCCTAACTCTTTCCACTTGCCTTTATTTTATTTTTACCATTTATTTTGATTTTTTTATTTCAATTAAATCAATTTAAATCAAAATAAATCATGAAAATATCCAAACCATTTAAGTCTTGAGATTTGGTGCATGTTTCAGGTTCCTTATACAGCTAGCAACAAAATCAAATCGTGCAAGGCTTATGTGTGCATGAAAAGATTGGTTTTGGCCTATTTTTGGAAAGATTTTCATGGAAATCAAATCAAGATCAAAAGCCATAATTGATAAAGATTGAGAGCACAATTGTAACCCTAATTCAATCAGTGGTATATAGTGGGCAATTGCAGACAAAAAGAAAAAAGGTTTTGAGGCGTGGAGAGGAAGAACCAAACTTGAAAAAATCACCAAAAAATTCTGACTTAATTTCATACTTCCAGTCGTTTTCAAGACTCCCAAGCCATCTCATTCGCTTCCTGGGCATACAAGGAAGCTATACCAATCAAAAACACGCATCCTCGTGGCCATAATTCATCTCCACGACCCCCACGGTTTGGCTTTTTTTAAAAATCGAATCTTGTTATTCTTGTATCTTCATCATGTTTCAATAGCATATTCTGAATCCCTAACGTGTTTGCAAGCTCTTGGTGATAATTAATTGCATTTTTGTTAGCTGTATTGAAATCCACCATGGCTAGGGTTCTTTGTCTCGTTTTGGGATCTTTCTATACAGGCAAAATTGGTCCACAAGAAGGGCACCATGATGCTCAGCAGGCCAAGGTGATTTGATCCACAACATTAGAATCCATTTATCGTGCATGTATTTGATTTTGAGATATGCAGGGGTTATAGCTACGGACATTTGTCTGTAGGTAAAAGTCACTGAACCTTTTAGCAACGGAGAGAAGACAAGGACGATGATGTGGCACCCCTTGATTGCTTCGTTTAAATTTGCGCACGGATAATGTTTGCTTTGCTTGTTTTCCATATTATTGATTATTATTATTTCATATACAACAAAGCTTGCCAGCTCAGTTGGTATTGAGGCAGTGGAAAGGCCATAGGACCTGGGTTCAAATCCCAGGTCCCCCCATATATTTCATGTTATTTTCATTTGCATGATCAGGCGCGCACACAGAAGTGAGGTCCACAATGAGTCCTCAAGGCTCAACCACTAAGATCTCCAAGAGGCCAGATCTGAAGGCCATTACATGAGGGTCCACCAAAAGCCTTGGTCAATACACAACATGGGAACATGGAGGTCAAACGTGGGTCAGTTTGTTTTGGGCCCAGAAAGTTGCTATTCACACCCCTCCAAAATGCTAACAAACAGGCCCAATATTCTTTTCCTTTTCTTTTATATTTTCTTTTATTTAATTTATTTAATTATCTTACTAACACAAAATTAATTATTTTTTTAATAAAATCATAAAATCAGTTTTTCATCAAAAGTAGATTTAGGTTTTATTTTTATAAAACTTAATTTAATTAGTTAATTTGATTTTTTAGGTAACTTTAATTTTCTTTGTAAATAAATTAAAATCAATTAGAAGAATTAGGGTTTTTTCTAAATTAATTTTTATTTCTCTTTTTTTAAAAAATCACAAAATACAAAATAGGTCAAATTTAATTAGTTTCATTTACTTTAATTTAATTAGTAATTAAGTTTGTACATATTTAATTCAAACCCTTATTTTCTTAAAATAATCAAAAACACCAAAAAAGTAATTTTTCTTTCAATTAGGTTAGACGGGGTCAAAACCCTAATTTCCTTTCGTTCTCCATTCATCGCGCGTTTATTTATTTTTGTAATATTGATGTAACTGCTCACAGAATGTAATAGATTAATTAGGACTTTCTCCGTTTATTTATCGTTTTAGCGTGTTTTTTTGGCTATGTAAATTAATACCCGAAGCCTTGTAATAGCGTAGCTTTACTTGCCGCGCCTTAATTCTCGCAAATATTAACTGTTTGATGTATGCTATTAGGGTTGCGTGACAAGAATGTATGTTAAAATTAAAATGGTTAGCAAACCCTAAATGTGCAAAGATAATAACCTGAAATTGAATCACTCGCACATGCGCACTCCTAGGGTATATTCTCACTTCGGTTGCCTTCGGTAAACGATCATTAAGTATAGGGTATTTTAGTGGTCGCTCTCTTGTCTAAACAAAGATCAAAGTCCCGTTCGGAAAAGTTGTCTCGGAAAGGTTGCCTCGGATGTGTTGCCTCGAATATTGATCTTAAGACATTAGGGTTATTACTAAGACGTCCTAACATTGCTTTAGTGATCGTACGTCCCTTTCGAATTGACCCTTAAAACTCCAATGACGGTGATACCTACTCATTAATAGTGGGACATTGTTGTCTAAAGGAAATAAGAACAGGAACATTCTATTTTTCGAGTAGGTAGATGCTAGTAGGTACTTGCTCAAAACAAACTTTTTCCACACTTACACTCTTTTCAAACAAAGTTTTTAAAACAACTTCGTAACACTCTTGAAGACAGAAGCAAGGGTTAAATCGGAGTAAAACAAAAACTTCTTTCAAATCAAACACACACAAGCAAATTTGAAAATGATGAGCAAGTACCTAAGAGCCCGTAGAAAACTACGGATAGAAAGGGTGCTAATACCTTCCCTTTCTATAGTCTACCCCCCGTACTCAAAATCTCGAAAAAAGGAATTTTTATGTGCTTTTTTCCTTTCTAGTTGGATAAAATAAAAGTCGGTGGCGACTCTTGCTTACCGCGACATTTTGCAAACACAAACGCAAAACGCAAACCAGCATTTAAAACAGTTCTGGTTCTATCACCGTATCACAGAACTGGCGATTCTGCTGGGGAATATATAAGTGGGGTATACCTTAGGATTAGTTCATCATATTTGCTTCTATTGTTTGATTTGATTGCTTTATCTTTGAGGGCTTTATATCAGGAGTTACTATAGATCCTAACCCGGATCTAGGGGACACCTTTTAGGTAAGTAGCAATAAACTGTGAGGGAACTGTACGGCGTAGACCGATACGGTTGAAGAAGTAGCTACGTTGATGTGGCACATTGGTTGGTACCGGTATCCCTTGTGGAGAAACGAGGAGAATACAAGGCTGCTATATGGGTCGTTAAGCATTAACTGACCTTAGAACCTATAACTGACCAACTTGGCCATAGGAAGTAGTGAGATAGTCGGTCTCGGTGTAAAGCTGGGAACTAGTTGATACTCGATACTACACTCATTGAGACCATACTCTCGAGATAGTTCTGGCTGCAAGAAAAGATTGCGTGAGCTGAAACCATGACCGATGGAGGATGGTCAGTGATATTGAGAACCTCTAGAACTCGGTTACTATTATTAGGACAGGTAGAAACCAACTGAACTTCAAGAGGGTAATACCTAGACCCCATGCAAGACTGAAACTTAAGGGCTCTTGTGTGACTTGTTTGCCTTTACCATGTATGTTATCTTCTATACTGTTGTACCCCAAAATTTTCCCTCCCATATTCTTCAAGATTTGCTAAGAGCATGCTTCAAAATCTCCCAAAGGTTGCACAGTCCAATGGCCTCCTAACAGTCAAAAATTAGGGTTTTGGTTCTGGCAAAGAAATTGAAGTTTCCAAGGGTCCAAACAAGTCCCACATGCCTATAAACATTGTCAAGCATCCTTATTTCAAGTTTCAAGACTTACAGCACAAAATTGCACAGTCAAAAACCCTAATTGCCCTACAGTCAACTGCAGGGGCAAAATGGTCATTTGACAGTCAAAAGTCAAAATTTTTGGTCAACATCTTATTTTGAAGCCACAAACATCATTTGATCAATTCTTGATCATGATTCTCAAGGCATGGCTCAAAAAGTCTCAAGATGCAAAAGTTTCTATTTATGGACAGTTGGAAAAGTCAACTGCAAATTGACCAGGGCATAACTTCCACATGTTTTATCAGAAAAATTCCATCCAAAGCTCATTTTGAAGAGAATGACATTTCCTACAACTCCTCTTCACACTTCAAGTCCAAGAAATGCTCTCACAAAAAGTTATCAATCTCAACATTATAGGTCATTTTCAAAAGTCAACAAAAAGGCACTTTAAGTCAAAGACCATAACTTGAGATTGGTAAATCAAAATGACATGGGACCAAAGGCATTGGTTAGAGGACTTCAAGACCTTTCCAAAATGTCCAAGAACATGATCAAAGCTTAAAAATTGAGCAAGATATGCCTTGTGGAAGTTGGGAAAGTTTTGGAATTTTTGAAAAGTCAACTTTGCTTCAAATGCCTCAAAATTGCTAATGGGCCACAATTTCTTCCAAGAATCATCACCCAAATGCTATGCACGACCCATTGACATCCAAGGGAGTTATTTTATCATTTTTTATTAATTATTTGAATTATTATTATTATTAATTCATTTAATTAAAATAAAATATGACAAAAATAGAAAATCATGTTTTCCAATCCTTTTTTGCAGCATATTCTCTCATTAAAGCCTAAATATTTCGTGCATCACTAAAAAGGAAAGATTTCTCCTGATTGGCAATGGTTTTACAACTAAAATATTGAAAAAGATTACATGGAAAATCAAGGATCCAAATCATCAATGCAAAGGTTTTTGGACTTGTTTTGTAAACCTAATTCACTCCACATATAAACAGAAACACAACCCTAATCATAGGAAGAAGGAAGCTGCGCCCAAACTCAAAGAACCAATTTGCATTTTTTACACAAAAACTTCAAATCTGTTTTCATAGTTTCAGTGTGTTTCAAGGCCTAAAAACTATTCCATAAGCTTGCCAAGACTGCCAGGAATCTTTTCCAATACTTTTCAAGCCTCCACACGCAAAGAACTGGTAGAATGAAGTCGTCCTGTTCATGAATTTTTGCATATTCGTATTTTGATTTGCACGCATTTTCCATACATTTTAATACTTGTTTTACACTAACATGATCCTACTGAAGCTAATGGTGCCATTGAATTGAATTAATCTTGCCTGTATAGAAAGTTGCCATTGACGTTTTCTAGGTTTTCATAAGCTTGAAATTGGGGACTTCTTCATGAGGAAAAATTGGCCATCCTAACCAGTACCATTGAACTCAGAAACTCCAGATGAATTTAACCATGCCATCGCGCTCAATTTATGCAGCCTATAGACGTATTCGCTATTATTCGTTGCTTCAATTTGTGGGGGTTTAAAACCCCCGCTATTTAATTATTTTTACAGGTACGCAGCGAAGAAGAAGCCTGGCGTGTCACTATGTGGTTGGACAATTTAAAATCTGGCGCGTTTTATATCATTAGCTTTAGTTTCTTATTATAATATTTGTTTTCTATGATACATACAGATGCATTGCCTAGTACAAGTGGTAGAGGATGTGCTTTGTGAACACTGGGACCTGGGTTCGATTCCCAGGTCCCCTTGCATATTTCATAATTTTTTCTTTAACCTATTCCTATGCAGCGTGCCCTTCAGTGATCTACCATGCACTCAACGCCTTGGCTTGCCAAATGTCCCATAAGATCAATCTAATGGTCATCATGTGAAGTCCAATTTAATTCTCTTTAATTTCATGAATACCAAAAAACATAAAAAAAACAAGTTCTTTTCTGTATTTAATCATTAATTAACCTTTAATTTTTAATTTAATTTCCTTAAAGGGTCCAACGCCCTCGCATTCTCGATTTTAATTTCTTTTCGCACGTTTACTTTTATTTTTCTTTTTATGTAATTATCCCAAAGCCTTGTAATAGATAATTAGGACATTTACTTTCCGTACTTTCATTCAAATCGGGTCTTGGTTTAATTTGGCGTTGTAGACCCGCGCCTTGTAATAGCGTAGGACCTTTATTTTCCGCATTTTAATCCCCGTACTTTTTAACTGCTAATAATCACATGAAAGAATGTATGCCCAAATAAAATCAATGCGTAGCTCACCAAATGCATGACAAGACAAATAATAACTGAAAAATGACACACAATTCACACACCACTCTTAGGGTACGCCTCACTGTTGCCTTGCCCCTCGAAATGTGGTCGTCGAGTAGAGGACGTTTTAGTAAGTCCTCATGTCCATGAACATGGCATGGGGGTAGCTTCTAAGGTGTCTTCCTATTGCTCTGGTGACCACACTGTCCCTATCCTCGAATTGACCCGAACACCTCCAACGGTGGTGCTACCTACCTCTCAATGGTGGGATGGCACTATCTTAAGGACATTTACACAGACTAATTCCTTAGGGTAGGTAGATGACTCGTAGATACTTGCTCTAAATTCAAAACAAATCAAAAACTTCTTTTCACACCGACACTTTGCAAAAAGCTTTCAAAACAACTTTTCAAACACTCTTGAGGACTGATACAAGAGTCGAACTGAAATTTTAAACGGAACTTTTTCAAACCCACTCACCTTGAAAAGCAAACAAACATTTTGAAAACACAAATGAGCAAGTATCTAAGAGCCCATGGATAACCATGGATAGGAAGGGTGCTAACACCTTCCCTTTCTATAAATCTACCTCCCGAACCGAGAACTAATCTCAATAAGGAATTTTTCTGTGCTTTTGTCCTTTCCATGTTGGAGAAAATAAAAGACGGTGGCGACTCTTGCTTCCGCGACATTTCGCGAAACCAGCGTTAAACAGTCAGTTCCAGATCCACCGATCACAGAACTGGCGACTCTGCTGGGGAAACTCTTATAAAGTGAGGTGTACCTTAGGATAGTTCATAACTGTGTTTTCAATTGTTGTGCTTTGTTTGCTTTAAATTGTGGGTTGCATCGGAGTTACATAGATCCTAACCCGGATTTGGGGATACCTTGTTTAGGTAGCATAAGCTGTGAGGGACCTGTCCGGCGTAGACCGACATGGGTGAAGCAGTGGCTACGTTGGTGTGGCACCTTGGTCTGTACCGATATCCCTTGTGTTGCAATGAGGAGAATATGGGTCTTCTGAGGAGTCATTAAGCACCAACAGACCTTAGAACCTTAAATGACACAACTTGGCCAATAGAACAGTAGCAGTATGCTACGCCCATTGAGGCTAAACTCTTGTGATGGTTCTGGCCGTAAGAAAAGATTGCGATGCTGGAGTTATGACCGATTGAGGGTAGTCGGTGATATTGGGATCCTCTAAGAACCCGGTTACTTTTGATAGGACAGGTATGAACCACCAACTGAAAGAGGGTAATACCTAGACCCCATGTTGGCCTAAACTCTAAGGGTTTCTCTTGTGTGACTTGTGTGCCTTCCAACTTGACTATTTGCATGCTTGTTATCTGACACTTGAGTTCTTTGCAGTTTTTGTTTATAGTCCTTAATTGGGACTCATAACAGGGTTTACTGAGTTCCTTGCAGTTTTTGTTTATAGTCCTTAATTGGGACTCATAACAGGGTTTACTAAGTTCCTTGCAGTTTTTGTTTATAGTCCTTGATTGGGACTCATAACAGGGTTTACTGAATTTCTTGCAGGTTTTGTTTATAGTCCTTAATTGGGGCTCATAACAGGGTTTACCTACATTACCCCATGCATAGCATAACATCATACCATTGCATGCATCCCGCATAAGGACTAACTCATTTCAAGGATCTCAAGGGCTTGTGATGCAGGTCATGATGAACCAACATGTCTGGCAAGGGGCAAAGGGGATTTATTTTCCTCTAGCCAAGGTTGTCAGGGGCTATGACCCACTGGATATGGTGAGCCTTTGACCCTTGAAGAAGGACTCTCAACAAGATGCAGTGCCTTCCATCAAGCTACCAGATACCAGCTCTAACAAATTTCTTGTTTACCCCGCGAGATTCTTGAAAACATTGCATGCATATATATACATCATTGCATTACAGGTACCTTTCTTTACAGGTTACTTACCATCTGTGCTGTCTATTTCAGCAATGGCTTCTCAACAATACAACCAGGACTTCCATGTTCAAGAGACTCAGTTCGGGGAAATCTTCCTGAGTCTATCCAAGGGGCAGGAAGAGATGAGAACACTTCTCATGGGGACTTTGGTCAGGAATAATGCTGAGGATGAACGGCTGAAACATCTGCAAGCTGAGGTAGACACATTGAAAACCCAGATGCTGGGACAAAGGGCTCTCATCCAAGGTTTAGCTCGGGAGCAAGGAGAGCTGAGGGCCATGATCAGTCAGCTTCATCAAGACATGAAGCAACCAACCCAAGTCAGGGACCAGGTCATTGAACAGCTTCCAAGAGGACAAAGGTCTGGTCCAATGAATAGACCTCTCCAAGCTGCTACAACTTCACAGGTCCAACAACGACCTCGCCAAGGACAACTGACTGATCAGAGCAAGCCAGACAAGCCTAAAAGGCAGTTCACCAAGCTCAATGTGTCACCGTCTCAAGCTTTACAACAATTATTGAGGTTGAATCTGGTGACGTTAAGGGACCCTCCTAAGAATCCCAACACAGCCTCCCCAAAGTACAATCCTGAGGAAAGATGTGCATACCACTCTGACAGTCCAGGACATGACACCGACGACTGCTGGGCTCTGAAGAATAAGATCCAAGATCTGATTAATGAAAGAGTTGTGGATTTCACCCAGATGGGCCAAGCTGAATGCTCCTGTCATCCCTACAGGATTCACCAGTTGAAGTAACAAGCCCTGAGATGAAAAGACTTTTGTTCATTAGGATTTTCAAGTTGTAATTTTCTTTTGTTCAAACATTTACTCATGTTAAACGTTGTTATTTCATTAATGCATCGCATATGTCTGTTTTGAAGCAATATATTCGTATTCACTATATGCAAATTGTTTTCATTTTTCTGTGATGATCAATGCTCGACTAATAATTCTAAGCCTCTTAAGGGAGGATGACGAAAATGATACCACGATCCTTACAGTATGCTTTTGAACAGACCCCGCTGATGAGGTACAGGCATTGTTTCAATCCCTAAACACTGGAGTTATAAGGAAGATAATCCCTCATCAACCCCTCTGAGCCAAAGAAGTAGGAGTTTTTCTTTTCGAAATTTAAAACCCTTAATCATAACCTGGGGCAGGGTAGTTCTCTCAGTTGATCCAAGTGCATAACAAATGGCACCAAAGGGGTCCTTACACAAAAAAAAAGAGACAGTGATGGTTCCAAATAACCATAAAAAACAGGCAGTCATTACCAAAATCAAAAAGCCCATTAAGTCAAAACCTATGAAGGAGGCTTACAAAACTGGGGCATCCCGCTGACGGTAATCACAAAATAAACCGTTCAGGCAAAATTCAGGGACGGCGAAATCAAAAAGAAAGAGGTCATACAAACCCTCAACGAAAACAAAAAAAAATGACTGCCCATTCAGAATAAATCATCAATATCTGAACCATCATTGGAACGGCAAAGCAAAGACTCAAACAAGGTCTAACGCACGATCAACTGAGCTTAGGTTTGAAGAACATCACGAAGAACGGGTGGGTACAAATAATTTGAGCCTTTATCCTTTGTTTCTTAAACCGTGAACCAGGCCACGTTATAACCCTTAAAAGTCCTAGCTGAAGCATGGGTTAGTTCGAAAGCATACTGTTACGAAAGGTATCCTGACTCCTTAAGGCCTACGGTAAATACGGGGTTGACATCATGTGTTACAAACATTCACTTCTTTTATGAAAAAGAATGCATTTTCAAAATCTTCAAGACAGACATAAGCTTTGCATTTTTGATATAACATTGTTTGCATATAAATATTTGTTTGAACAACAGGAAAATTCGCACGATGAATACCTAGTGAACAAAAGCACTTCCAATCAAGGGGCAGACATGACCATGATCTATTATCTGGGGCAGTCCAATCAAGATGCGGAGAATCTCTCAAAGGCCAAACAACCTGGGGCAAATCTCCGCCTGAGTCACTTGGGGCACTCCAGCAACGAATCTTGCCTGATTAAGCACCTTCTGGGGGCATGACAAAACACTTCTAACAGGGGCACCTCCCTACATTCTGAGAACATGGACATAGTCGAAAAAATACTACGCGTAATGAAAGATCCGCTAGGTTGACACACCTAGGCAAAAATAAGGGCTTCCCGGCGAACCAAAAGGGTTCGGGCAAAATGAAGGGATGAAATGAAAAAATCTGTACACCCGGCAAGTCGAAAACCTGAAAAGGCGGCTTGGGCAAAAATGGGTATCCCGGTGGACTGAAAACCCGAAAGGGCGGTCCAGGAAAAAGTTAGGGATCAAAATGTACGACTATGTCCTGTCATCTTGTCACCTGCCTACCAGAAGAAGGTTTGTCCATCAAAAACTATCAGCACCTCACAGGTCTTCCTCTCCCACCTTAGAAACAGGGGCAATGATGAGTTATCCAAACGATCTAATTGCTCTGTCCACCAAGGTACTAAGATAGGTTCAGCTGAAGAACAACCAAGATATCTTAAGTCCCTAGAGAGTGAGCCAGCAAGTCCATGCACTCTCCCCAAGCAAAGTTATACAAACAGCCTTAAGGAAGTTGGGTATCCCTAGCAGATCTCAACATTCCCCAACACAATATACGGACATTCTTAACAAACATCCCCGACAGTCTTGATCTAAGATTGTTCCCCGACGGCATACCAGACATTCAGTGGAGTCACTTCACCAATATATCTCAAAGATTTCCTCAAGAGAGTCCAATCAAGATTTCCCTAGGAAAGTTTGAATCCATCTCCCCCAGCAGGAAGCTTATCCCTAGTAGATTCTGGAAGCTTCTCCCCCACAGAGCACGAACGCGTCTCCCGGCTTTATTCAAAGGTTATTTCCCTACCAGGATATAACTGGGTTATCCTCAGCCAAAAGCCACGGAAAGATCGTCCTCGGTAAAGTCTTCTCACCCCCAGTGGAGTCTGTCAAAATTTCCAACATAACAATGGTATCCCCAGCGGAATTATCATCAAGCATCCCAACAGAGTACTTCTCTTCCCACAGAGTATTGTTCCCCAGCAAGATCGCTAGAATAATTTTTCTCCCCGCAGAGTAATCCATTCGCCAAGTTTATTCCCTAACGGAGTTATCTCCTCCTACCAGTATTCTTGCAACTATCATCCCCAGCGGAAACAACAAAAGCACTATTCTCCAACATCAGCCCAGGATGTGACTTCCCGGCACCCGTCAAGGATTTATTTTCCCAGACAAAAACATACATTCATAAACATCGCATTTCCATACATTATAGCATGCATATACGCATCATGAACATACAATCCCATTTATGTTGAGAACATCATGGCTTGATCCATATCATGCATCGCATATGACTGACCTTCACCTTTCAGGAAAGATCCAGTTAAATTCTCAACTATGCCCGAGACCGTGCCTGGTTCAGTTAAATCGACTCCTAAAGATTTTTCTGATTCTTATCCAGTCAAAGGCCTTATTTGGTTCAGTCAGATCGACCTTAAGATCTCCCTGATTCTTATCCAGTTGAAGATTCCAAAGACTTTGCCTGGTTCAGTTAAATCGACTCCTAAAGATTTTTCTGTTTCTTATCCAGTCAAAGGCCTTCTCTGGTCCAGTTAAATCGATTCCTAAAGATTTTTCTGATGAAGACTCAGTTGAAGATTTCAAGACCTTGCCTGGTTCAGCTAAATCGACTCCTAAAGATTTTTCTGATTCTTATCCAGTCAAAGGCCTTCTCTGGTCCAGTTAAATCGATTCCTAAAGATTTTTCTGATGAAGACTCAGTTGAAGATTCCAAAGACCTTGTCTGGTTCAGTTAAATCGACTCCTAAAGATTTTTATGATTCTTATCCAGTCAAAGGCCTTCTCTGGTCCAGTTAAATCGATTCCTAAAGATTTTTCTGATGAAGACTCAGTAGAAGACGTCCAAGATTCTCTCATCGTTACTGTTGAGGTTGAAGTCGCCTATGATTCTCTCATCGTTACTGTTAAGGTTGAAGTCGCCTATGATTCTCTCATCGTTACTGTTGAGGTTGAAGTCGCCTATGATTCTCTCATCGTTATTGTTGAGGTTGAAGTTGCCTATGATTCTCTCATCGTTACTGTTGAGGTTGAAGTCGCCTATGATTCTCTCATCGTTACTGTTGAGGTTGAAGTCGCCTATGATTCTCTCATCGTTACTGTTGAGGTTGAAGTCGCCTATGATTCTCTCATCGTTACTGTTGAGGTTGAAGTCGCCTATGATTCTCTCATCGTTACTGTTGAGGTTGAAGTCACCTATGATTCTCTCATTGTTACTGTTGAGGTTGAAGTCGCCTATTATTCTCTCATCGTTACTATTGAGGTAGTAATCGCCCCAGATTCTCCCACCGTTACTGTTGAGGTAGTAATCGCCCCAGATTCTCTCACCGTTACTGTTGAGGTAGTAATCGCCCCAGATTCTCTCATCATTACTGTTGAGGTAGTAATCGCCCCAGATTCTCTCACCGTCACTATTGAGGTAGTAATCGCCCCAGATTCTCTCATCGTTACTGTTGAGGTAGTAATCGCCCCAGGTTCTCTCATCGTTACTGTTGAGGTAGTAATCGCCCCAGATTCTCTCATCGTTACTGTTGAGGTAGTAATCGCCCCGGATTCTCTCATCGTTACTGTTGAGGTAGTAATCGCCCCAGATTCTCTCACCGTTACTGTTGAGGTAGTAATCGCCCAAGGTTCTCTCATCGTTCCGTTGAGGTAGTAACCATCCCTGATTCATTCATCACCGTTTGAAGCTCCAGACCCGATTCCGGTAACCAACCAGGGAGCGTCTATATAAAGAGTTTGAAGACCAACTCCTGTAACAGGTCAGGTAATCATCTTTCTTTTTCAGGTACGCAAGTTCTCGCTAAGGAACCTCTTACGCGATCAACACCCAGATGGAATCTATAAGCCCATCCACCTATCCATCACCTCTCAACATGGCATCTGTAAGCCCATCTTCCTATCCATCAATCTCCAAATGGCATCTGTAAGCCCATTCCCACCATCACACTACTATGTGAGCGCAAATTTCTGGGCACTCTAGTGTTCAATCATCTTCCACCTTCGGATTACGAAAGGCACGCCAGCCAATCTACATCCTCAGGTCTAAGAAGATTGAACAGGGGCAACTGTTGTACCCCAAAATTTGCCCTCCCATATTCTTCAAGATTTGCTAAGAGCATGCTTCAAAATCTCCCAAAGGTTGCACAGTCCAATGGCCTCCTAACAATCAAAAATTAGGGTTTTGGTTCTGGCAAAGAAATTGAAGTTTCCAAGGGTCCAAACAAGTCCCACATTCCTATAAACATTGTCAAGCATCCTTATGTCAAGTTTCAAGACTTACAGCACAAAATTGCACAGTCAAAAACCCTAATTGCCCTACAGTCAACTGCAGGGGAAAAATGGTCATTTGACAGTCAAAAGTCAAAATTTTTGGTCAACATCTTATTTTGAAGCCACAAACATCATTTGATCAATTCTTGATCATGATTCTCAATGCATGGCTCAAAAAGTCTCAAGATGCAAAAGTTTCTATTTATGGACAGCTGGAAAAGTCAACTGCAAATTGACCAGGGCATAACTTCCACATGGTTTATCAGAAAAATTCTATCCAAAGCTCATTTTGAAGAGAATGACATTTCCTACAACTCCTCTTCACACTTCAAGTCCAAGAAATGCTCTCACAAAAAGTTATCAATCTCAACATTATAGGTCATTTTCAAAAGTCAACAAAAAGGCACTTTAAGTCAAAGACCATAACTTGATATTGGTAAATCAAAATGACATGGGACCAAAGGCATTGGTTAGAGGACTTCAAGGTCTTTCCAAAATGTCCAAGAACATGATCAAAGCTTAAAAATTGAGCAAGATATGCCTTGTGGAAGTTGGGAAATTTTTGGAATTTTTGAAAAGTCAACTTTGCTTCAAATGCCTCAAAATTGCTAATGGGCCACAATTTCTTCCAAGAATCATCACCCAAAGGCTATGCACGACCCATTGACATCCAAGGGAGTTATTTTATCGTTTTTGATTAATTATTTGAATTATTATTATTATTAATTCATTTAATTAAAATAAAATATGACAAAAATAGAAAATCATGTTTTCCAATCCTTTTTTGCAGCATATTCTCTCATTAAAGCCTAAATATTTTGTGCATCACTAAAAAGGCAAGATTTCTCCTGATTGGCAATGGTTTTACAACAAAAAGATTGAAAAAGATTACATGGAAAATCAAGGATCCAAATCATCAATGCAAAGGTTTTTGGACTTGTTTTGTAAACCTAATTCACTCCACATATAAACAGAAACACAACCCTAATCATAGGAAGAAGGAAGCTGCGCCCAAACTCAAAGAACCAATTTGCATTTTTTACACAAAAACTTCAAATCTGTTTTCATAGTTTCAGTGTGTTTCAAGGCCTAAAAACTATTCCATAAGCTTGCCAAGACTGCCAGGAATCTTTTCCAATACTTTTCAAGCCTCCACACGCAAAGAACTGGTAGAATGAAGTCGTCCTGTTCATGAATTTTTGCATATTCGTATTTTGATTTGCACGCATTTTCCATACATTTTAATACTTGTTTTACACTAACATGATCCTACTGAAGCTAATGGTGCCATTGAATTGAATTAATCTTGCCTGTATAGAAAGTTGCCATTGACGTTTTCTAGGTTTTCATAAGCTTGAAATTGGGGACTTCTTCATCAGGAAAAATTGGCCATCCTAACCAGTACCATTGAACTCAGAAACTCCAGATGAATTTAACCATGCCATCGCGCTCAATTTATGCAGCCTATAGACGTATTCGCTATTATTCGTTGCTTCAATTTGTGGGGGTTTAAAACCCCCGCTATTTAATTATTTTTACAGGTACGCAGCGAAGAAGAAGCCTGGCGTGTCACTATGTGGTTGGACAATTTGAAATCTGGCGCGTTTTATATCATTAGCTTTAGTTTCTTATTATAATATTTGTTTTCTATGATACATACAGATGCGTTGCCTAGTACAAGTGGTAGAGGATGTGCTTTGTGAACACTGGGACCTGGGTTCGATTCCCAGGTCCCCTTGCATATTTCATAATTTTTTCTTTAACCTATTCCTATGCAGCGTGCCCTTCAGTGATCTACCATGCACTCAACGCCTTGGCTTGCCAAATGTCCCATAAGATCAATCTAATGGCCATCATGTGAAGTCCACCATGGACACCAGTCAACAACTCCATACGCACGCCAGAAAAGTCAAAAGGGCCTGGGGTTATTGGGCCAAGATCCTTCCAAAAACACCTCCAAAGGGGTCAACACCCCCATATGTTTGCATTTCTCTCTCCTTTTTTATTCTTTTCTTTTATTTACTTTATTTTTGATAATTGTTTTATTTAATTCATAAAATTAATTTTATACAAAAAAAAAATCAGAAATCATAAAAATAAAAATATGCCTTATTTAATATTTAATTCACCAATTATTTTGTAAATAAATTTGATAATTAATTTAGTTTTAAATTAGGGTTTAACTTTAACATTTTTTCTTAAATAAATTAAAACACATAAAAATTAGGTTTTGTAGCATTTTACTTTTTTCTCCAAATAATTAAATTACCTCATCATCATTATTAATTCTTCATTAATTTGTAAATAAATATGTATATTAAATAATTAGGGTTAAATTAGGTCAAACTTAAACATTTTTCTTTAATAAATTAAAAACAATTTAGAACTAGGGTTTTATTTAATTTTTAATTCCAATTTAATTCTCTTTAATTTCATGAATACCAAAAAACATAAAAAAAACAAGTTCTTTTCTGTATTTAATCATTAATTAACCTTTAATTTTTAATTTAATTTCCTTAAAGGGTCCAACGCCCTCGCATTCTCGATTTTAATTTCTTTTCGCACGTTTACTTTTATTTTTCTTTTTATGTAATTATCCCAAAGCCTTGTAATAGATAATTAGGACATTTACTTTCCGTACTTTCATTCAAATCGGGTCTTGGTTTAATTTGGCATTGTAGACCCGCGCCTTGTAATAGCGTAGGACCTTTATTTTCCGCATTTTAATCCCCGTACTTTTTAACTGCTAATAATCACATGAAAGAATGTATGCCCAAATAAAATCAATGCGTAGCTCACCAAATGCATGACAAGACAAATAATAACTGAAAAATGACACACAATTCACACACCACTCTTAGGGTACGCCTCACTGTTGCCTTGCCCCTCGAAATGTGGTCGTCGAGTAGAGGACGTTTTAGTAAGTCCTCATGTCCATGAACATGGCATGGGGGTAGCTTCTAAGGTGTCTTCCTATTGCTCTGGTGACCACACTGTCCCTATCCTCGAATTGACCCGAACACCTCCAATGGTGGTGCTACCTACCTCTCAATGGTGGGATGGCACTATCTTAAGGACATTTACACAGACTAATTCCTTAGGGTAGGTAGATGACTCGTAGATACTTGCTCTAAATTCAAAACAAATCAAAAACTTCTTTTCACACCGACACTTTGCAAAAAGCTTTCAAAACAACTTTTCAAACACTCTTGAGGACTGATACAAGAGTCGAACTGGAATTTTAAATGGAACTTTTTCAAACCCACTCACCTTGAAAAGCAAACAAACGTTTTGAAAACACAAATGAGCAAGTATCTAAGAGCCCATGGATAACCATGGATAGGAAGGGTGCTAACACCTTTCCTTTCTATAAATCTACCTCCCGAACCAAGAACTAATCTCAATAAGGAATTTTTCTGTGCTTTTGTCCTTTCCATGTTGGAGAAAATAAAAGACGGTGGCGACTCTTGCTTCCGCGACATTTCGCGAAACCAGCGTTAAACAGTCAGTTCCAGATCCACCGATCACATATACCTGTTGTGTGTTTTATCATGACATCATGCATAATAACATAGCATGCATACTTCATTAGACTAACCATTTCAAACACCGAGGGAATTTATCTTTGTTCTGTTTTGCAGATTATGGCTTCCATGCGCAGAAACACCATTCGAGTTAATTTCGTGCAAATACCTGCTCAACTCAGAGAGTTAGTCTCAAAAGTTCCTGATACTTCTTCATTCGTTAGAAGACATGGTCAACTTCTTAACTTGGTCACTTTAAAGTTGGATGAGCAAATGATGAGTGTGCTTTTCCAGTTCTTTGATCTGATGCATCATTGTTTCACTTTCCCGGATTATCAGCTAGTTCCCACTTTGGAGGAGTTTTCTTACTTACTGTGCATATCCATCCTCGAGCAGACACCCTTCACAGGTTCGGAAGAGACTCCTAGACCCGAGGACATTGCTTCAGCCTTACATCTAAAAAGGGCTGATGTAGTATCCAACTGGGAGACACGGAGCGGGGTTAAAGGTTTCTTGGCTAAGTTTCTGATGGATCAAGCTCAACAATTCTGGGATAACTTGGATTTTCAGGCTTTTGAAGACATCTTGGCTCTTCTTATCTACGGTTTGGTTCTTTTCCCGAATCTAGATTCCTTCATAGATGTGAACGCGGTTAAGATCTTCTTATCTCGAAATCCAGTGCCTACTCTTCTGGGTGATATCCTACATGCCCTCTATACTCGTACTGTGCGAAGAAGAGGGACCCTCATGTGTTGCACGCTGTGATCGGTGGATCTGGAACTGACTGTTTAACGCTGGTTCGCGAAATGTCGCGGAAGCAAGAGTCGCCACCGTCTTTTATTTTCTCCAAATGGAAAGGACAAAAGCACAGAAAAATTCCTTATAGAGATTGCTCTCGGTTCGGGAGGTAGGTTATAGAAAGGGAAGGTATTAGCACCCTTTCTATCCATGGTTATCCATGGGCTCTTAGATACTTGCTCATTGTGTTTTCAAAATTGTTTGTTTGCTTTTCAATGTGGGTTTAAAAAGTTTCTTTGAAAAATTTCAGATCGACTCGTACGTCAGAGTGTTTGAAAAGTTTGTTTTGAAAGCTTTTGAAAAGTGTCAGTGTGAAAAGTCTTTTTGAGTTTGCTTTGAGATTAGAGCAAGTATCCTTGAGAACCTACCTACCCTAAGGAATTCGTCTGTGTAAATGTCCTTTAAAGTAGTGCCATCCCACCATTGAGAGGTAGGTAGCACCACCGTTGGAGGTGTTCGGGTCAATTCGAGTTTTAGGGACATGGTGATCACCAGAGCAATGGGAAGACACCTTAGAAGCTACCCTCATGCCAGGTTCCCGGATCATGAGGACTTACTAGGACGTTTTCTACTCGAAGACCACCTTTCGAAAGGCAACAATGAGGCGTACCCTAAGGGTGGTGTGTGCGAATTGTGTGTCATTTTTCAGTTATTTATCTTGTCATGTTTGTTGTATTCTACGCTTGATTTTAATTAAGACATTCATTCTTGCATGCTTTTTAACAGTTATAAGTTTGCGGGAAAATAAATCTAAGGCTATTACAAATGGCGCGGGTCCACATCGCCAAAATTAAACCGGACCCGATTTAGCGAAAAATAAATAAAGCAATAAAATAAAGTGCGAAAAGTAAAGTTACATGGCTTTGGGAGAGATACAGAATTATAATAAGCAATAAAGTAAATGCGCAGAAGAAAATCATTAAAACAAAACTAGGGCGTTGGACCCTTTTGCAAAAAAAATAAAATTAATAAGGAATTAAAAATAAAAAAAATTAAATGTTTTTGGTATTTTTGTGTTTTTTAAGATTTAAAAGAAAAAGAATTAATTAAAGCTAAAAAAGTGGAGGTAAAACCCTAATTCTAATTATTTGTTAATTATTAAGAAAATATTGAAATTTGACTAATTTAACCTAAATTAATTTTTATGTACAATTTACTCATGAAAATAATAAATAAAATAAGCAATATTATTACAAAAAAGGGAAAATTAAAAAGGATTAAGATCAACAATTAAACCTAAATTCTATATTTTTTATATTTTGTTATGAAAAGAATTAAAATTAAAAAAAAACCTAATTATACTAAAGTCAATTACACAATTTATTCATGAAAATAATTAAAATAAAATATTTATTACATTTTTTATCTTTTTCTGGATTTTTATGATATTTTTATATTTTGTAAAAAGGAGAAAATTAATTAATTAAAGCAATAAAAATAAATAACACAATAATTAAAATAATAAAAAGAAAAGAAAAGCAAACCGGGGGGGGGGGGGGGTTCAGGCCCCAGATGGAGGTGTTGGCCCAAGAACATTGGCCCATTAAACCAGAGATTTGTTGACTTTTCCAGCTTGGGTGCCAGCGTATTGACTTGCCTTATAGTGGACCTTCAGTATCAGCCCTTGATCTGGGACCATTAGGCACGTGTACGCTTGGATGAGGGTGGAATATGGTGTACCTGGACGTTAGCAAAGCACAGGATTTTATGTTGAAAAATAACATGGAATTTTGCCAGACCTGGGACTTGAACCCAGGTCATGAGAGTCATATGCATTGGTACCTGCCAGCTGAGCCATTATGTTCTATTTAATATATTATATCAAACAAATGACAAAAAGCAAGATTAACGCATAATGGTTAAAACGCGCGCAAATTCGAACTAACGAACCACCGGCTGACAACTCATCATCTTCCTCACGCCTTTCTCTTTTTTCTGAAAACAAAGTCCTATTGCAACGGTTTTGGAAACGTAGTTTTAGGCTAGCTATCAGAAAATAGCGACTAGCGCTATAACGCATATAAATTGATCGCGAGACTATCTTCTTCTTCGTCTCCAAGCGCTGAGCTCAACCATGGTATTCATGGGTCCTGATTTTTCCTCTATACAAAAGCCCCAATTTAGAAAACCTGCAACCCTAATATGTGACAATGGCGAAAACGCATATATGGTCCAAAAAAGCAATCAAACACCATGGTCAGCTTAGAAACATCATTGGGATCATGAATACATAAATAAAAATGAAAAAAAATGCTTGAATTATGCTATGCGATTTCAAGAACTTTGCTTCACAGTTTGACTTATGGATACCAATTCAGGGGGTTTTGGTTGATGTTAACGATTGAGAAACGTCCAGTGGTGCTTCAGGATGCTAATGGAATGAAAGTTGATGCTTGAATCGACCTCTAAGGCACTTTTCAGTTCTTGAGTTTTTATGAAAAATTTCAATGTGCAAAATGGTTCTTGGGGCGCAGCTTGCAGTCTCTAGGCATTAGGGTTCTGATCTAGTACTTGTATGGAACGATTTAGGTCAAGAAAACTGCATAAAATCCCTTGTAATCTTTGATTGAAGATTTGATTTGCTTAAGGATCTTTTTGAATCTTATCATGTGCAATTTGGTGTCAATTAGTTCCAATCAACCCAAAACCTTCCATAATTGACTAAGCACGAGATATTGAGCCTATAATGTGCATAAACAGATTTTTTTAGGTTAGGTTTATATTTTTCATGTATTAAAATAATTTAAATGAATTAATATTAATATAAATTCAAATAAATAATTAAAAAATATGAAAATACTTCCCTTTGGGCCTAATGGTCGTGCATAGGCTTGGCATGAAGAAATTTGGAAGAAAAATAGGCCCATTTGCATTTTTAGGTCATTTGAACCATTGTTGACTTTTCAAAATTCCCAAAAATTTCCCAACTTCCACAAGGCATAACTTGGTCAATTTTTAAGCTTTTCACATGTTCTTGGACATTTTGGAAAGGTATTTGAGTCCTGTAACCAATGCCTTTGGTCCCATGTCATTTTGATTTACCAATCTCAAGTTATGGCCTTTGACTTAAAGTCACTTTTTGTTGACTTTTGAAAATGGCCTATAATGTTGAAATTGATAACTTTTTGTGAGAGCATTTATTGGACTTGGAATATGAAGATGAGTTGTAGGAAATGTCTTTCTCTTCAAAATGAGCTTTGGATGGAATTTTTCTGATAATCCATGTGAAAGTTATGCCCTGGTCAATTTCAGTTGACTTTTTCAGCTGTCCAAATATAGCAACTTTTGCATCTTTGATGATTTCTGAGCCAAATTTTGAGAATCATGATCAAGCATTGATCAAATGATGTTTGTGGCTTCAAAATGATATGTTGACCAAAAATTTGAACTTTTGACTGTCAAATGACCATTTTGCCCCTATAGTTGACTGTAGTGCAATCTAGGGTTTTGACTGTGCAATTTTGAGCTGAATGCCTTGAAACTTGATATGAGGATGCTTGACCATCTTTGTAGGCATATGAGACTTGATTGGGCCTGTGAAAACTTCCAATTCTTGTTCAGAACACAAACCCTAGTTTTGACTGCATAGGAGACAGTTGAACTGCATAACCCTTGGGGAATTTTGTGACCTTGACTTGACAAATCTTCGATGAATATGGGAGGACAAATTTTGGGGTACAACAGTTGCCCCTGCTCAATCTTCTTAGACCTGAGGATGCAGATTGGCGGGCGTGCCTTTCGTAATCCGAGGGTAGAAGATGATTGAGCACTAAAGTGCCCAGAAATTTGCGCTCACATGGTGACGGTGATGGGGGAATGGGCTTATAGATGCCATTTAGGGGTTGCTGGATAGGACGATGGGCTTATAGATGCCATCTGGATGTCGATTGCACAGGAGATTCCTTAGCGAGAACCTGTATACCTGCAAAAGAAAAGTACATACCTGACACGTTGCAGGAGTTGGTTTTAGATGCTTGGTATAGATGTGTCCTGACTGGTTACAGGAGCTGAATCTGGAGCTTCAAACGCTGATGAATGAACCAGGGATGGTTGCTACCTTAGCATGAATGGTAAGGGAACCTTGGGCGATTTTGACTTCAACAACGCTCGTTGAGAAAAATCTTGGGTGTCTTCTACTGGGATAAGAATCAGGGAGATCTTAGGGTCGATCTGACTGAACCAGAGAGGCCTTTGACTGGGTAAGAATCAGGAAAATCTTAGGGTCGATTTAACTGAACCGGACAAGGTCTTGGAATATCTTCAACTGGATAAGCATCAGGGAGATCTTAGGGTCGATCTGACTGAACCAGAGAAAGCCTTGGACTGGGTAAGAATCAGGAAAATCTTAGGGTCGATTTAACTGAACCGGTCTAGGTCTTGAAATATCTTCAACTGGATAAGCATCAGGGAGATCTTAGGGTCGATCTGACTGAACCAAGAGAAGGCCTTTGACTGGATAAGCATCAGGAAAATCTTAGGGTCGATTTAACTGAACCGGTCTAGGTCTTGAAACATCTTCAACTGGATAAGCATCAGGGAGATCTTAGGGTCGATCTGACTGAACCAGAGAAGGCCTTTGACTGGATAAGCATCAGGAAAATCTTAGGGTCGATTTAACTGAACCGGACAAGGTCTTGGAATATCTTCAACTGGATAAGCATCAGGGAGATCTTAGGGTCGATCTGACTGAACCAGAGAAGGCCTTTGACTGGATAAGCATCAGGAAAATCTTAGGGTCGATTTAACTGAACCGGTCTAGGTCTTGAAACATCTTCAACTGGATAAGCATCAGGGAGATCTTAGGGTCGATCTGACTGAACCAAGAGAAGGCCTTTGACTGGATAAGCATCAGGAAAATCTTAGGGTCGATTTAACTGAACCGGTCTAGGTCTTGAAATGTGATTGAGACTTTAAACTGCATCTTTCCTGAAAGGTAAAAGTCAGTCATATGCAATGCATGATATGGATCAAGCAACGATGTTCTCAACGTAAAGGAGACTTGTATGATGCAGTGCGTTATGCATGCTATGATGATGTATGTGAAGTTTTATGTATGTTTTCGTCTAGGAAAGTGAATCCTTGACGGGTGCCGGGAAGTTGTATCCTGGGCTGACGTTGAAGAATAGATTTTGCTTCCGCTGGGGATGATAACTGCAAGAATACCGGTAGGAGAAGATAACTCCGTTGAGGAATAAACTTGGCAAATGAAGAGTCTGCGGGGAGAAAAGATACTCTAGCAACCATGCTGGGAAGCAACACTCTGTGGGGATAGAGATGCTTTGCTGAATGTTGATAGTAACTTGCTGGGGATACCCTTGTTGTATTGGAAGTGCTAATAGACTTCGCTGGGGATAAGAAAGAACTGTGTCGAGGACGCTCTTTCCATGGCTTTTGGCTGAGGATAACCCAGTTATATCCTGTTAAGGAAATAACTCTTTGAATAAATCCGGACGACGCGTTCGTGCTCTGCGAGGGGATAAGCTTCCAGAATCTGCTGGGGATAAGCTTATTGCTTGGGGATATGAATTCCAACTTTGCTGGTGAAGCTGGATTGGACTCTTCTGGGGAGTTTTGATATGCTGGGGAGGTGACTCCTTTGAATGTTGAGATACCGCCGGGGAACAATCTTTAGACCAAGACTGCCGGGGATGCTTGTATATTGCTGCTGGGGAAAGTTGAGATCTGCTGGAGGATACTCAATTTCCTTTGATATTTGATGATAACTTGGAGGAGAATGTATTGTTTTGTTGAACCACTCTCTGGGGAATTCAGGTATACTGGTCACGTTCTTTAGCTGAACCTACCTTGGTACCTTGGAGGATAGAACAATTAGACTGCTCAGACAACTCTTTATTGCCCCTGTTTCTAGTGTCACCTGCAATTAATTCCTTTGTTTCGTATGCAAATATTTATGAGTTAGCAAATTATTGTCAATGCATACATCACAAATTGAACCTTGGACGTTCTTCGCAAAACAAAACAGAAAAAGAAAAACACTTGGGCACGTTTAACTGAAAATATATTTGTATTGATTTTGAATGGCCTGGAAATAGGCGTTTTGTGTACAAGAGGCTGACGTCCTAGTAAGAGGTACGTCGCCGATCAAAAGAGTTTATACAAGTTTTGTACAAAAGAAAATAAAACAGCTGTGTGAAAGATGAATGATCCACTGGGTTTCAACTCTGCTATTGCCTTTATGACTCCGAGCGTCTCATCACTTGATGACCTTGGTTGAAGGTGAAGCTGACTGATCGATGCCGTCTGAATTTGATGTAGATACCGGATTCTGGATGCAAAGTGATCAATGAGACATAGTTTTACGCTTTTATCCCTAATTTTTGCCTGGACCGCCCTTTCGGGTTTTCAGTCCACCGGGATACCCATTTTTGCCCAAGCCGCCTTTTCAGGTTTTCGACTTGCCGGGTGTACAGATTTTTTTCATTTTCATCCCTACATTTTGCCCGAACCCTTTTGGTTCGACGGGAAGCCCTAATTTTTGCCTAGGCATGTCAGCCTAGCGGGTCTTTTTTCATGCGTAGTATTTTTTAACTATGTCTGCATTGGCGGGGTGAGGAAGGTCGTCACCATCCATGTTGGTTAATATCATTGCTCCTCCTGAGAACACATGCTTAACCACAAATGGCCCTTCGTACGTAGGGGTCCACTTGCCCCTTGGATCACTCTGAGGAAGGATGATTCTCTTGATAACCAGATCCCCAACTTGATATTCCTGAGGTCTGACCTTTTTGTTAAATGCCCTGATCATCCGTTTCTGATACATCTGACCATGGCAGATAGCAGCAAGTCTCTTCTCGTCAATGAGATTGAGTTGGTCAAGTCGTGTCTGAATCCAATCATCCTCGTTCAGATTTGCATCCTTCATTATCCGGAGAGAGGGAATTTGTACTTCAATCGGCAAGACTGCCTCCATGCCATAAACCAGAGAAAACGGAGTTGCCCCGGTTGACGTCCTAGATGAGGTACGGTACCCATGCAGAGCGAACGGTAACATCTCGTGCCAGTCTTTATACGTCACTGTCATTTTCTGCACGATCTTCTTGATGTTTTTGTTAGCTGCTTCTACAGCCCCATTCATCTTCGGTCTGTAAGGAGAAGAATTGTGGTGCTGTATCTTGAACTGTTCGCAAAGCTCAGCAATCATTTTATTGTTCAGATTGGTACCGTTGTCTGTAATAATCCGCTCAGGGACGCCATATCGACAGATTAGGTTGTGCCGAATGAAACGTGCCACAACAGTCTTGGTTACCGTAGCATAGGATGCTGCCTCAACCCACTTTGTAAAATAGTCGATCGCCACTAGGATGAAGCGATGTCCATTAGATGCCGTAGGTCTGATCTCGCCAATCATGTCTATGCCCCACATTGCAAACGGCCAAGGCGCAGTCAGAACATTCAGGGGAACCGGAGGAACATGCACCTTGTCCGCATAGATCTGGCACTTGTGGCATGTCCTAGAATGTTGGTAGCAATCAGCTTCCATGGTGGACCAGTAATATCCTGCCCGTAGGATTTTCTTAGCCATAGTGTGCCCACTGGAATGCGTACCAAAGGTCCCTTCATGTAGCTCTTCCATGATCCTTTCTGCTTCAATCTTGTCCACACAACGCAGTAAGGTTGAATCATGGTTTCTCTTGTACAAGATGTCGTTGCTTAGGAAGAACTTGGCTGCAAACCTCCTCAGGAATTTCTTATCGTTGACAGATGCCCCTTCAGGGTATTCCTGAGCTTCCAGATATCTCTTCACTTCGTGGTACCAAGGCTTCTCAGTCACCAATTCAGTTTCGAGATCACAACAGTATGCTGGTTCGTCCAGTTTCCAGATGATGATCCGGGGAGCTTCATTATCCCATTTAACCTTGAACATTGAAGACATTGTAGCTAACGCGTCCGCTAACTGATTCTCTTCTCTTGGAAAGTGCTCAAAGGTTATCTCTGTAAAGTGGGGAATCAGGGTCAACACACATTCTCTGTAGGGAATCAGGTTTGGATGTTTCGTATCCCACTCTCCTTTGATCTGATTGATCACAAGAGCGGAATCTCCGAAGACACTGAGGAACTTGATTCTTAAGTCGATCGCAGCTTGAAGACCCATGATACACGCCTCATACTCCGCCATGTTGTTGGTACAGTTGAAACACAGCCGGGCAGTGAGTGGAGTATGAGTACCTTGAGGAGATATGATGATGGCGCCGATACCATTTCCCAAAGCATTGGAAGCTCCGTCAAAGTGCATAGACCATCGGGATCCTGGTTCAGGTCCTTCATCCGGTCCAGGTACTTCACAATCAGTTACAATCATGATGCTTTCATCTGGAAACTCGAAGTTCATTGATTGGTAGTCATCTACAGCTTGATGAGCTAAGTGGTCTGCCAATACACTCCCCTTGATGGCTTTCTGGGTTGTGTACTGAATGTCGTATTCCGTCAAGATCATTTGCCATCTTGCAATTCTCCCAGACAGAGCAGGCTTTTCGAATATGTATTTTATCGGATCCATTTTTGAGATCAACAAGGTAGTGTGAGTCAGCATATACTGTCTCAGCCGGCGAGCAGCCCATACCAAAGCGCAGCAAGTTTTCTCAAGCAGTGAGTATCGGGTCTCACAGTCGGTAAACTTTTTGCTAAGGTAATAAATGGCATGCTCTTTTCGGCCAGACTCGTCATGCTGCCCCAGCACACACCCCATTGAGTTGTCAAGCACTGTCAGGTATAATATCAGAGGTCTCCCTTCAACTGGTGGCATAAGGATAGGTGGTTCTTGGAGATACTCTTTGATTTTGTCGAAGGCAGCCTGACATTCATCGTTCCAACGTACTACCTGATCTTTCTTCAGTAGCTTGAAGATTGGCTCACAGGTAGCAGTCAGATGAGAGATGAATCGAGCGATGTAATTCAGGCGTCCTAAAAAGCCTCTGACTTCCTTCTCTGTCTTAGGAACTGGCATCTCTTGAATAGCTTTGACCTTAGCGGGGTCCACTTGAATACCTTTATCACTGACCACGAAGCCTAGCAGTTTCCCAGATCTTACCCCGAAGGTGCACTTGTTCGGGTTCAATCTCAGCTTATACAGTTTCAACCGGTCAAACAACTTCTGCAGGTGATCTAGGTGCTCTTCCTCAGTCTGGGACCTAGCGATCATGTCGTCCACATACACCTCTATCTCGTGATGGATCATGTCATGAAATAAGGCAACCATGGCACGTTGGTAGGTTGCCCCAGCATTCTTTAATCCAAAAGGCATGACCTTGTAGCAGAAGGTGCCCCACTGAGTAACAAATGTAGTCTTTTCCATGTCTTCAGGTGCCATCTTGATCTGATTGTAGCCTGAAAAGCCATCCATGAAAGAGAATACTTTGTGTTGGGCGGTATTATCAACAAGGACATCAATGTGAGGTAAGGGGAAGTCATCCTTGGGGCTGGCCCTGTTTAGATCCCTGTAGTCGACACACATTCTGACCTTACCGTCCTTTTTAGGTACCGGCACCACATTAGCAACCCACTGAGGGTAAGAAGTCACTGCAAGGAAACCGGCATCAAACTGTTTCATGACTTCGGCTTTAATCTTCTCGGACATCTCTGGACGCATCCGACGAACCTTTTGTTTAACTGGAGGGTAGTCTTCCCTAGTCGGTAAATGATGGACGACAATATCGGTATCCAACCCTGGCATGTCTTCGTAGGACCAGGCAAAGATTTCCATATAGTCATGTAACATCTTGGTTAACCGTTGCTTCACGCTGAGCTCTAGGTTGGCACCAATCTTTACCTCTTTTCTATCTGCTTCAGTACCCAGGTTTATGGTTTCTACTGGCTCTTCATGGGGTTGAATTGCCCGCTCTTCCTGAAGCAACAGTCTAGCAAGCTCGCCAGGCACTTCGCAATCATCTTCACCTTCGTCTTCGGCTAAGTTGATCGGATTTTCGAAGTTATAATTGGCATTAGCAGAGCTGTTATCAGCGAGATCCAAAGTGGATTGGAACCTGTATGAGTGAGTGTGTGTAAATACAGTTGTTTTGAAAATTATGTAAAGGAAAGGAAAGATAGAAAAGGGACACAATATTTGCAATGCGAAGAACGTCCAAAATTTTCATTCATGATGTATAAAATGACAGTTTGTATGCCCTCACAAATAAAACCACGGTGCCTCGGGTAAGACACCGGGCCATAGAGTTTATCATTGTTTATTACAAAATAACAAAACAAGGAAATTTATTACTTAGCAACAAAAGAAACAGGGAGATTGTCCTTTGCGCTCCAATTGTTAAGTCCACCATCAGCAGCCGGGTAGATCCAGCTATCGAACTCAGTTTCATCAACTTCCTCTTCATCACCAATAGCATTAACTCCGTGAGCAGGCAGGGGAGCTGTCACCACATTAGGCTTGTCGGATGCCTCAAACTGTACCTCCTTAGCGTCAATGAGGTCCTGCAGCTTGTTCTTTAGTGCCCAACAATCATCAGTAGAGTGCCCCGGGCTTTCTGAATGGTAAGCACAACGAGCGTTCGGGTTGTACTTGGGAGATGCTGTATTTGGGAACTTTGGAGCCTCCCTGACAGTTACCAAATTAGTTGCGAGCAACTGTGGCAGGATCTGCGACAAAGTCATGCCTAAGCGGGTGAATTCCCTCCGGGGTCTTTCAGCTTTCTGAGAATTGTTTGGCCGGGGAGCGGCAGCAGGCTTAGCAATCATTACCGCACTGACAGACTGGCGGTGTTCATTTCTCTCCGATCTCCTAGAACCATACACGGCACTAGATTCCTTCTTAAATGGTTTCTTGTCCGAACTAGATGATGCAGCCTTTGCAATCTTCCCAGACTTTAGCCCAGCTTCAATTCTCTCTCCCGTCAAGATTAAATCAGTGAAACCAGCAGAAGAATTCCCAATGAGATGGTTAAAGAATGGCCCAGATAGGGTCCCCAAGAACATGTCAACCAACTCCCGATCAGTCAATGGTGGCTGCACCCTGCCAGCCAGGTCTCTCCACTTCTGAGCGTACTCTTTAAAACCTTCGCTTACGCCCAACGACATACCCTGGAGTTGGGTACGTGTGGGGGCAAGGTCGGCATTGTACTGATACTGCTTGTAGAAAGCAGTAGCCAGCTCCTCCCAGTTACGAACTTTGGTCCCATCCAGCTGATAGAACCATTCGAGATGAGTCCCTGAAAGACTCTCCTGGAAGAAGTGGATCCATAGATTCTTGTCCGCAGAGTACGGCTGAATTTTCCGAACATAGGACCTTAAGTGCAGCTTGGGACAAGATGCCCCGTAATACTTGGAGAAGGTGGGAGCTTTGAATTTATGCGGGATAATTACACCAGTCGACAAACCCAGATCTCCGAAATCCAGCCCAGGTGCCTGTTACACCTCCATAGCCTTCAAGCTGTCCTCCAGTTGTTTGTACCTGTCATCTGCAGGAGGGTGCTGCTCCTCATCAAAATCCGTCTCGTTGTCGGAGACCACTGGAGTAGGAACCTTGACTTCTGCCTGAGAAGGACTCCTGCCAACAGAAGAACCAGCCTCTTCATGCTGCAGAGTGTTACCCAACCTTCGGCCTGAGTTGAACAGAACAGTTCTTCTCTTCTTCTTCTTCTCCTTCTTCAGGAGCATAGTCTTCAGTTCTTCTTGGCCTTTAGCTAGACCCATGATTAGTTCTTGAAACTGCGCATTCTGCGCCTGGAGAGCCTTGATTGATGTCTCTGTTGATTCAGATCCGGGATTCATGATGCTGAAATAAACAGCGAAGAACTGTAAGCAACCTGAAAAGGGGAAAAACCTGCTATGCACATGATGTATGAAATGCGTATGCAATGCATTCAAGGGTTCGAAAGTTCAAATTTGTTGTAGACAAGAAAAGAACACACGTTATCATTAAAGAAATCATTGTTTAATACATCAAGGCCTCATGGGCAGAAGTACAAAAAATCAAGTCAATCCCAAAATACACTGCGCATCCTCTTCGGAGCTATGTAGGTGTTGAGATTCCTCTCCTCATGCAACAGACGAGTGAGCTCCAGGACTTTCTTTTCACTGGCATGCAGACTAGTCTCAAGAGAATTCCGCTCTTCCTTAAGCTGGATCCAGCTCTTCTGCATCTCTTCCCAGGATGTGGGCATATCAGGGTACTGAATAACATGAGACACTTCCCCTTCTAAGACAGGTTCTTTGATTACCGGAAGCATGTGAGGATAAGGCATGACTAACTTCTGAGAGCGGGCGCGTACCCACTTGAGATAAGGCTCCAAAGGGATGGAGTTCCTATGCCCCAGTGTCTTGCTATCTATCCTACTGGGCATCCTCCAGGCTCTGATAAATCTCTGACGAAGTCCTTGAGTATCATTGTCGAAGTCAAAAACTATGTCGGGAATTAACATGTCATGAGGTCCATCCTTCCGAGCATAACCAAACTGTCTCCAAGCCAGGCATGGGCTATAAGTAATACCTCCTCTAATTCCAAGTAAAGGAACATTAGGGTACTCCCCACAACGATCAATGATAGTGACATCTCCTTTGGACCTAGGACACCAATGTATATCAGCATGTGTAAGAGTCATCAATCGTTGTGACCATCTCAAACCCCGCTCATTCTTCAAGACTGATTGTGGAAGGTGCGAAATAAACCACCTTCCCAGGAGAGGAGTGCAACACATAAGGACACCTCTTTTTCTCATGGTTCGAGTGTAACATGAGTGAAGGATGTCCCCTAGCAATGTAGGTATGGGATTCCTGGACATAAAGATCTGAACGACACTGATATCAATGAGCTGATCTGGGTTAGGGAACAACACCAAACCATAAACAAGGAGGGCCACAACCTCTTCAAAAGCTTGCAAGTCAAGGGAGTTCCAACATTCAAGGGCCTTTTCAAACAGAAACCTGGCTAAGAACCCTTTGATACCACTTCTGACTTCCCAATGTCCCTTGAGGTCAGATGACTGTAGGTGCAAGGCTTTAGCAATCTCTTCAAGCTTAGGTTCCTTTTCTGTACCGTTGAAGGGTAGCTGATCAAGGATAGGGATCTTCAGGAGCCGGGAGAACTCCTCCAATGTAGGTACCAACTGATAGTCCAAGAAGGTAAAGCAGTGATGCAGAGGGTCAAAGAATTGGAACAGGACCTTAATCATATCTTCCTCAATGTTGGTGTTGACCAAGCTGATGAGGCTTCCATGCCTGTCACTGAATGAAGAGTTCTCAGGAATCCTGGATATAAGCTCCTTAAGCTGAGGAGGGATCCTTACAAGATTGACTTGAATTGTCTTTCTACGAGCAGTTTCCATGTCCTACAAAACAAGAACAAAGATGAAAATCCGAACCCCTGAAATGGTTAGTCAATGCATATGATGCTGGATGATGTCATGATGCTATGATTAAACACACCACAGATATTTACAAAGACAAACATGTAAGGCAAACAAGGCACACAAGACAAGCCCTTAAGGTTTAAGGCCAGCATGGGGTCTGGGTAGTACCCTCTTGAAGTTGGTGGGTTCAACCTGTCCTAATCAAAGTAACCGGGTTCTAAGGTTCCCAATATCACGGGATTGCTTTCATTGTTCATCGTTTCGATTTAGCCACTGAACTGGCGACCGAAATATTCCAGGAAAGCAACCCTCAATTGAGCGTAGTATCGAGTATCAACCAACCTCAGACTGCACCAAAGTCAGTTATCTCACTACCCTAAAGAGGCCAAGATAGTTCAATTAAGGTTCCTAAGGTCTGTTGATGCTTCATGACACCACGCGGAGGCCCCGTACTCTCCTTGACTGAACTCAAGGGTTACCGGTACACACCAAAGTGCCACATCAACGTAGCAGACTGTTTCAACCATGTCGGTATACCCCGCACAGTTCCCTCACAGCCTTGTTGCTACTTTCTAAGAAGGTATCCCCAGATCCGGGTTAGGATCTATAGAACTCCCAAGCAACCCACAATTTAAAGCATACAAGGAAAACAATTGAAAACATAGTTATGAGCTAGCCCTAAGGTACACCTCACTTTAAAAGTTTCCCCAGCAGAGTCGCCAGTTCTGTGATCGGTGGATCTGGAACTGACTGTTTAACGCTGGTTCGCGAAATGTCGCGGAAGCAAGAGTCGCCACCGTCTTTTATTTTCTCCAAATGGAAAGGACAAAAGCACAGAAAAATTCCTTATAGAGATTGCTCTCGGTTCGGGAGGTAGGTTATAGAAAGGGAAGGTATTAGCACCCTTTCTATCCATGGTTATCCATGGGCTCTTAGATACTTGCTCATTGTGTTTTCAAAATTGTTTGTTTGCTTTTCAATGTGGGTTTAAAAAGTTTCTTTGAAAAATTTCAGATCGACTCGTACGTCAGAGTGTTTGAAAAGTTTGTTTTGAAAGCTTTTGAAAAGTGTCAGTGTGAAAAGTCTTTTTGAGTTTGCTTTGAGATTAGAGCAAGTATCCTTGAGAACCTACCTACCCTAAGGAATTCGTCTGTGTAAATGTCCTTTAAAGTAGTGCCATCCCACCATTGAGAGGTAGGTAGCACCACCGTTGGAGGTGTTCGGGTCAATTCGAGTTTTAGGGACATGGTGATCACCAGAGCAATGGGAAGACACCTTAGAAGCTACCCTCATGCCAGGTTCCCGGATCATGAGGACTTACTAGGACGTTTTCTACTCGAAGACCACCTTTCGAAAGGCAACAATGAGGCGTACCCTAAGGGTGGTGTGTGCAAATTGTGTGTCATTTTTCAGTTATTTATCTTGTCATGTTTGTTGTATTCTACGCTTGATTTTAATTAAGACATTCATTCTTGCATGCTTTTTAACAGTTATAAGTTTGCGGGAAAATAAATCTAAGGCTATTACAAATGGCGCGGGTCCACATCGCCAAAATTAAACCGGACCCGATTTAGCGAAAAATAAATAAAGCAATAAAATAAAGTGCGAAAAGTAAAGTTACATGGCTTTGGGAGAGATACAGAATTATAATAAGCAATAAAGTAAATGCGCAGAAGAAAATCATTAAAACAAAACTAGGGCGTTGGACCCTTTTGCAAAAAAATTAAAATTAATAAGGAATTAAAAATAAATAAAAATTAAATGTTTTTGGTATTTTTGTGTTTTTTAAGATTTAAAAGAAAAAGAATTAATTAAAGCTAAAAAAGTGGAGGTAAAACCCTAATTCTAATTATTTGTTAATTATTAAGAAAATATTGAAATTTGACTAATTTAACCTAAATTAATTTTTATGTACAATTTACTCATGAAAATAATAAATAAAATAAGCAATATTATTACAAAAAAGGGAAAATTAAAAAGGATTAAGATCAACAATTAAACCTAAATTCTATATTTTTTATATTTTGTTATGAAAAGAATTAAAATTAAAAAAAAACCTAATTATACTAAAGTCAATTACACAATTTATTCATGAAAATAATTAAAATAAAATATTTATTACATTTTTTATCTTTTTCTGGATTTTTATGATATTTTTATATTTTGTAAAAAGGAGAAAATTAATTAATTAAAGCAATAAAAATAAATAACACAATAATTAAAATAATAAAAAGAAAAGAAAAGCAAACCGGGGGGGGGGGGGGGGGTTCAGGCCCCAGATGGAGGTGTTGGCCCAAGAACATTGGCCCATTAAACCAGAGATTTGTTGACTTTTCCAGCTTGGGTGCCAGCGTATTGACTTGCCTTATAGTGGACCTTCAGTATCAGCCCTTGATCTGGGACCATTAGGCACGTGTACGCTTGGATGAGGGTGGAATATGGTGTACCTGGACGTTAGCAAAGCACAGGATTTTATGTTGAAAAATAACATGGAATTTTGCCAGACCTGGGACTTGAACCCAGGTCATGAGAGTCATATGCATTGGTACCTGCCAGCTGAGCCATTATGTTCTATTTAATATATTATATCAAACAAATGACAAAAAGCAAGATTAACGCATAATGGTTAAAACGCGCGCAAATTCGAACTAACGAACCACCGGCTGACAACTCATCATCTTCCTCACGCCTTTCTCTTTTTTCTGAAAACAAAGTCCTATTGCAACGGTTTTCGAAACGTAGTTTTAGGCTAGCTATCAGAAAATAGCGACTAGCGCTATAACGCATATAAATTGATCGCGAGACTATCTTCTTCTTCGTCTCCAAGCGCTGAGCTCAACCATGGTATTCATGGGTCCTGATTTTTCCTCTATACAAAAGCCCCAATTTAGAAAACCTGCAACCCTAATATGTGACAATGGCGAAAACGCATATATGGTCCAAAAAAGCAATCAAACACCATGGTCAGCTTAGAAACATCATTGGGATCATGAATACATAAATAAAAATGAAAAAAAATGCTTGAATTATGCTATGCGATTTCAAGAACTTTGCTTCACAGTTTGACTTATGGATACCAATTCAGGGGGTTTTGGTTGATGTTAACGATTGAGAAACGTCCAGTGGTGCTTCAGGATGCTAATGGAATGAAAGTTGATGCTTGAATCGACCTCTAAGGCACTTTTCAGTTCTTGAGTTTTTATGAAAAATTTCAATGTGCAAAATGGTTCTTGGGGCGCAGCTTGCAGTCTCTAGGCATTAGGGTTCTGATCTAGTACTTGTATGGAACGATTTAGGTCAAGAAAACTGCATAAAATCCCTTGTAATCTTTGATTGAAGATTTGATTTGCTTAAGGATCTTTTTGAATCTTATCATGTGCAATTTGGTGTCAATTAGTTCCAATCAACCCAAAACCTTCCATAATTGACTAAGCACGAGATATTGAGCCTATAATGTGCATAAACAGATTTTTTTAGGTTAGGTTTATATTTTTCATGTATTAAAATAATTTAAATGAATTAATATTAATATAAATTCAAATAAATAATTAAAAAATATGAAAATACTTCCCTTTGGGCCTAATGGTCGTGCATAGGCTTGGCATGAAGAAATTTGGAAGAAAAATAGGCCCATTTGCATTTTTAGGTCATTTGAACCATTGTTGACTTTTCAAAATTCCCAAAAATTTCCCAACTTCCACAAGGCATAACTTGGTCAATTTTTAAGCTTTTCACATGTTCTTGGACATTTTGGAAAGGTCTTTGAGTCCTTTAACCAATGCCTTTGGTCCCATGTCATTTTGATTTACCAATCTCAAGTTATGGCCTTTGACTTAAAGTCACTTTTTGTTGACTTTTGAAAATGGCCTATAATGTTGAAATTGATAACTTTTTGTGAGAGCATTTCTTGGACTTGGAATATGAAGATGAGTTGTAGGAAATGTCTTTCTCTTCAAAATGAGCTTTGGATGGAATTTTTCTGATAATCCATGTGAAAGTTATGCCCTGGTCAATTTCAGTTGACTTTTTCAGCTGTCCAAATATAGCAACTTTTGCATCTTTGATGATTTCTGAGCCAAATTTTGAGAATCATGATCAAGCATTGATCAAATGATGTTTGTGGCTTCAAAATGATATGTTTACCAAAAATTTGAACTTTTGACTGTCAAATGACCATTTTGCCCCTACAGTTGACTGTAGTGCAATCTAGGGTTTTGACTGTGCAATTTTGAGCTGAATGCCTTGAAACTTGATATGAGGATGCTTGACCATCTTTGTAGGCATATGAGACTTGATTGGGCCTGTGAAAACTTCCAATTCTTGTTCAGAACACAAACCCTAGTTTTGACTGCATAGGAGACAGTTGAACTGCATAACCCTTGGGGAATTTTGTGACCTTGACTTGACAAATCTTCGATGAATATGGGAGGACAAATTTTGGGGTACAACACACGCCGCTGCTGGCGAGGTGGTTTATTTCACACCTCCCCAAGTCTGTATTGAAAAATGAGGAAGGTTTAGGTTGGGCTTACAGGATAATGTCCCTTGCCCACACGGACATTCTTTGGAGTTCTAATGATATGGAAAGAGTAGCTATTATTGATCGATATGGGGAATACCATAAAGTCCCGTTGCTTGGAATTAGAGGAGGAATAACCTACAATCCTTGTTTGGCTTTACGACAGTTTGGTCGCGCTCGGAGAGATGGTCCTCATGAGCTGCTTCTTACAGATATTGCATTTGACTATAAAGAGGATGTTGATGAGCATCGCCGCAGGTTTATACGAGCTTAGGGCATGGTGAACAGGTATGACCATCACGAGCTAGGACCAAAGACTTCTCTCCCTATACAACCTTATCTCCAGTGGGTTCGAGCCCGTGCTCAAAAGCTTGGGATGCCTTATGAAGCTGTGTTACCAGTGATTATGGAGCATGCCAATAAAGAGGGCGTTCCTTATACAGTCCTTTATCCCTACATGCCTACTGATCTCGGGGCATTGAAGAGATCCTAGATTCAGCTGAAAGAAGAAAGGGATACCTACCGAGAGAAGTATCATGAGCAGGAAAGGAAGATCTTGAAGCTCACGAGGCAACTTGAGAATGAAAGGACAATCAATGATTACGTTAGCACGAAGGGGAAACGACCATGGGATTTCTGATATCTTTTATTGTTTCTAGTTTAGATTTGCTTTTCAGTTATTTATTCTGTAAACGCCTTGAAGGCATTGTTAAACATTTTTACAAGTTAATCTAATAAAGTTTGTTTATTTCTTGGTTTGCAAATTTAAATCTCCCAAAGTATTTGAAATCACTTCATACGCATTCCATTATCATGCACCTCATTACAGGTATCATTACAGGTTTCTCATCTTCTTCGTTGTTTATTTCAGCATATAATGTCTTCTGAAATACCTACCGATCAAGCTATCCAAGCTCTTCAGGCCCAGAATGCCCAATTCCAAGAGATGTTCTTGAATTTGGCTAAGGGGCAACATGATTTGAAGACTCTTATCCTGAAGGAGAAGAAGAAGAAGAAGAAGAAGAAGAAGGTGGTTCTACTGAATATGGGTCACAGATTTGGGAATAGGTTGCGACATGAAGCTGATTTGTCTCATTCATCTAAAGAAGGGGAGAACCAAGAGGAAGAAAAGGGTCCTAGTCCTATAGTCTCTGATGATGATACTGATTTTGATGAAGAACGGTATCCTCCTGCTGAGGATAGGTACAAGCAACTTGAAGATCGTCTGAGTGCTATGGAGATTCAAAAGATCCTTGGGTTGGACTTCAGAGATCTGGGACTAGCATCTGGGGTGGTGATCCTGCACAAGTTTAAAGCTCCGGTCTTTGCCAAGTACGATGGAGCATCCTGTCCAAAACTCCATCTCCGCTCGCACATCAGAAAAATCTAACCCTACACTGCTGATAGAAATCTGTGGGTTCATTTCTTTTAAGATAGTCTATCAGGGACTCAGCTTGAATGGTTTTATCAATTGGAAGGAGCTAATGTCCGCAACTGGGAGAACCTTGCTGCTGCTTTTTACAAGCAATACCAGTATAATGCCGACCTTGCTCCCAGGCGTACTCAACTTCAGGGTATGTCTATGGGTGCAAGCAAAGGCTTTAAGGACTTTGCTCAGAAGTGGAGAGATCTGGCTGGAAGAGTCCAACCCCCTCTGTCTAATAGGGAGTTGGTGGATATGTTTCTTGGGACTTTGTCAGGTCCATTTTTCAATCACTTAATCGGCAGTTCATCATCTGGGTTCACTGAATTGATTTTGACTGGGGAGAGAGTAGAAGCTGGTATCAGAAGTGGTAAGATACAGAAAGGTGCTTCATCAAGTACAGAAAAGAAGCCTTTCAAGAAAGAAGCTAGTGCAGTTTACAGCTCGAGGAGCCAAAACCGACCTGAACGCCGCCAAGCCGTAAATGCGGTGGTAATATCAAGACCCACCGTTGCCCCACAATGCAACAATCAGCAAAGAATAGAGAGACCACAAAGATAGTATACTCGGCTCAGTATGACCCTGTCTCAAATTCTGCCGCAATTGTTGAAGACTAACCTGGTAACTCTGAGGGAGGCCCCGAAGAATCCCAGCACCATATCTCTGCTATATAATCCGAACGCCCGCTGTGCCTATCACTCCGATAGCCCAGGGCATGATACCAACAACTTCTAGGCCTTGAGGAATAAGGTGCAAGATTTGATTGAAGCTAAAGAGATTGAGTTTGACGCTCCGGAGAAGCCCAACGTCATGACTGCTCCTATGCCCAAGCATGGAGTAAATGTTGTGACCTCTGTGGAAGACATTTCTAATCCATTATTGACAGTTAAGAAGAATCTATTGTTGGCCGGTTTATTTCCGGGTTGTGGCGAAGGTTGCCACCTATGTTCAGTCCTACCTGCTGGTTGCCATTTATTGAAATCAGGTGTTCAACGCCTGATGGATAAAAAAGAGATCTTGTTCAAGAAAACTTTGGTTCCGTTGATTCCTGTTGAAGATGTTTCCATCATAACCATTTCCACCAATCCTTGCAAGGCTTCCTCGAGAAAGCCTGTTAGGATTACATCCGTTCCAAGAGTTGCTCCATTAATCATTACTATTCCTGGTCCTATCCCATACACTTCAGATAAGGCTGTCCCGTGGCACTATGGGGCCGATGTGTATTATCATGGGATCAAACAAGATTTGAAGGTCGAAGAAGCTGATACTGATGTCAGCAATATTGTTGGGGCTAGCAAGGTCACCCGGAGTGGAAGGCTCTTCTCTCCTGAGATTTCCCCTCCGACTGTTCAAAAGCTTGTTGCTATTCCATCTACCAGTACATCAGCTACTGTCCTAGTTCATATTCCAATTATCACCCCTGTCACCGAGCCAAATGACACTCGAGGCAAAGAAGTCATAGGTGAGCCTACCCGGATGGAGGCACCTAAGAAGGTCATTGTAGAAACCTCTAGGCAGGAGATAGAGGAAATTCTGAAGATTATCAAGAAGAGTGACTACAACATAGTCGAGCAGTTGGGGCAGACCCCGTCGAAGATCTCCATGTTATCCTTATTGTTGTGCTCGGAAGCCCATGCAAAGGCTTTAATTGCTTTCCTTAAAACTGCGCATATGCCGCAGGAAACTTCCGCTGATCAATTCAAAGACTGTGTGGCTAGTTTGACCGTTGACAACGGGTTGGGTTTCTCCGACGCAAATCTGACTACCAAAGGAAGGAATCACAATGATGCTCTGCATGTCTCGATCGAGTGCAGGGGCACTACGCTGGCGCACGTACTGGTGGATACTGGGTCCTCATTAAATGTTTTACCCAAGAAAGCATTAGATCGGCTGGACTGTGAAGGGTTGGTTCTGAAGCCGAGTAATATTGTGGTTATGGCCTTTGACGGGTCCAAAAGGATGGTGCACGGGGAGGTGGATGTCCCTGTTAAAGTTGGCTCTCAGACTTTTGCATCTACGTTCTATTTGATGGACATCCGACCATCTTATTCTTGTTTGCTAGGTCGCCCGTGGATTTATAAGGCTGGGGCAGTGACTTCTACACTCCATCAGATGTTGAAATATCCAGTAAAAGGGAAGATTGTTACGGTACGAGGAGAAGAGGAGTACATGGTGAGTCATCTCAACTCCTTTCGGTATGTGGAGATGGATGGAGAGTTCATCGAAACCCCGTGTCAGAATTTTGAAGAGGTCCCCCAGACTCTGGCGTTGACTGAAGTTGCTGTTGAAGAACCTCCAATGAAGATGGCTTCCCTCAAGGATGCCAGGGCTGTAATTGAAAGAGGTGGGTGTGCAAATTGGGGTCAACTCCCTGACTTCGCACACAAGACTGGCAAGTTTGGTTTGGGTTTTATTGCAGAGGCTCAAAGGGCTATTCGGCGTGCGCGAATTGGAAGACCTCCTCTACGCATCAGTAATCCAGGAGTGAATGCAATTGAAGATGATGAAGAAGAGTCAGAGTTCGACAGCTGGATTTACCCGACTACCGACGGTGGATTGAACAACTGGACGGTAAAGGACTTCGTGCCCGTTTCTTTTATTACACAGTAATAGACTTTTGTTTTAAGATTTGTAACAGACAATTTGAAACTTTACGGCCCGGTACCTTGCCCGAGGCACCTTGGCTTTATTTGTGAGGGCTTATTATTTGTCATTTTCATATATCATCAATAAAGCATTGGACGTTTTCTTGCATTACAAATTTTGTGCTCCTTGTTTTTCTTTTCTATCTTGCATTTTATCAAAACGGTTGTTGTCTTACACACACCCACATATCATAATGCAGATCCACATCCACTCTGGATCCCACTGGTAACGACTCTGCTACTGCCAGTTATGACTTCGAAAATCCGATCAACCAAGCCGAGGACTAAGGTGAGGATGATTGTGAAGTGCCGGGGGAACTTGCTAGACTGTTACTACAGGAAGAAAGGGCCATACATCCCCATGAAGAGCCAGTGGAATCAGTAAATTTGGGTACAGAAGAAGACAAGAAAGAGGTCAAGATCGGTGCGAATCTGGAGCCTAGTGTTAAGCAACGGTTGATACAGATGCTACGCGACTATGTTGAGATCTTCGCTTGGTCTTATGAAGATATGCCTGGTTTGGATACTGATATTGTGGTGCACCGCTTACCAACTAAAGAAGACTGTTCTCTGGTAAAGCAGAAAGTTCGCCGCATGCGCCCAGAGATGTCTGAGAAAATCAAAGCCGAGGTCATGAAACAGTTTGATGCCGGTTTTATAGCAGTTACTTCTTACCCGCAGTGGGTTGCCAACGTGGTTCCGGTGCCAAAGAAAGATGGCAAAGTGAGGATGTGTGTGGACTATAGGGATCTGAACAGGGCGAGCCCCAAGGATGATTTCCCACTCCCTCACATTGATGTTCTGGTCGAAAACACCACGCAACATAAGATCTTCTCCTTTATGGATAGTTTTTCTGGTTACAATCAGATTAAGATGGCTCCCGGAGACATGGAGAAGATAACCTTCGTTACGCAGTGGGGTACCTTCTGTTACAAAGTCATGCCGTTCGGATTGAAGAATGCTGGGGCAACGTATCAGCGCGTCATGGTCGCTTTGTTCCATGACATGATTCACCATGAGATTGAGGTATTCGTTAACGACATGATTGCAAGGTCCCAGACTGAGGAAGAACACCTTGACCATCTCCAGAAGCTATTTGACAGGTTAAAGATGTACAAGCTGAGGTTAAACCCGAGCAAGTGCACCTTCGGGGTAAGGTCCGATAAGCTGTTGGGCTTCGTTGTTAGTGATAAATGTATTCAAGTGGATCCCGCAAAGGTAAAGGCTATACAGGAGATGCCCGCTCCCCGAACGGAAAAAGAAGTCAGAGGCTTTTTAGGACGTCTAAACTACATTGCCCGATTCATTTTGCACCTGATTGCTACTTGTGAACCAATCTTCAAGCTGTTGAAAAAAGATCAAGTGGTAAGATGGAATGACGAATTTCAGGCCGCTTTCGAAAGGATCAAAGAATATCTCCAAGAACCACCAATTCTGATGCCTCCAGTCGAAGGAAGACCTTTGATTTTATACTTGACGGTATTGGATAATTCAATGGGGCGTGTGCTGGGGAAGCACGACAAGTCTGGCCAAAAAGAGCATACTATTTACTACCTTAGCAAAAAGTTTACCGACTATGAGACCCGATACTCACTGCTCGAGAAAACTTGTTGCGCTTTGGCATGGGCTGCTTGTCGGCTGAGACAGTATATGCTGACTCACACTACCCTATTGATATCAAAGATGGACCCAATCAAGTATATCTTTGAAAATCCTGTCTTGTCCGGAAGAATAGCAAGATGGCATATGATCTTAACTGAGTATGGCATCTAATACATAACCCAAAAAGCAATCAAGGGGAGTGTGTTGGCAGATCATTTGGCACATCAAGCCGTGGATGATTACCAGTCTATGAATTTCGAGTTTTCGGATGAGAACATCAAGATGGTGACCGACTGTGAAAAACCTGGACCGGATGAAGGACCTGAGGAAGGATCCCGATGGTCTATGTATTTTGACGGAGCTTCAAACGCATTGGGTAATGGCATTGGCACCGTAATCATATCTCCTGAAGGCTGTCATACTCCGTTCACCGCCCGATTATACTTTAACTGCACCAACAACATGGCGGAGTATGAAGCGTGCATCCTGGGCCTTCGAGCAGCTATTGACCTGAGGATTAAGTTCTTGAGTATGTTCGGAGATTCCGCTCCATTGATCAGTCAGATCAAAGGCGAGTGGGATACGAAGCACCGAAATCTTATTCCTTACAAAGAGTATGTATTAACGCTGCTCCCATATTTTGAGGAGATAACCTTTGAACACTTCCCAAGAGAGGAGAATCAGTTAGCGGACACGCTAGCCACCATGTCTTCCATGTTCAAAGTCAGGTGGGACAATTAGGCTCCCCAGATTACTATTGAAAGGTTGGACGAACCCGCACATTGCTGTGACATTGAGACTGAAGAGGTAGCAGATAAACCCTGGTTCCACGGGGTAAAAAGGTATCTTGAGGCTCAAGAGTACCCCGAGGGTGCATCTGTTAATGATAAGAAGTTCTTGAGGAGATTCTCTACGAAGTTCTTCATTAGCAATGGGATTCTTTACCAGCGTAACCATGATTCGACCTTACTGCGATGTATGGATAAGAGCGAGGCAGAAAGAATCATGGCAGAGTTACATGAAGGTACTTTCGGAACTCATTCCAGTGGGCATACCATGGCAAAGAAAATCCTTCGGGCAGGATATTATTGGTCCACTATGGAAGCCGACTGTTATCAGCATTCTTGGACTTGTCATAAGTGCCAAGTATATGTTGATAAGGTGCACGTACCTCCAGTTCCCCTGAATGTTTTAACAGCTCCTTGGCCTTTTGCAATGTGGGGCATCGATATGATTGGTGAGATCAGACCTACTGCGTCCAACGGGGATCGTTTCATCCTGGTAGTAATTGACTACTTTACGAAGTGGGTTGAGGCAGCTTCCTTTGCTACAGTAACCAAGAATGTCGTGGCGCGGTTTACCCGACACAATTTGATCTGTCGATATGGTGTACCAGAGAGGATCTTTATGGACAATGGTACAAATCTCAACAATACTATGATCACCGAGCTCTACAAACAGTTTAAGATTCAGCATCACAACTCTTCTCCTTACCGGCCGAAGATGAATGGGGCTGTTGAAGCGGCTAATAAGAACATCAAGAAAATTGTGCAGAAGATGACGGTGACATACAAAGATTGGCACGAGATGTTACCATTTGCTCTTCATGGGTACCGAACCTAAGTGCGGACTTCAACAGGGGCAACACCCTACTCTTTGGTGTACGACATGGAAGCAGTCTTACCCATTGAGGTCCAGATACTCTCTCTTCAGATTATAAAGGATGCAGGTTTGAGCAAGGAAGATTGGATCTAGACCCGGCTTGATCAGCTGAACTTAATCGATGAGAAGAGACTTACTGCTATTTGTCATGGTCAGACGTATCAAAAGTGAATGATCAAGGAATTTAACAAGAAAGTCAAACGACAAGAGTACCAAGTTGGGGATCTGGTGATCAAATGCATCATACTGCCGCAAGGTGATCCCAGTGGCAAATGGACCCCCACGTACAAAGGGCCATTTGTGGTTAAGAACATTTTCTCAGGAGGAGCTATGATTCTAACCACCATGGATGGTGACGACCTTCCTCACCCTGTCAATGCAGACATAGTGAAAAAATACTACGCATAATCAAAGACCCGCTAGGTCGACTGGCCTAGGAAAAATAAGGGCTTCTCGGATTACCAAAAGGGTTCGGGCAAAAGTAAGGGATGAAAATGAAAAAATTTGTACACCCGGCAAATCGAAAACCTGAAAAGGCGGCTTGGGAAAAAAAGGGTATCCCGGTGGACTGAAAACCTGAAAGGGCGGTCCAGGCAAAAATTAGGGATTAAAGCGTAACACTATGTCTCATTGGATCATATTGCAACCAGACTTCGGTATCGACTATCAAGCTCGGATGGCGCTGATCAATTTAATTTACCTTCAACCAAGTAGCAAAGTGATGAGACTCTCGAAGATATAAAGGCAATAGAAGAATTGGAACCCAGTGGGATTGTTCACATAACTGTTTTTCTTTCTTTTACACAAATTGTATAAATTGTGTTTGTTCGGCGGCGTTCTCTTACTAGGACGTCAGCCTCTTGTACGAAAATGCCTATTTATAGGCCAACTTCAAAATCAATACAATTCATTTTTGCAAAGAAATTTCAAATTGTTTTTCTTTTTTCTGTTTTGTTTTGCAAGAACGTCCAATGGTTCATTTTTGATATATGCATTCGACAATAATTGTTGCTCATAAATATTTACATGCGAAACAAAAGACGATTACTCGTAATATCAGGAATAGGGGCAAACAAGAAATGTCCAAACCTTACAGTTGCTCTGTCCACCAGGTAAAGGGATAGGCCTAGTTGGAGAATACGACCAAAAGCGCATACACTCCCCGTAGAGCAAAAGGTATCTAAAAATGTTGATTCTCCCCAAGCAGAGTTTATCTATCCCCAACAATGGAAGATCATCCCCAGTGGAGTTTATTTCCTCCACAAACAGAAACTCAATCCCCAACAGGGATCTTTATCGCCAGCAACGGTAATTCATCCCCAACCAAGGTTATTTCTCCAAATCAGCGGATCCTCAGACAAAGTATCTCTTCCCTACAAGGTCATTCTCTCGCAGGTTTACTCTCTAGCAGGATTATTCTCAAATCATCATCGGTCGTTATCTCCAGCGAGTGAAACTCTTATTCTCTAGCAGTAGTCCAGGATTTATTTCCCCCAGCTAGAGAACATCATAAATACATCACACATCCATACATCATGACATGAATATACACACCATACAGCACAATCTCAGTTATTTTGAGAACATCACTACTCGATACATGTCATGCATAACATGCATTACATACGACTAACTCTTTACCTTTCAGGAAAAAGATACAATCAAATTCTCACCAAGTTCAAGCTATGAAGCTCGGATCCGACCGGATAGTATCTTGATTTCTACAGTATATTGTGAAGCCCTGAGAACGACCGGATAACAGTATCAAACACCGCGAAGCCTGGAATCGACTAGATAGTGGTTTATCTTAAAGCTATGAAGCCCGGATTCGACCGGATAATAGTTTAATCCCCAGTGTTGTACCCCAAAATTTTCCCTCCCATTTTCTCAACATTTCTCACCACCAAGCCCTTGGAGATCAAGATCCAGTTGGGGTTTCATCTGCTCAAGACTTCTCCTTGCACTGTTGACCCAAATTAGGGTTTGTGTTTGCACAAAGATGTTTTGACCTAAATTGCCTAAGATGACTTTCATGCTTCATATTGGACTCCCAAGTTTACCCATACCAAGTTTCAAGTCTTGATTCCAAGTTTTGCCAAATCAATTGGACAGTTGACCTAGAAATCAGCTGTATTGGGGAAAAAGTCAACTGTGGCCAATTGACAGTCAAATCTCATGAAAATTGACCCACATCAACATCATGAACTCACATGGATCATTTGATCAAGTTTGGATCACAATTCCACAAGAAATTTGATCAGATCACCAAAAGGGCAAAATGGTCATTTTTAGGGTTTTGACTGTACAAAGACAATTTTTGACTGTTTGACCTAGCCAATGGCAAACCAAGCTCACATATGGACTCAAGGACCCCATGGAATTATCTTGACATGCTCAACAAGTTCAAAAGATCCCAAGTACACAAGATTGACAGTTGAATTTCCCAGTCAATTGATCAATTTTGACTGTATACTGAAAAGTCAAACTTTGACTTTTTGGTCAAAATCAAGAGTCAAGATTCATTTTTCATCAAAACATGCCAAATCATGAAACTTGTTCACCAAGAAATCAAAAATTGCAAATTAGGGTTTGAAATGAGAATTTTTCATAACTTAGAATTTTTCTAAGTTATGAAAAACCCTAATTTTTTCCCAACTTTGTCCCACTTTCTCACTAAGATTCATTTGGATTCAAGCAAAAGTCAAAACATGAAAGTTGTAACCTATTGCATAATCTACAACTTTGATTAACAAAGTTTTCCCAAAAGAGGCTTGTAGCTCAAGTTACAATTTTTGGAATAAGGGTACTAAACCATTCTTAACTTATTGAAAATTTGACCTATTGTGGCAAGGTTTTTACCTAACTTCAAGACCATTTTCCACATACTTCCACTTGGAAGTTCAATTTTCATTTCAAATATGGATTGTAGTACACATTACAAGCTTTCCAAAATGTCCAAGAACTCATCAAACAACCTCATGACTTGAGAGAATCGAATTTTGCAATATGGCAAAAAGTCACTTTGATTCATGGCCATGTACATGTTCATAACTTGTGCAATTTTTCAAATCAGCATGCTTCCCTTGATTACAGGCCTCTAAACCATCCAACACTCATAAATTTAATGTCAATCCTTTGTGCCAAGTTGTTGTTCTATGAGTTCAAGTATTACATGCAAGTTTAATCCATTTATGGAAAAAGTGAAATAGCCATTTTTGAAAAGTTAAGCTTTATGTCAAAAGGAAAATCCAAGAAGTACAGATCAAATCCCCTTGGCACAAGTTTAGGGACTAATCACACTGATCAATGCCAAGGTTTGCAGCATGTTTAGGGGGCCTCTACCTGTCTAGAACACAAAGTGGCCATTGCTTGCTTAAAGTGTAAGAAATGTGGCATAACACAACATAACTTTCATCTCAGCATTAGAACCCTTAAGCAAATATTTTGTACACATTCAAGACATCCTAACTGAGCTAGAACACAACCCTAACACCTCCAATACCAACACAAACTCAAAAACACCATTGAACTGCACTAAAATAGGGCTTGCTGCAGTTTGAGTGCCAACTCTCATCCCTTTCATGCTTTCTTGCTCAAAGCTCATCAAACACATTCCCTAGCATCACTTGAAGCTAACCAAAGCATAAAACACGACCTGTAACTCCTCTAACCAGTTCCACCATTTTCACTTTCTTGTTTTGCAGTTGAAGGTCCATAGCTCGATTCATGGTGTTTCAAAGCAAAGTAAGCATTGGAATAGCATCACCACACTTCAGGCAAGCTGTACAGATCATCATCTTGCCCTGAAAGCTCCCCCATTGCCAGATAGAACTTCAACTCAACAGGTATCTTCTTGAACTTCTAACTCTTAGTGTAGGCATCATTAGCTCTAAGTTTGTGAATAAGAAGTGTTCTACTCATGCCCCTGAATCTGTACATGCTTTTACTTTTCATTTATTTTGCCTGAGCTATGAGAATTTAAGGTCTGAATATGGAAGAAAAGTTAGGTCAAGATTTGGGAATGTTAAAATTCTCTCTCATTTCTGAGAGTTAGGATGAGTTCTTTACATATTTAGAATCGTGATTCAATGCTTAACATTTCTTATGTTGAAAGTTTGTGCAAAAGATCAAAGAATCCAGATGTTTGAATTTGAGTACAGGCGCGTGTTTGTTGAACAAGAAGTTGGCTGAAGGTTGAAGAAAGGTCTTCATGGGCTGGGCCTGTTGTGTTATTTCTTTTCACACCATATTTTTGCTTTCATACCCCCTGAGCCCATTTTGTTTATTTGCATGATTTTTTGACTTTTCTTTTTTTTATCCTGACTTATTTATTTTTGCTAATAATATTAAAAACATAAAAAATATTTTTTACACCATTTTTATATTTTTTAGGTATTTATTTGTTTATATGTACATTTGTATATAAATATATATATATATATATACTATTATTTAGAAAAACTAGAAAAATATGCAAATATATTTTAGTTCTGATTTTTTATTTCATTTTTTCTTTTGAAAATATTTTATACAAAATATACTTTTTTTATAAATATTAAATATTATTATTTTGTATATATATTATTTATTTAGTAAATAATAAAGATATTTATATATATTAGTATATTTAGGTAAATAATACAAAAGATATATACATTTTTTATTTTATTAATATTTGACCTCAAAAAAATACTTTTTATAAATATACTTCATTTTATTTTATTTTTGTATATAATTATTAAAAATTGTACATATTAATTAGTTAATATATTTAATTAATGAATTAGGGTTTTTACCCTTAAAACACAAAAACTTCAAAAATATTACTCTTTTTTTATTTTATTCATTTTTGTTTATTTGACATAAAAAATATCTTTTTCCATACATATGAAAACCCTTTTTGCATTTTGCATCTTTATTTTATTTTCCATTTAATTTATGCAATTAATTATTTTTGTAAATATTCCAAAATTGATGTAATAGCTAGGTTTAAATTCCTTGTCTAAATATCCCCCCATTTGAGCATTTGTACCCCCTTTCCCATATTGTGTTGTAATAGTTTAGAACTTTACTTTTCGCACTTTAATGCTTTCTAAATATACCATGCTAGAACTAGGGTTTGTATGCAAATAAAAAGAACAAAATAGTTTGACCTAATTTCAAGATAATCAAAGCATGAAAATGGACAACACATATCACACTTGCACCCCTAGGGTATTCCACTTGTTGCCTTCAATAAATGGGCCATATTGCATGTTAGGTTTCTTTGGGTAAAACAAACAATTAAATGATCATAGTCCCTCGATGACGCTTTCGAAAAGTTGCCTAAAATGATCAAGTCCCTTTCAAAGAAAAATTGCCCAAAGATACTTAGCACTATTGCAATTATGGTCTAAACGATGACCCGCGCCTGTCCCTTTCATCTCCTAATACAAGATTGTCCATCAAATGCAATGGTGGAAAAAAATTGTTAAAAGGGTTAAAACATAACAAAAATCTTTGAGAATTTTAGGGTAGATAGCTCTTAAGTACTTGTCAACTTGCAAAAGAAAACACTTGCCTATTTTCAAACCACACTTCACAAACACTTTCAAAACAAACTTTCAAAAAAACCTTGAAACATCTTTTCAAAAAGACAAACACCTTTTGTAAAACATTCGAGTAAAGAATTGTTACAAGGGTAGCCTAGACAAAGGCATCTTTTTCAAAACATTTTTCAAAAGCCACACACAAAGCACCATTTCAAACAATTGAAAACCAAGGCAAGTTGATCTAAGCAAGTACCTAAGAGCCCATGGATAACCATGGATAGAAAGGGTGCTAATACCTTCCCTTTCTATAATCTACTCCCCGAACCCAAGAAAAATCTCAAAGGTTTTTGCTGTGCTTTTTAAACCTTTCCTTAGGATAAAATAAAAAGTCGGTGGCGACTCTTGCTCAACCGAAACATTTGCGAAAACAAACGCAAAACCATAGTCAGTTCTCCCACCGTATCACAGAACTGGCGACTCTGCTGGGGATTTTTTAAAAGTGGAGTAAACTTAGGGCTTAGATCACCCTCTTGCATGACTAATTGTTTGATTTGATTGCTTTATATTTTGGCTCTCTTGTTTGGGTTTGCAAATCCTACACCCGAATTTTGGGAAACATTTCATAGATAGCAATATGTTGTGGAAACTGTGCGGGGTATACCGACACGGTCGAAGCAATAGCTATATTAGTGCGACATATTTGTGAGTACCGGTAACCCTTGAGTTCAATCAAGGAGAGTACGGGGCCGCTGAGTGATGTCACTAAGCACTAATGACCTAGAACCTTACTTGACCATCTTGGCCTTTTATTAGGGGTAGTGAGATGACCGGCTTTGGTGCAGTCTGAAGTTGGTAGATACTCGATACTACACTCATTGAGGGTTGTTTTCTTGGAATATTTTGGTCGCTAGTTAAGTGGCTAAACCAAAACAATGAACAATGAAAACAATCCAGTGATATTGAGCTCCTTAGAACCCGGTTACTATTTATAGGACAGGTTTTTAAGCCAACTACACTCAAGAGGGTACTTACCTATGAAACCCCATGCAAGCTTGAAACTAGGGTTTGGTGTGATTTGCTTGTACATATGTTTTGTGCATACATCATAAACATCATAAAGCATCATATGCATTCACTGACCACTTCAAGGGTTTGGATCTTCATCTTTGTTCTTGTTTTGTAGGTCATGGAAATTCCTCGCAGAAACACCATCCAAGTCAACCTTGTGAGAATCTCCCCTTAACTCAAGGAGCTCACCTCAAGAATTCCGGAAAGCTCATCCTTCAGTGAAAGACATGGTAGACTGCTCAGCCTAGTCAACACCAACATTGAAGAAGACATGATGAAAATGCTATTCCAGTTCTTTGACCCTCTTCACCACTGTTTCACTTTCCCTAATTACCAGTTGGTGCCTACTTTGGAGGAGTTTTCTTGACTCCTAAGAATCCCTATCCTTAATCAACTACCCTTCAACGGTACGGAAAAGGAACCAAAGCCGGAAGATGTTGCTCGAGCATTACATCTACAACCATCCGACATCAAGGGGCATTGGGAAACCAGAAGCGGCGTCAAAGGATTCTTAGCAAAATTCTTGTTTGAGAAGGCACAAGAATGTTGGAACTCATTGGACCTACAAGCCTTTGAAGAGATTGTGACACTCCTTATCTATGGGTTGGTCTTGTTCCCAAATCCTGACCAATTGGTAGATGTCAACGCCGTCAAAATCTTCTTGTCCAGAAATCCAATACCAACATTGCTTGGGGACATTCTTCACTCATTTTACACACGAACAATGAGAAAGAGGGGTGTTCTCATGTGCTGTACTCCTCTCCTTGCAAGGTGGTTTATTTCGCACCTTCCACAATCTGTCTTGAAGAATGACCAAGGCTCAAGGTGGTCCCAACGATTGATGACTCTTACTCACTCTGATGTACATTGGTGTTCTCGGTCCAGAGAAAATGTCATCATTGTCGATCGTTGCGGAGAATTCCCTAATGTTCCTTTACTTGGAATCAGAGGAGGTATCACCTACAACCCTTGCCTAGCTTTGAGGCAATTTGGATATGCACGGAGGGATGGCCCTCATGATATGTTGATTCCTGACCTTGTTTTTGACTTCGACAACAATGCGCAAGGACTTCGCCAAAGATTCATCAGAGCTTGGGGAAGACCCAACAAGTTTGATAGCAAGACTCTGGGACACAAGAACTCCATCCCTCTTGAGCCTTATCTCAAGTGGGTACGAGCCCGAGCCCAAAGTCTAATAATGCCTTATCCTCATGTACTCCCTATGATTAAAGAGCCCGTCAATGAAGGAGAGGTTCCCTACACCATCCTACATCTAGACATGCCTACATCGTGGGAGGAAATGCAGAAAAGTTGGATTCAGCTCAAGGAGGAACGGAATACTTTTGAAGCTAGCTTCTACGCCAGTGAGAAGAAGGTTCTAGAGCTTACCCGCCGACTCCATGAGCAAGAGGCCCTCAACACCTACATCGCACCAAAGAGGATGCGCAATGTCTTTTTGCCTTGAGAAGTTATTTTGTAATATTTGGCCCATGGGGCATATATGTACTAACAAATTTCTTCTTATTAATATGACGTGCGTTCTTCTTTGTCTGCAACAATTTTGAATGTTCTAAATCCTTGAATGCATTGCATACATAAGCATACCATTCATCATGTGCATAAGCAGGTCTCACGCCAGGTTTCCTTATCTGTCTGCTGTTTTTTCAGTAGGATGGATCTCGAGCAAACAGTCAAAGACCTGCAAGCTCAAAATGCACAGTTTCAGCAACTCCTGACAACCTTGGCTAAAGGTCAGGAGGGTCTCAAGACCTTGCTGGGGAATAAAGACCCAGTGAAGAAGAAGAAAAAGAGACTCGGGGTGGCTACTTTGGGGAGAAGATTTGACGGAGAAGCTCGGAGAGTGCTTGAATTTCCTCCTACTTCTGATGAAGGAACCAACAAAGGAGGTGGGGCTGCGGTACCTTCCGAGTCCGATGTAGAAGAGGAAGAGGTCGAAGAGGATGAAGACTATTCTGATCAGCAATACCCTCCAGCTGATGATAAATACAAGGGTTTAGAAGACAGGTTGGCCGCCATGGAATTACAAAGAGTACCGGGTTTGGATTTTGAAGACTTGGGTTTGGTTTCCGGGATTGTGATTACCCCAAAGTTCAAGGTGCCAGTGTTTGTGAGGTATGATGGGCTGTCTTGTCCAAAAATGCATCTCAGGTCCTACGTGAGAAAGATTCAACCCTATACGGCAGATAAAAACCTTTGGATTCATTTCTTTCAAGACAGCCTTTCTGGGGCTCAACTGGAGTGGTTTTATCAGCTAGAGGGAACCAGCGTCCGAAATTGGGAAGATTTGGCCACCGCTTTTTACAAACAATACCAGTATAATTCTGACCTTGCTCCTACTCGTACCCAACTTCAGCGTATGTCGCTAGGAACAGGCGAGGGATTCAAAGAATATGCACAAAAATGGAGGGATTTGGCTGGCAGGGTGCAGCCTCCTTTAACCGACCGCGAACTTGTTGATATGTTTCTAGGGACCCTGTCTGGGCCATTTTTCAATCATCTGATTGGTAACTCTTCCGCGGGGTTTACCGATTTGATCTTAACAGGCGAAAGAATAGAAGCTGGCATCAAGTCAGGAAAGATTCAGAAGGGTGTTGCTGCAAGTGTTGAGAAGAAGCCTTTTGAGAAGGAAACGGCTGTGGTATATTCTCAGAGAAGAGCAGGGAAGACGGAGCGTCGGCCAACAGTGGGGGCCGTAATGATTCAAAACCCTTCAAGTGAACAGCCTCGCTATAACCAGTCCAGACCGAATCAGCAACGGGTGGAACGACCACAACGGCAGTTCACCCGTATTAATATGACTCCAGCGCAAGTGCTTCCCCATCTGTTGAAGTTGAATCTCGCCACCATCAAAGAGGCACCAAAGAATGTGAATACGTCCTCTCCGCATTATCATCCTAATGCTAAATGCGCCTACCATTCTGACAGTGTCGGGCACGACACCAATGATTGTTGGGCACTCAAGCATAAAATCCAAGACCTGATAGAGGCGAAGGAGGTGGAGTTTGACGCTTCGGAGAAGCCTAATGTGATATCTGCTCCCATGCCGAAGCACGGCCGAAATGTCAATGCCATTGAAGAGGATTTGTATGTTGCTGATGTCAATGATCTGATAACTCCATTGCTAACCATCAAGTTGAATCTGTTAAGGGCCGGGATCTTCCCGGGATGTAAAGAAGACTGCTATTGTTGTTACTCTCTGCCGTTTGATTGTCCGTTATTGAAGAAAGGCATCCAAGGCCTCATGGATAGTCGACAGATTTTGTTTGAAAAAGTTTCTGCCGTTCCAACTCATACTGAAGATGTCTCAATCATAACCATTCACGCCAATCTTTCCAAGGCCGTCAGAAAGCTTGTTAAGATTACACCAGCTACGAAATCTGTTCCTTTGAAGATAACAATGCCAGGGCCTGTTCCCTATGTTTCGGAGAAGTCAATACCATGGAACTACGGCGGCGACGTCTACTACCATGGTATTAAACAAATCGAAATAACTGAAGAAAGCTCGGATGATGAAGAAGCCAGCATTGGTAACATTGCAGGCACGAGCAAAATCACCCGGAGCGGGAGAATTTTTTCACCAGAGATTGCCCCTCCAAGAGCAATCTTTGGACCCTCACCTGCCGACAAGGTCATCCCTGCAACAATAAAACTCTCTGCTAGAACCCCATTGATTGAAGATGTTGTTGTTCCTAGTATTGTCCCTCCTACCGCCGCTGATAAAGGTAAGGGAATCCAAGATGAGCTCGTCAGGACGAGGGCTCAACCCTTGGTCATCCCGGAGACCTCCAAGAAGGAAATGGATGAGATCTTGAGGATAATCAAAAGGAGTGATTACGATGTGATAGAACAGCTGGGGAAAACCCCCTGAAAGATCTCCATGCTGGCACTGCTACTTTGCTCGGAAGCGCACGCTAAAACTCTGATAAAATTCCTGAAGGCAGCCCATGTGCCCCAGGAAACCTCTGCGGATCAATTTCAAAATTGCGTGGCTAGCCTGACTGCGGACAATGGATTAGGTTTCTCTGATGCCGACCTAACTCCTAAAGGTAGAAACCACAATGATGCTTTGCACATTTCAGTCGAGTGCCGAGGAACTACTCTCTCACATGTCTTGGTCGACACTGGTTCGTCGCTGAATGTACTGCCTAAGAAGGCGTTGGACCAACTAGATTGTGAAGGGTTGGAGTTGAAGCCGAGTGATATTGTTGTCAGAGCTTTCGATGGTTCGAAGAGAATGGTCCATGGGGAGGTTGAAATTCCCATCAAGATAGGCACTGAGGTGTTTAAGTCTACTTTCTATGTGATGGACATCCGTCCGTCATACTCTTGCTTGCTGGGTAGGCCTTGGATACACCATGCTGGGGCAGTCACCTCCTCCTTACATCAGATGTTGAAGTATCCTGTCAAGGGAAAGATCATTACTGTCCATGGCGAAGAGGAGTACATGATTAGCCACTTGAACTCTTTCCGATATGTGGAGGTTGAAGGGGAGTTCCTTGAGACACCTTTTCAGCATTTCGAAGAAGTCCTTCCTGAAATAACAGTAGCAAAGTTGGCAGCTGAGACACCGAGGCAGATGCCCAGGATGGCATCTCTGGAGGACGCAAGGGCCGCAATAAAGGAAGGGAAAAATTCAGCATGGGGGCAGTTGCCTGATATTCCACATAAGACAGACAAATTTGGATTAGGGTTTACTACCGCAGGCCAGAAAGCGATGCGCCGTTCGAAGATTGAAAGAGCGCCAGTCAAAATTTCTCCCTACGGGATCAACGCTTTGGAGGATGAAGACAAAGAGAGCAACATCGAAGAGTGGATTTATCCAACTGTCAAAGGAGGATTGAGCAACTGGGAGGCAAAAGACTTTGTCCCCATCACTTTTATCCATCAGTAATTTATCTGTTAAACATTTCCTATTTGGTCTATAATATTTATTTTCAAACAATCCGTACACTATCTTTTCACCTCATGCCTTGCCCGGGGCATGTAGGTCCATTTGTAAGGGTTTTGATTATTTTTCATATCCATATGCCATGTTTAATGATTCATTGGATGTTTTTCATTTGATAAACTGCTTGTGTTCATTTTCTTTCCTTTTGCATTTTTTGTTTAAGGATGGCTATCCCTTACACACACCCACACTCACAAATGCAGGTACCCATCCACTCCGGATTCCATGGGTGACTATTCTGCTATATCCTTCAACAACTCTGAAGATCTGGTCAATCAAGCCGAGTATGAAGATGATGAAGGTTGTGAAGTACCAGGGGAACTAGCCAGCCTTCTACAACAAGAGGAAAGGGCCATCTTACCGCACGAAGAGTCATTGGAAACTGTCAACTTAGGGACCAAGGAAGACCGGAAGGAGGTGCAAGTGGGTGCCAATCTGGAACCAAGTGTCAAGGAACGTCTGATACAGTTGTTGAATGAGTATGTTGAAATCTTCGCTTGGTCTTATGAAGACATGCCGGGTTTAGACACATACATCGTGGTTCACCGTCTCCCCACAAGAGAGGATTGTCCACCGATCAAGCAAAAAGTCCGCCGAATGAGGCCTGACATGTCTGAAAAGATCAAGGCAGAAGTGATGAAGCAATTCGACGCTGGCTTTTTGGCTGTTACGTCCTATCCTCAATGGGTCGCTAACATCGTGCCCGTACCTAAGAAAGATGGCAAAGTCAGGATGTGTGTGGACTACCGGGATTTGAATAGGGCCAGCCCCAAAGATGATTTTCCACTTCCACACATTGACATTTTGATCGACAATACAGCTCAGCATAAAGTGTTTTCCTTCATGGATGGATTCTCGGGTTACAATCAAATCAAAATGGCCCCCGAGGATATGGAGAAAACAACTTTTGTCACACAATGGGGCACTTTCTGTTACAAGGTGATGTCGTTCAGACTAAAGAACGCTGGAGCAACTTATCAACGCGCCATGGTAGCTTTATTTCATGATATGATACATCATGAGATCGAAGTTTACGTAGACGATATGATAGCTCGGTCACAAACAGAGGAAGAGCACCTTGAACATCTAGAAAAGCTGTTTGCCAGGTTGAAAGAATACAAACTCAGGCTGAATCTAAGTAAGTGCACTTTTGGAGTTAGGTCTGGTAAACTTCTAGGATTTATTGTGAGCAACAAAGGCATTGAAGTCGATCCCACAAAAGTGAAAGCAATACAAGAGATGCCTGCTCCCCGTACTGAAAAGGAGGTTAGAGGGTTCTTGGGGCGCTTGAACTATATTGCCAGATTCATTTCGCATCTGACTTCTACCTGTGAGCCAATTTTCAAACTCTTGAAGAAAGATCAGGTAGTCGAATGGAACGACAATTGCCAAACGGCTTTTGATAAAATCAAGAAGTATTTGCTAGAACCTCTTATTCTGATGCCACCTGTCGAAGGAAGACCATTGATCATGTATCTGACCGTCTTGGATAACTCAATGGGGTGTGTTTTGGGCCAGCATGACGAGTCTGGTCGAAAAGAGCATGCTATTTATTACCTTAGCAAAAAGTTTACCGACTGTGAGACTCGCTACTCACTGCTCGAGAAAACTTGATGCGCTTTGGTATGGGCTGCTCGCCGACTAAGACAGTATATGTTGACTCATACTACCTTGTTGATTTCCAAAATGGATCCTATCAAGTATATCTTCGAAAAGCCCGCTTTATCTGGAAGAATAGCTAGATGAAAAATGATCCTAACTCAGTATGACATCCAGTACACCACTCAAAAAGCTATAAAAGGGAGTGTACTAGCTGACCATCTGGCTCATCAGGCTATCGAAGATTATCAACCCATGAGATTTGACTTCCCAGACGAGGACATCATGAATTTGGACAACATTGAAGGTAACGGACCGTATGACGGACCCGAAAAGGGATCCCGATGGACCCTGTACTTTGATGGTGCTTCAAATGCACTTGGAAATGGTATCGGCGCAGTACTCATTTCTCCGGAAGGTTGTCACACACCTTTCACGGCCCGACTTTGCTTCAGCTGCACAAACAACATGGCTGAATACGAAGCTTGCATTTTTGGTCTCAAGGCTGCTATAGACTTGGGGATCAAATCTTTGATCGTATTTGGGGACTCGGCTTTGGTTATCAGTCAAATCAAAGAAGAGTGGGATACCAAGCATCCTAATCTTATCCCATACAAAGAACATGTCCTGACATTGTTGCCTCATTTCGAGCAAATTACCTTCGAGCATTTCCCGCGAGAAGAAAATCAGCTAGCAGATGCTCTAGCCACAATGTCCTCCATGTTTAAACTCAACTGGGATAACGAGGCTCCCCAAATCACCATCGAGCGAATGGATGAACCTGCGCATTGTCATGAGATTAATACCGAAGAAGTAGTGGAACAACCCTGGTTCCATGAAATCAAAAGGTATCTCGAGACTAGAGATTATCCCGAAGGAGCTTCCGTAAATGACAAGAAGTTCTTAAGGAAATTTGCTGCCAAATTCTTCCTGAGCAACGACATCCTTTACAAACTAAGCCATGATTGTGTATTACTCCGATGCGTAGACAAAGCTGAAGCAGAGTTGATCATGACTGATATACACAGCGGCACATTTGGCACTCACTTGAGCGGGCATACAATGGCTAAGAAGATCCTAAGGGCAGGCTATTACTGGTCTACCATGGAAGCTGACTGCCATCAACATTCCCGTACTTGCCACAAATGTCAAGTCTATGCTGACAAAGTTCATATCCCTCCGGTTCCTCTCAACGTTCTGACTGCTCCATGGCCCTTTGCAATGTGGGGCATTGACATGATTGGAGAGATCAAGCCCACGACTTCCAACGGACATCGCTTCATCCTAGTTGCCATTGACTATTTCACTAAATGGGTCGAAGCAGCTTCTTTCGCCTCTGTTACTAAAAATGTGGTTGCCCACTTTATCAAGCAAAATCTCATATGCCGGTATGGTGTTCCAGACCGGATCATCACAGACAACGGTACAAATCTGAATAACACGATGATCACCACTTTGTGCGAACAGTTCAAGATTTATCATCACAATTCATCTCGCTATCGGTCGAAGATGAACGGTGCTGTTGAAGCTGCGAACAAAAACATTAAGAAGATCATTCAGAAAATGACAGTCACTTACAAAGACTGTCATGAGATGTTACCGTTTGCTCTGCATGGATATCGTACGACGGCACGTACTTCAACAGGGGCAACCCCATTTTCTTTGGTATATGGCATGGAGGCTGTCCTACCTATGGAAGTCCAGATTCCTTCTCTAAGGATTATGAAGGATGCAGGTTTGAATGAAGATGATTGGATGCAGACCCGACTTGATCAACTCAATTTGATCAACGAGAAGCGACTCGTTGCTATATGCCATGGTCAGACGTATCAAAAACGGATGATCAAGGCCTTCAATAAGAAAGTCAGACGTCAAGTGTATCAAGTCGGAGATCTAGTAATCAAGCGGATTATCTTGCCGCAAAGTGATCCCAGGGGCAAATGGACTCCTACATATGAAGGACCATTTGTGATCAAGAGCATATTTTCTGGTGGTGCAATGATTCTGACCACCATGGACGGCGACGATTTGCTGCACCCTGCGAACGCAGACATAGTCAAAAGATACTACGCATAAAATAACCCGACAAGTCGAAAACCCGAAAGGGCGGCTTGGGCAAAAATGGGCATCCCGGTGAACCGAAAACCCGAAAGGGCGGTTCAGGCAAAAATTAGGGATAAAAACAAAAAAAATCTGTACACCCGGCAAGTTGAAAACCCGAAATGGCGGCTTGGGAAAAAAGGGGTTTCCCGGTGGATCGAAAACCCGAAAGGGCGGTTCAGGCAAAAGTTAGGGAATTAAAGCGTATGACTATGTCTCGTCGGATCACTTCAAAGATAATCTCTTCGTCAACTAGTTCCAGGTTTCTGATCAATCCAGTCATCGGCAAACGAAGCATTGAATGGACAGATATTCAGAGTTATGAAGGCTATAGCGGAATGGAATCCCATGGAATTATTTCACATAGCCATCTTTATTTTGTATAAATTTTTCAATATTTACGACGAAATCCTCTTACTAGGGTGGTTGTCTCCTTTGTACAAATATACTCATAAAAAAGTTAATACAAATACTTTTCCCAGAAATTTGTGTCGTTTCCTTTTCTCTTGCACTATTTGTTTTATTTTGAGAAACATCCAATGTTTTGTTAAATAGGCATATGCATTTGAACATAATCATTTCTTTACGAATCAAGAAAGAGGATTACTGATAAGTCAAAGGTGCAGTTGGATATCTTGATACCCTTCAAAGGAAACCCCCAGGAGATTTGGAATCCATATTCCCAGCAAGTCTTGAGGCTTATCCCCAGTAGATTTTGGAAGCTTATCCCCTGCAGAGTACGGACGTCTCTCCCGAGCTTTATTCAAAGTTATTCCTCACAAGGGCTTATAACTGGGTTATCCTCAGCTAACTACCACAGAAGATCGCACTCGGCAAAATTCTTCCTATCCTCAACGGAGTTCATCAAAGTTCTCCAGCATAACTTATCAATACAATCCCCAGAGGAGTTTATCTTTGTTATCCCCAGCCAGAGAACCTTCCAGAAGCTAACTCCACTCAGAGTCCAGTTTCATTATCCCCAGCGAAGCTAAAACTTCAAATTATCAATCCCTAGCGGAGCCAGACTAGTGAACCTTCTCCCTACAGAATTTTGAGAGGGCAAATCTTGAGTTCCCCAGTGAAGTCGCCAGAGATACTTCCCACCAAACTGAAGATTCTCAGTCTTACATCCCCAACATGAGTCTATTAGATTGGAATTCCCCAGTAGAAGTCATCAGGAATTCCCCAGAAGATTGGTATACAACCCAAGCTCCTTATTCTCCAACAACAACCAGGAATTATCCTCCCCGGCAGCAATCAGGATACTTTTATCTTCAGCCATCCCGGATTCATCTATCCTTTGCAAGACAGCTCTCCAGCTTACATGCGCATTCATTTACATTCATATCACATAACATACATTGTATCATGCATCATGACATTGCATATAACTAACTCTTTACCTTTTCAGGGAAGATCAGTCGAAATACTAAAATCATTATCTTCCGAGATTCTTTCCAGGAATAGCTCGGATGTGACCCAGACACGGCAACATTCTAATGCTTATTCCAGATTTATCCAGATGCAGTTTTACACGAGCTCATCATCAGGGGACCCTACACCGGTTCTTCCTCCAAATTCAAGACTTCTGAAAACAGTTCACGAGTTCTCCAAGTAACGGATGTTAACCTATCACTTGTTCAGTTTCTTCTCAAGACTTCTGAAAATAGTTTATGGATTCTTCCCAACAACGGATGTTAATCTATCACTTGTTCAGATGCAACTTTTGAAAACAGTTTACGGACGCTTCCCAACAACGGATGCTGCTCTATTGCTTATTCAACTTCAAGATTTCTGAAAACAGTTCACGGGTTCTCCAAGTAACGGATGTTAACCTATCGCTTGTTCAGATTCTTCTCCAGACTTCTGAAAACAGTTTATGGATTCTTCCCAACAACGGATGTTAATCTATCAACTTGTTCAGATGAAATTTTTGAAAACAGTTTACGGATTCCTCCCAACAACGGATGTCAATCTATTGCTTATTCAGACCCCCAGTTCAGAGATGGTCCCAAACATGGACACCTTTCTGATACTCGTTCCAGATGGCATCTTTAAGCCCATCCCCGACAAGTTTCTGTCGTTCCTCCCGATGGCATCATTAAGCCCATCTCCAAATGGCATCTCTAAGCCCATTCCCGCATCCCTTGCTTTGACGAGTGCAAATTTAAGGGCACTCTAGTGTCCAATCTCCTTTTACCCTCGAGTCACGAAAGGCAAACTTGCCAATCTAACTCTTCGGATTCAAGAAGATTGAACAGGGGCAACTGTTGTACCCCAAAATTTTCCCTCCCATTTTCTCAACATTTCTCATCACCAAGCCCTTGGAGATCAAGATCCAGTTGGGGTTTCATCTGCTCAAGACTTCTCCTTGCACTGTTGACCCAAATTAGGGTTTGTGTTTGCACAAAGATGTTTTGACCTAAATTGCCTAAGATGACTTTCATGCTTCATATTGGACTCCCAAGTTTACCCATACCAAGTTTCAAGTCTTGATTCCAAGTTTTGCCCAATCAATTGGACAGTTGACCTATAAATCAGCTGTATTGGGGAAAAAGTCAACTGTGGCCAATTGACAGTCAAATCTCATGAAAATTGACCCACATCAACATCATGAACTCACATGGATCATTTGATCAAGTTTGGATCACAATTCCACAAGAAATTTGATCAGATCACCAAAAGGGCAAAATGGTCATTTTTAGGGTTTTGACTGTACAAAGGCAATTTTTGACTGTTTGACCTAGCCAATGGCAAACCAAGCTCACATATGGACTCAAGGACCCCATGGAATTATCTTGACATGCTCAACAAGTTCAAAAGATCCCAAGTACACAAGATTGACAGTTGAATTTCCCAGTCAATTGATCAATTTTGACTGTATACTGAAAAGTCAAACTTTGACTTTTTGGTCAAAATCAAGAGTCAAGATTCATTTTTCATCAAAACATGCCAAATCATGAAACTTGTTCACCAAGAAATCAAAAATTGCAAATTAGGGTTTGAAATGAGAATTTTTCATAACTTAGAATTTTTCTAAGTTATGAAAAACCCTAAATTTTCCCCAACTTTGCCCCACTTTCTCACCAAGATTCATTTGGATTCAAGCAAAAGTCAAAACATGAAAGTTGTAACCTATTGCATAATCTACAACTTTGATTCACAAAGTTTTCCCAAAAGAGGCTTGTAGCTCAAGTTACAATTTTTGGAATAAGGGTACTAAACCATTCTTAACTTATTGAAAATTTGACCTATTTTGGCAAGGTTTTTACCTAACTTCAAGACCATTTTTCACATACTTCCACTTGGAAGTTCAATTTTCATTTCAAAGATGGATTGTAGTACACATTCCAAGCTTTCCAAAATGTCCAAGAACTCATCAAACAACCTCATGACTTGAGAGAATCGAATTTTGCAATATGGCAAAAAGTCACTTTGATTCATGGCCATGTACATGTTCATAACTTGTGCAATTTTTCAAATCAGCATGCTTCCCTTGATTACAGGCCTCTAAACCATCCAACACTCATAAATTTAATGCCAATCCTTTGTTCCAAGTTGTTGTTCTATGAGTTCAAGCATTACATGCAAGTTTAATCCATTTATGGAAAAAGTGAAATAGCCATTTTTGAAAAGTTAAGCTTTATGTCAAAAGGAAAATCCAAGAAGTACAGATCAAATCCCCTTGGCACAAGTTTAGGGACTAATCACACTGATCAATGCCAAGGTTTTCAGCATGTTTAGGGGGCCTCTACCTGTCTAGAACACAAAGTGGCCATTGCTTGCTTAAAGTGTAAGAAATGTGGCATAACACAACATAACTTTCATCTCAGCATTAGAACCCTTAAGAAAATATTTTGTACACATTCAAGATATCCTAACTGAGCTAGCACACAACCCCAACACCTCCAATACCAACACAAACTCAAAAACACCATTGAACTGCACTAAAACAGGGCTTGCTGCAGTTTGAGTGCCAACTCTCATCCCTTTCATGCTTTCTTGCTCAAAGCTCATCAAACACATTCCCTAGCATCACTTGAAGCTAACCAAAGCATAAAACACGACCTGTAACTCCTCTAACCAGTTCCACCATTTTCACTTTCTTGTTTTGCAGTTGAAGGTCCATAGCTCGATTCAAGGTGTTTCAAAGCAAAGTAAGCATTGGAATAGCATCACCACACTTCAGGCAAGCTGTACAGATCATCATCTTGCCCTGAGAGCTCCCCCATTGCCAGATAGAACTTCAACTCAACAGGTATCTTCTTGAACTTCTAACTCTTAGTGTAGGCATCATTAGCTCTAAGTTTGTGAATAAGAAGTGTTCTACTCATGCCCCTGAATCTGTACATGCTTTTACTTTTCATTTATTTTGCCTGAGCTATGAGAATTTAAGGTCTGAATATGGAAGAAAAGTTAGGTCAAGATTTGGGAATGTTAAAATTCTCTCTCATTTCTGAGAGTTAGGATGAGTTCTTTACATATTTAGAATCGTGATTCAATGCTTAACATTTCTTATGTTGAAAGTTTGTGCAAAAGATCAAAGAATCCAGATGTTTGAATTTGAGTACAGGCGCGTGTTTGTTGAACAAGAAGTTGGCTGAAGGTTGAAGAAAGGTCTTCATGGGCTGGGCCTGTTGTGTTATTTCTTTTCACACCATATTTTTGCTTTCATACCCCCTGAGCCCATTTTGTTTATTTGCATGATTTTTTGACTTTTCTTTTTTTATCCTGACTTATTTATTTTTGCTAATAATATTAAAAACATAAAAAATATTTTTTACACCATTTTTATATTTTTTAGGTATTTATTTGTTTATATGTACATTTGTATATAAATATATATATATATATACTATTATTTAGAAAAACTAGAAAAATATGCAAATATATTTTAGTTTTGATTTTTTATTTCATTTTTTCTTTTGAAAATATTTTATACAAAATATACTTTTTTTATAAATATTAAATATTATTATTTTGTATATATATTATTTATTTAGTAAATAATAAAGATATTTATATATATTAGTATATTTAGGTAAATAATACAAAAGATATATACATTTTTTATTTTATTAATATTTGACCTCAAAAAAATACTTTTTATAAATATACTTCATTTTATTTTATTTTTGTATATAATTATTAAAAATTGTATTGTGATCGGTGGAAATAGAACTGACTGTTTAACGCTGGTTCGCGAAATGTCGCGGAAGCAAGAGTCGCCACCGTCTTTTATTTTCTCCAACATGGACAGGACAAAAGCACAACAAAATTCCTTATGAGATAGTTTCTCGGTTCGGGAGGTAAATTTATAGAAAGGGAAGGTGTTAGCACCCTTTCTATCCATGGTTATCCATGAGCTCTTAGATACTTGCTCATTGTGTTTTCAAAAGTGTTTGCTTTTCAAAATGTGCGTGGGTTTGAAAAAGTTTCATTGAAAGATTTCTGAATGACTCTTGTATCAGTCCTCAAGAGTGTTTGAAAAATTGTTTTGAAAGTGTCGGTGTGAAAAGGTTTTTGTTTGTTTTTTGAAAAGATCAAGTATCCATGAGTCATCTACCTACCCTAAAGAATTAGGCTGTGTAAATGTCCTTAAGGTAGTGCCATCCCACCATTGAGAGGTAGGTAGCACCACCGTTGGAGGTGTTCGGGTCAATTTGTTTGTAGGGACAGTGTGGTCACCAGAGCAACAGTAGGACACCTTAGAAGCTACCCTTATGCCATTGATCCTTTTTAATTCGAGGCAACTTTTCCGAGGCAACTTGTTTGAGGCATATGGATCAACGGACATAAGGACTTACTAAAACGTCCTATACTCGACGACCACGTTTCGAGGATAAGGCAACAGTGAGGCGCACCCTAAGAGTGGTGTGTGAATTTGTGTGTTGTGTTCAGTTATGTTTGTCTTTAATCATGCATTTGGTGAGCTACGCATTGTTTTTAATTTAGGCCATTCATTCTTTCATGCAAAGTTAGCAGTTTAAAAGTGCGGAAATTAAAATGCAGAAAGTAAAGTCCTACGCTATTACAAGGCGCGGGTCTATACATCGCCAAATTAACAAAGACCCGTTTGGTAAAAAATGCGGAAAATAAATAAATTCCTAATTACTATTACAAGGCTTGAGCAATTACATAATATTTACAAAGGAAAAATAAGAATAAATGCGCGGAAAGAAATTAGAATCGAATGTTCGAGGGCGTTGGATCCTTTTGAAATTAAATTGAAATTAAAAGTTAATTAATTATTAAATTAAAGAAAAGAAATATTTTTTATGTTTTTTGGTATTTAATGAGAATAAAGAAAATTAATTAAAATTAGAAGTTAAATGAAACCCTAGTTCTAAGTTGTTTTTAACTATTTATGAAAAATATTCAAGTTTAACCTAATTTACACTAATTAATTAATTACATGGGTATTTGCAAAATAAATTAGTAATTAATAATAATGATAATAAGAAAAAATTATTTATTAAGAAAAAGGATAAAAATGCTAAAAACCGTAATTTCTACATATTTTAGTTGTTTAAGAAAAGATTAAAATTGAAAACCTAATTTTACTAAATTAATTATTTGACGTTTATTTACAAAAATAATGGTGAAATTAATATTAATAACAATAAACATTTTTTTTGATTTTTCTGTATTTTATTTTTATTATGAAAATAATTTGATGGAATTAAAAGAAATAATTAAAACATTAAAAGAATTAAAAAAAAATCAAATAGAAATTAAAAACAATGCAAACCATGGGGGTATTCAGACCCATTTGGGAGGTTTTTTGGAAGTAATTTGGCCCATTAGACAAAAAGCCTTGTTTGACTTTCTGGCATCACGCGCGTGTTCATTGACTTCTGAGTACCGTGGTCTGCATTCTTTGGCCATTGGATTGGGTTTCATGCATAAGTTGTTCTTTTTTGACCATTTTGCTTTTGGCTTTTGGCTTTTGGCCATTTGTGTTCTGGCCTCAACGTTCCTTAATCTTCTCAGGATGTCTGTCTCGCCATGTATTGGTGTCATGCATAAGTTGTTCTTTTTGGCCATTTGGCTTTTGGCTTTTGGCCATTTGTGTTTTGGCCTCAACGTTCCTTAATGAACCTGCATGGGATCCTGTCTAAATCTGCAGTGTTGAATCTCATGAACACATTAAATAAAATCATAAAATGCAAATACAGCCAATATATGAAGAAATTTAATGTTTAGGCACAATATGACATGTATGAATGATTATACCCTTTTGATCATTGAGATCAAATCAATCTTACCCTTACTGGAAAATTAGTGACGTGAATGCTTTTATGCCTTTTGGATCATGGAGATCAAGCCAGCCTTACCCTTACTGAAGAAGTAGTGAGGCGTTGGTTTGTAACTGTGATGGCTTGTTTGTAGTGAGAGAGGGATTTGTAATAAGGATTTCAAGGTTTTAGGGTTCTTGAAAGAATTTGATATTCTAACAGTGTCGTGGCAAGGTTTTTTTCTCTCTTTTTTCTCCTCTCTGGTTTGTGTGAAAAGAAGGTGATTATATAATGGAAATTAGGGTAAAGAAAATGGGCTTTGAATGTGCAATTGGGGCCTCCAATGTTCACTTGAGTCCGTCACTTTCCAGGCTAAATCGCAGGGACTTAAGTGCAATTTTTGAAGTTGAAATGTGAAAAAAAAATGTAGCCGACATCAATAACTAACTCCTATCCGAAAATCGGCTCAATCGGATAAACGGTGAATTAGTTATGAATTTTTGAAGTTTCAGCTCAGACAAACTTATTTTGGGCTCCAGTGTCGACTCTGACACGTTCTTCAATAAAAAACTGGTATTGATCGGAGCATAATTCGGTCTCGACTTTTGAATCAAAGTTGTAGATCTATGAGTCAGTGACCTTGTGTAAAAATATGAGCCCAATCCGATAAAAATTGATCGAGTTATGAATTTTCGAAGTTTCGGCCCAGATGAAATAATATTCAGCATTCAGGATTTTCGGCGTGTCGCGCACTCTGAGCAAAAAACGAAGGCCTTTTGAATACTGTTTGAACTCAATACCTTTTGTGAAAATATAGCCAACTCAATTTGTGAAATTTTGGCGCCGGAACCAACTCGATACGATGAAAATCGACCAAGTTATGATTTTCTGAACATGACGCAAATAAACTTGTCACAAATTTTCTGTGCAAAAATACTTGATAAATCCACATTTTTGAAGACCTTCTGATCGAAATTGGCTTCCAGCCGTGAGAGATGAAAACGTAGATAATGTCAAGACGGAATTTTGGCCACCGGAACGGGTTCAAAAAGAGCCACGATCTTCAAGTTATGAATTTGTTTAGCGCGTAAAAACTGCACTTTCAGCACACTTTTTCACCATATTTCTTCAAGAAAACTCACACATTCGGATACCTTCTTTAAATAATTGACTCTTGAGCCGAACCTGAATTTGAGAATACGTTATCAGAGATATCTTGGCGAAAGAATACCTGAATATGACGCGCCGGGTTGGACTTGTGAATTTTTCTTGAAATATTTTGAGAAATATGGGAGGGCAAATTTTGGGGTACAACAGTTGCCCCTGTTCAATCTTCTTAAACCTGAGGATGTAGATTGGCTTGCGTGCCTTTCGTGATCCGAAGGTGGAAGATGATTGAACACTAAAGTGCCCAGAAATTTGCACTCGCATGGTGTAGTATCAGCAATGTGATGTAGGGGGAATGGGCTTATAGATGCCATTTGGAAGTGATGGATGAGGGGATGGGCTTATAGATGCCATCTGGAGCTGTGACGGAGCTTTGTCGGGAATGGGCTTATGGATGCCATTTGGAGACTGTTGGTATGTGGATGGGCTTATAGATGCCATCGAGAGGTTGTCGATCGCGTAAGAGATTCCTTAGCGAGAACTTGCGTACCTGAGAAAGAAAGATAATTACCTGGCCTGTTACAGGGGTTGATCTTCAAACTCTTCGTGTAGATGTGCCCTGGCTGGATACAGGTAACGAATCTTTAAACTCTTCAGACGTGCCCTGGCAAGATACAGGAATCGAGTCCGGAGAATAGTCGTCAACAGATACACCCTGGCAAGATACAGGAGTCGGATCTTCGAACTTTTCAGACGTGCCCTGGCAGGATACAGGAATCGAGTCTGGAATTAGTCGTCAACAGATACACCCTGGCAAGATACAGGAATCAGATCTTCAAACTCTTCAGACGTGCCCTCAATGGGACGATGAGAGAACCTTGGGCGATTACTACCTCAACGGGACGATGAGAGAACCTTGGGCGATTATTACCTCAACGGGACGATGAGAGAACCTTGGGCGATTACTACCTCAACGGGACGATGAGAGAACCTTGGGCGATTACTACCTCAACGAGACGATGAGAGAACCTTGGGCGATTACTACCTCAACGGGACGATGAGAGAACCTTGGGCGATTACTACCTCAACGGGACAATGAGAGAACCTTTGGGCGATTTCTACCTCAACGGGACGATGAGAGAACCTTGGGTGATTACTACCTCAACGGGACGATGAGAGAACCTTGGGAGATTACTACCTCAACGGGACGATGAGAGAACCTTTGGGCGATTTCTACCTCAACGGGACGATGAGAGAACCTTGGGCAATTACTACCTCAACGGGACGATGAAGGAATCTTGGGGGTGATTTCTACCTCAACGGGACGATGAGAGAACCTTGGGCGATTACTACCTCAACGGGATGATGAGAGAATCTTAGGCGACTACAACCTCAGCAGGATGATGAGAGAATCTTAGGCGACTACAACCTCAGCAGGATGATGAGAGAATCTTAGGCGACTACAACCTCAGCAGGATGATGAGAGAATCTTAGGCGACTACAACCTCAGCAGAATGATGAGAGAATCTTTAGGCGACTACAACCTCAGCAGAATGATGAGAGAATCTTTGGCGACTTCAACCTCAGCAGGATGATGAGAGAATCTTAGGCGACTACAACCTTAGCAGAATGATGAGAGAATCTTTAGGCGACTACAACCTCGGCAGAATGATGAGAGAATCTTTGGCGACTTCAACCTCAGCAGGATGATGAGAGAATCTTAGGCGACTACAACCTCAGCAGGATGATGAGAGAATCTTAGGTGACTAAAACCTCAGCAGAATGATGAGAGAATCTTTAGGCGACTACAACCTCAGCAGAATGATGAGAGAATCTTTGGCGACTTCAACCTCAGCAGAATGATGAGAGAATCTTTGGCGACTGCAACCTCAGCAGAATGATGAGAGAATCTTTGGCGACTTCAACCTCAACAGAATGATGAGAGAATCTTTGGCGACTACAACCTCAGCAGAATGATGAAGGAATCTTAGACGACTACAACCTCAGCAGAATGATGAAGGAATCTTGGACGTCTTCTACTTCAAAAGGTAAAGACTTTTATCTGTTGATCGTTCTTTCCTGAAAAAGTAACGAGTTAGTTGTATGCAATGTCATAATGTATGACATGCATGATGTCATGATGTTCTCAAAAATAAATGAGATTGGGGCGATATGATTCGTGTATGCATGTATCATAATGTATGACAATGTGATGTTTATGAATGTATTTTCGTCTAGGAAAATAAATCCTTGACGAATGTCGGGAGCTGAATCCTGGGCTGATGTTGAAGAGAGTTCTTCGTTTTCGCTGGGGATGATAGTTGCAAGAATACCGGTAGGAGAAGATGACTCCGTTGGGGAATAAACTTGGCGAATAGAATACTCTGCGAGGAATGCTGTGTGGGAAGAGATGTACTTTGCTGAGGTTTGATGATAACTCCGCTGGGGATACCATTGTTGAGCTTTGTTGGAAGATTGGATGAACTCCGCTGGGGATAGGAAGACTTAGCCGGGGACGATCTTTCCGTGGCAATTGGCTGAGGATAACCCAGTTATATCCTGGTGGGGAAATAACCTTTGAATAAAGCCGGGGGAGAGCGTTCGTACTCTGCAGGTGATAAGCTTCCAGAATCTACTGGGGATAAGCTTCCTACTGGGGAGATTGATTCAACTTTCCTGGGGAGGCTTTTGAGACTGTATTGGGGAAGTGGCTCCACTGGATGTGCGGTATTCCGCCGGGGAACAATCTTAGATCAAGATTGTTGGGGATGCTTGTTAGGAATGTTTGTATACTCCGCTGGGGAATGTTGAGATCTGCTGAGGATAATCCAACTTCCTTAAGGCTGATAGTAAGCTAACTCTGCTTGGGGAGAGTGTTGCCGACTTGCTGGAGGTATGGGCCTTCTCAGGGCTGATTGGAGACCCACTCTGCTTGGGGAGAATTGTTGGATCTTGTCTCACTCTCTGGGGAATTAAGGTATCTTGGTTACGTTCTTCAGCTGACCTTACCTTGGTGCCTGGAAGACAGAGCAGCTTGATCGTTCAAACCATTCTTATTGCCCCAGTTTCTGTGGGAGAGGGAGGCCTGTGAGGTGTTTGATACCTGCCGATTTACGAATCTTCTTCTGGTAGGCAAGGGACGAGATGACGGAACGTAGTCGTACGCTGTGATCCCTAATTTTTGCCTGGACCGCCCTTTCGGGTTTTCGGTCCACCGGGATACCCTTTTTTGCCCAAGCCGCCTTTTCAGGTTTTCGACTTGCCGGGTGTACATATTTTTTTCATTTCATCCCTTATTTTTCCCGAACCCTTTTGGTTCGCCGGGAAGCCCTTATTTTTGCCTAGGTGTGTCAACCTAGCGGGTCTTTGATTTTGCATAGTATTTTTCGACTATATCCATGCTCTCAGAGAGCTGGGAGTTGTCACTGGGAGTTGTCACTGTCAGTAGTATTGCGTTGCCGTACCACTAGAAGATGTCTGATCAGGCAAGATTCGTTGTCGGAATGCCCCAGGTGATCCAGATAGAGATTTGCCCCAAGCTGGTTGGCCTTTTGAGAGATTCTCCGAATCTTGACTGGACTGCCCCAGATGATGGACACTGATCATGCCATGCCCCTTGATTGGAAGTGTTTCTTCCACTGGAGGTGACTCTTTTGTTGAGGAGACCTTCGTTCATCGGATATTCGTTGCGCAAAGTTCTCTGCTGTTCAAACAAATAATCATATGCAAACAATATTATTTTAAGAATGCAAAGCGTATGTCTGTCTTGAAGTTTTTTGAAAATGCATTTTTTCATAAAAACAAGTGAATTTTTTGTAAACTGTGATGTCAACTCAGTATTTTACAGCAAGCCTTAAGGAGTCAGGATACCTTTGTAACAGTATGCTTTCGAACTAACCCATGCTTCAGCTAGGACTTTTTGAGGGTTATAACGCGGCCTGGTTCACGGTTTAAGAAACAAAGGATAAAGGTTCAAAGTATATTTGTACCCACCCGCTCTTCGTGATGTTCTTCAAACCTAAACTCAGCTAATTGTGCGTTAGACCTTGTTTGAGTCTTTGCTTTGATATACCAGTGATGGTTCGGATACTGACGATTTATTTTGATTAGGCAGTCATTTCCTTTTTTGTTGAGGGTTTGTAGGGCCTCTTTCTTTTTGATTTTATGATCCCTATTTTTTGCCTGAACTGTTTCTTTTGTGATTACAGTCAGCGGGATGCCCCAGTTTTGTAAGTCTCCTTCATAGGTTTTGACTTATGGGTTATTATTATTATTTTTTGATAATGACTGCCTGTCATTATGATTATTCTGAACCATCACTGTCTTTTGTCTCGGAAGGACTTCTTTAGTGTCATTCGTTGTGCACCTAGATCAGCTGAGAGAACTACCCTGCCCCAGGTTATGATTAAGGGTTTTAAATTTCGAAAAGAAAAACTCCTACTTCTTCGGCTCAGAGGGGTTGACGAGGGATTATCTGCCTTATAACTCCAGTGTTTAGGAATTGAAACAATGCCTGTACCTCATCAGCGAGGTCTGTTCAAAAGCATACTGTATATCGTGGTATCGTTTTTGTCATCCTCCCTCAAGAGGCTTAGAATTGTTAACCGAGCGTTGAACATCACAAAAATATGAAAACAATTTTAAGCATAGTAAACATAATTACTTCAAAACAGACACGTGTAATGCATTAATGAAATAACAAAGTTTGACATGAATAAAATGTTTGAACAATCAAAGAAAAATACAACTTGAACATTCGAATGAACAAAAGACATTCTTGATGATTTGGTGCAGGATCAGTGTTCAAACTTGACCTCCTTGGCGTCAATCAAATCCTGGATCTTGTTCTTCAAGGTCCAACAATCGTCGGTGTCATGTCCAGGACTGTCAGAATGGTAGGCACATCTCACACCCGGGTTGTACTTGGAAGAGGAAGTATCAGGATTTTGAGGAGGATCCTTTAGTGTGATCAGTTTTGCCTTCAGCAATTGCTGTAATGCCTGAGACAAAGACATGTTGATGTCAGTATACTTCCTATCTTGATACTTTATCCTACGCCTATTTCTCTTTCTTGGTTGAACGGGCGTGGGATCAGAGATCTGGATTGCCCCTACATCATGACGACCCTTTTTACCATGTATAGCATTGGACTCCTTCTTCCCACTGTGGGGCTTTTTCTGAGCATCAGCAGGTGCGGTTTCTTGAATCTTCCCCGACTTGATACCAGCTTCAATTCTCTCCCCAGTCAAGATAAGATCTGTGAACCCAGCAGAAGAATTCCCAATCAGATGGTTGTAGAATGGACCAGACAAAGTCCCCAAGAACATGTCAACGAGCTCCCGGTCAGTTAGAGGTGGTTGTACCCTTCCAGCAAGGTCTCTCCATTTTTGGGCGTACTCCTTAAAACCTTCACCCGTCCCCAGTGACATACCCTGGAGTTGGGTACGCGTAGGAGCAAGGTCGGCATTGTACTGATACTGCTTGTAGAACGCAGTAGCCAAGTCCTCCCAGTTACGAATGCTGGCTCCATCTAATTGATAGAACCATTCGAGTTGAGTCCCTGAAAGACTTTCCTGGAAGAAATGGATCCATAGATTCTTGTCAACAGTATACGGTTGAATCTTCCGCGCATAGGATCTGAGATGCAGCTTGGGACAGGATGCCCCATCATATTTTGCAAAAGAAGGTGCCTTGAATTTGTGTGGGATCACTACCCCAGAAGACAGACCTAGATCTTCGAAGTCCAGGTCGGGCACTTTTTGTATTTCCATAGAACTTAGGCGGTCTTCCAACTGCTTGTACTTGTCCTCAGCAGGAGGGTATTGTTCGTCATTGAAATCTGTCTCATTGTCAGAGACCACGGGACTAGGCACCTCTCTCTCATGGGGACTGTCTTTCCCAACAGATGGGGTAGTCTGCTCAACTTTATTTTGCGATTCATTCCCAGATTTGCGTCTAGGGTTGAACATCACCGTCCTCTTCTTCTTCTTTTTCAAAAGCAGGGTCTTCAGATCTTGTTGCCCCTGGGCCAAACTCATGATCAACTCTTGGAACTGGGCATTCTGAGCCTGGAGAGCCTTGATGGATTGCTCAGCAGATGATTCAGGATTCATGACGATCGGCTGAAATAAACAGCGAAGAAGGTAAGCAACCTGTAAAAGGGATACCTGTAATGCAATGATATGTATGTATGCATGCGAAGTTTTCAAGGATCTCGCGGGGTAAACAAGAAAATTGTTAGAGTTGGGACCCGATAGCTTGATTGAAGGAACTGCATGTTGTTGAGAGTCCTTCTTCAAGGGTCAAGGCTCACCATATCGAGTGGGTCGTAGCCCCTGACAACCTTGGCTAGAGGAAAATAAATCCCCTTTGCCCCTTGCTGGATAATTGGTTCAGCATGACCTGCATCACAAGCCCTTGAGATCCTTGAAATGAGTTAGTCCTTATGCAGGATGCATGCAATGGTATGATGTTATGCTATGCATGGAGTAATGTAGGTAAACCCTGTTATGAGTCCAGATTAAGGACTGTAAACAAAACCTACAAGAAACTCAAGTGTCAGATAACAAGTATGCAAGTAGTTCAAGTATGAAGGCACACAAGTCACACAAAAGAGCCCTTAGATTTTAGGCCAGCATGAAGTTTAGGTACTACCCTCTTTCAGTTTCGTTGGTTAAGACCTGTCCTATCAAAAGTAACCGGGTTCTAGAGGATCCCAATATCACTGACTACCCTCAATCGGTCATAACTCCAGCATCACAATCTTTTCTTGCAGCCAGAACCATCGCAAGAGTTTAGCCTCAATGGGTGTAGCATACTGCTACTGTTCTATTGGCCAAGTTGGGTCAAATTAGGGTTCTAAGGTCGGTTGGTGCTTAATGACTCCTCAGAAGACCCATATTCTCCTCGTTGCGACATAAGGGATATCGGTACAGACCAAGGTGCCACACCAACGTAGCCACTGTTTCACCCGTGTCGGTCTACGCCGGACAGGTCCCTCACAACTTATGCTACCTAACAGGGTATCCCCAGATCCGGGTTAGGATCTATGAAACTCCAAGACAATACCCATAATAATAAAGCAAACAAGCACAACAATTGAAAACACAAGTCTGAGCTATCCTAAGGTACACTTCACTTTAAGTATTTCCCCAGCAGAGTCGCCAGTTCTGTGATCGGTGGAAATAGAACTGACTGTTTAACGCTGGTTCGCGAAATTTCGCGGAAGCAAGAGTCGCCACCGTCTTTTATTTTCTCCAACATGGACAGGACAAAAGCACAACAAAATTCCTTATGAGATAGTTTCTCGGTTCGGGAGGTAGATTTATAGAAAGGGAAGGTGTTAGCACCCTTTCTATCCATGGTTATCCATGGGCTCTTAGATACTTGCTCATTGTGTTTTCAAAAGTGTTTGCTTTTCAAAATGTGCGTGGGTTTGAAAAAGTTTCATTGAAAGATTTTTGAATGACTCTTGTATCAGTCCTCAAGAGTGTTTGAAAAATTGTTTTGAAAGCTTTTTGAAAGTGTCGGTGTGAAAAGGTTTTTGTTTGTTTTTTGAAAAGAGCAAGTATCCATGAGTCATCTACCTACCCTAAGGAATTAGGCTGTGTAAATGTCCTTAAGGTAGTGCCATCCCACCATTGAGAGGTAGGTAGCACCACCGTTGGAGGTGTTCGGGTCAATTCGTTTGTAGGGACAGTGTGGTCACCAGAGCAACAGTAGGACACCTTAGAAGCTACCCTTATGCCATTGATCCTTTTTAATTCGAGGCAACTTTTCCGAGGCAACTTGTTTGAGGCATATGGATCAACGGACATAAGGACTTACTAAAACGTCCTATACTCGACGACCACGTTTCGAGGGTAAGGCAACAGTAAGGCGCACCCTAAGAGTGGTGTATGAATTTGTGTGTTGTGTTCAGTTATATTTGTCTTTGATCATGCATTTGGTGAGCTACGCATTGTTTTTAATTTAGGCCATTCATTCTTTCATGCAAAGTTAGCAGTTTAAAAGTGCGGAAATTAAAATGCGGAAAGTAAAGTCCTACGCTATTATAAGGTGCGGGTCTATACATCGCCAAATTAACAAAGACCCGTTTGGTAAAAAATGCGGAAAATAAATAAATTCCTAATTACTATTACAAGGCTTGAGCAATTACATAATATTTACAAAGGAAAAATAAGAATAAATGCGCGGAAAGAAATTAGAATCGAATGTTCGAGGGCGTTGGACCCTTTTGAAATTAAATTGAAATTAAAAGTTAATTAATTATTAAATTAAAGAAAAGAAATATTTTTTATGTTTTTTGGTATTTAATGAGAATAAATAAAATTAATTAAAATTAGAAGTTAAATGAAACCCTAGTTCTAAGTTGTTTTTAACTATTTATGAAAAATATTCAAGTTTAACCTAATTTACACTAATTAATTAATTACATGGGTATTTGCAAAATAAATTAGTAATTAATAATAATGATAATAAGAAAAAATTATTTATTAAGAAAAAGGATAAAAATGCTAAAAACCGTAATTTCTACATATTTTAGTTGTTTAAGAAAAGATTAAAATTGAAAACCTAATTTTACTAAATTAATTATTTGACGTTTATTTACAAAAATAATGGTGAAATTAATATTAATAACAATAAACATTTTTTTTATTTTTCTGTATTTTATTTTTATTATGAAAATTATTTGATGGAATTAAAAGAAATAATTAAAACATTAAAAGAATTAAAAGAAAATCAAATAGAAATAAAAAACAATGCAAACCATGGGGGGTATTCAGACCCATTTAGGAGGTTTTTTGGAAGTAATTTGGCCCATTAGACAAAAAGCCTTGTTTGACTTTCTGGCATCACGCGCGTGTTCATTGACTTCTGAGTACCGTGGTCTGCATTCTTTGGCCATTGGATTGGGTTTCATGCATAAGTTGTTCTTTTTTGACCATTTGGCTTTTGGCTTTTGGCTTTTGGCCATTTGTGTTCTGGCCTCAACGTTCCTTAATCTTCTCAGGATGTCTGTCTCGCCATGTATTGGTGTCATGCATAAGTTGTTCTTTTTGGCCATTTGGCTTTTGGCTTTTGGCCATTTGTGTTTTGGCCTCAACGTTCCTTAATGAACCTGCATGGGATCCTGTCTAAATCTGCAGTGTTGAATCTCATGAACACATTAAATAAAATCATAAAATGCAAATACAGCCAATATATGAAGAAATTTAATGTTTAGGCACAATATGACATGTATGAATGATTATACCCTTTTGATCATTGAGATCAAATCAATCTTACCCTTACTGGAAAATTAGTGACGTGAATGCTTTTATGCCTTTTGGATCATGGAGATCAAGCCAGCCTTACCCTTACTGAAGAAGTAGTGAGGCGTTGGTTTGTAACTGTGATGGCTTGTTTGTAGTGAGAGAGGGATTTGTAATAAGGATTTCAAGGTTTTAGGGTTCTTGAAAGAATTTGATATTCTAACAGTGTCGTGGCAAGGTTTTTTTCTCTCTTTTTTCTCCTCTCTGGTTTGTGTGAAAAGAAGGTGATTATATAATGGAAATTAGGGTAAAGAAAATGGGCTTTGAATGTGCAATTGGGGCCTCCAATATTCACTTGAGTTCGTCACTTTCCAGGCTAAATCGGCTCAATCGGATAAACGGTGAATTAGTTATGAAATTTTGAAGTTTCAGCTCAGACAAACTTATTTTGGGCTCCAGTGTCGACTCTGACACGTTCTTCAATAAAAAACTGGTATTGATCGGAGCATAATTCAGTCTCGACTTTTGAATCAAAGTTGTAGATCTATGAGTCAGTGACCTTGTGTAAAAATATGAGCCAAATCCGATAAATATTGATCGAGTTATGAATTTTCGAAGTTTCGGCCCAGATGAAATAATATTCAGCATTCAGGATTTTCGGCGTGTCGCGCACTCTGAGCAAAAAACGAAGGCCTTTTGAATACTGTTTGAACTCAATACCTTTTGTGAAAATATAGCCAACTCAATTTGTGAAATTTTGGCGCCAGAACCAACTCGATACGATGAAAATCGACCAAGTTATGATTTTCTGAACATGACGCAAATAAACTTGTCACAAATTTTCTGTGCAAAAATACTTGATAAATCCACATTTTTGAAGACCTTCTGATCGAAATTGGCTTCCAGCCGTGAGAGATGAAAACGTAGATAATGTCAAGACGGAATTTTGGCCACCGGAACGGGTTCAAAAAGAGCCACGATCTTCAAGTTATGAATTTTTTTAGCGCGTAAAAACTGCACTTTCAGCACACTTTTTCACCATATTTCTTCAAGAAAACTCACACATTCGGATACCTTCTTTAAATAATTGACTCTTGAGCCGAACCTGAATTTGAGAATACGTTATCAGAGATATCTTGGCGAAAGAATACCTGAATATGACGCGCCGTGTTGGACTTGTGAATTTTTCTTGAAATATTTTGAGAAATATGGGAGGGCAAATTTTGGGGTACAACATGTACATATTAATTAGTTAATATATTTAATTAATGAATTAGGGTTTTTACCCTTAAAACACAAAAACTCCAAAAATATTACTCTTTTTTTATTTTATTCATTTTTGTTTATTTGACATAAAAAATATCTTTTTCCATACATATGAAAACCCTTTTTGCATTTTGCATCTTTATTTTATTTTCCATTTAATTTATGCAATTAATTATTTTTGTAAATATTCCAAAATTGATGTAATAACTAGGTTTAAATTCTTTGTCTAAATATCCCCCCATTTGAACATTTGTATCCCCTTTCCCATATTGTGTTGTAATAGTTTAGAACTTTACTTTTCGCACTTTAATGCTTTCTAAATATACCATGCTAGAACTAGGGTTTGTATGCAAATAAAAAGAACAAAATAGTTTGACCTAATTTCAAGATAATCAAAGCATGAAAATGGACAACACATATCACACTTGCACCCCTAGGGTATTCCACTTGTTGCCTTCAATAAATGGGCCATATTGCATGTTAGGTTTCTTTGGGTAAAACAAACAATCAAATGATCATAGTCCCTCGATGACGCTTTCGAAAAGTTGCCTAAAATGATCAAGTCCCTTTCAAAGAAAAATTGCCCAAAGATACTTAGCACTATTGCAATTATGGTCTAAACGATGACCCGCGTCTATCCCTTTCATCTCCTAATACAAGATTGTCCACCAAATGCAATGGTGGAACAAAATTGTTAAAAGGGTTAAAACATAACAAAAATCTTTGAGAATTTTAGGGTAGATAGCTCTTAATTACTTGTCAACTTGCAAAAGAAAACACTTGCCTATTTTTAAACCACACTTCACAAACACTTTCAAAACAAACTTTCAAAAAAACCTTGAAACATCTTTTCAAAAAGACAAACACCTTTTGTAAAACATTCGAGTAAAGAATTGTTACAAGGGTAGCCTAGACAAAGGCATCTTTTTCAAAACATTTTTCAAAAGCCACACACAAAGCACCATTTCAAACAATTGAAAACCAAGGCAAGTTGATCTAAGCAAGTACCTAAGAGCCCATGGATAACCATGGATAGAAAGGGTGCTAATACCTTCCCTTTCTATAATCTACTCCCCGAACCCAAGAAAAATCTCAAAGGTTTTTGCTGTGCTTTTTAAACCTTTCCTTAGGATAAAATAAAAAGTCGGTGGCGACTCTTGCTCAACCGAAACATTTGCGAAAACAAACGCAAAACCATAGTCAGTTCTCCCACCGTATCACAGAACTGGCGACTCTGCTGGGGATTTTTTAAAAGTGGAGTAACCTTAGGGCTTAGATCACCCTCTTGCATGACTAATTGTTTGATTTGATTGCTTTATATTTTGGCTCTCTTGTTTGGGTTTGCAAATCCTACACCCGAATTTTGGGAAACATTTCATAGATAGCAATATGTTGTGGAAACTGTGTGGGGTATACCGACACGGTCGAAGCAATAGCTATATTAGTGCGACATATTTGTGAGTACCGGTAACCCTTGAGTTCAATCAAGGAGAGTACGGGGCCGCTGAGTGATGTCACTAAGCACTAATGACCTAGAACCTTACTTGACCATCTTGGCCTTTTATTAGGGGTAGTGAGATGACCGGCTTTGGTGCAGTCTGAAGTTGGTAGATACTCGATACTACACTCATTGAGGGTTGTTTTCTTGGAATATTTTGGTCGCTAGTTAAGTGGCTAAACCAAAACAATGAACAATGAAAACAATCCAGTGATATTGAGCTCCTTAGAACCCGGTTACTATTTATAGGACAGGTTTTTAAGCCAACTACACTCAAGAGGGTACTTACCTATGAAACCCCATGCAAGCTTGAAACTAGGGTTTGGTGTGATTTGCTTGTACATATGTTTTGTGCATACATCATAAACATCATAAAGCATCATATGCATTCACTGACCACTTCAAGGGTTTGGATCTTCATCTTTGTTCTTGTTTTGTAGGTCATGGAAATTCCTCGCAGAAACACCATCCAAGTCAACCTTGTGAGAATCTCCCCTCAACTCAAGGAGCTCACCTCAAGAATTCCGGAAAGCTCATCCTTCAGTGAAAGACATGGTAGACTGCTCAGCCTAGTCAACACCAACATTGAAGAAGACATGATGAAAGTGCTATTCTAGTTCTTTGACCCTCTTCACCACTGTTTCACTTTCCCTGATTACCAGTTGGTGCCTACTTTGGAGGAGTTTTCTCGACTCCTAAGAATCCCTATCCTTAATCAACTACCCTTCAACGGTACGGAAAAGGAACCAAAGCCGGAAGATGTTGCTCGAGCATTACATCTACAACCATCCGACATCAAGGGGCATTAGGAAACCAGAAGCAGCGTCAAAGGATTCTTAGCAAAATTCTTGTTTGAGAAGGCACAAGAATGTTGGAACTCATTGGACCTACAAGCCTTTGAAGAGATTGTGGCACTCCTTATCTATGGGTTGGTCTTGTTCCCAAATCCTGACCAATTGGTAGATGTCAACGCCGTCAAAATCTTCTTGTCCAGAAATCCAATACCAACATTGCTTGGGGACAGTCTTCACTCATTTTACACACGAACAATGAGAAAGAGGGGTGTTCTCATGTGCTGTACTCCTCTCCTTGCAAGGTGGTTTATTTCGCACCTTCCACAATCTGTCTTGAAGAATGACCAAGGCTCAAGGTGGTCCCAATGGTTGATGAATCTTACTCACTCTGATGTACATTGGTGTTCTCGGTCCAGAGAAAATGTCATCATTGTCGATCGTTGCGGAGAATTCCCTAATGTTCCTTTACTTGGAATCAGAGGAGGTATCACCTACAACCCTTGCCTAGCTTTGAGGCAATTTAGATATGCACGGAGGGATGGCCCTCATGATATGTTGATTCCTGACCTAGTTTTTAACTTCGACAACGATGCGCAAGGACTTCGCCAAAGATTCATCAGAGCTTGGGGAAGACCCAACAAGGTTGATAGCAAGACTCTGGGACACAAGAACTCCATCCCTCTTGAGCCTTATCTCAAGTGGGTACAAGCCCGAGCCCAAAGTCTAATGATGCCTTATCCTCATGTACTCCCTGTGATTAAAGAGCCCGTCAATGAAGGAGAGGTTCCCTACACCATCCTACATCCAGACATGCCTACATCGTGGGAGGAAATGCAGAAAAGTTGGATTCAGCTCAAGGAGGAACGGAATACTTTTGAAGCTAGCTTCTACGCCAGTGAGAAGAAGGTTCTAGAGCTTACCCGCCGACTCCATGAGCAAGAGGCCCTCAACACCTACATCGCACCAAAGAGGATGCGCAATGTCTTTTTGCCTTGAGAAGTTATTTTGTAATATTTGGCCCATGGGGCATATATGTACTAACAAATTTCTTCTTATTAATATGACGTGCGTTCTTCTTTGTCTGCAACAATTTTTAATGCTCTAAATCCTTGGATGCATTGCATACATAAGCATACCATTCATCATGTGCATAAGCAGGTCTCACGCCAGGTTTCCTTATCTGTCTGCTGTTTATTTCAGTAGGATGGATCTCGAGCAAACAGTCAAAGACCTGCAAGCTCAAAATGCACAGTTTCAGCAACTCCTGACAACCTTGGCTAAAGGTCAGGAGGATCTCAAGACCTTGTTGGGGAATAAAGACCCAGTGAAGAAGAAGAAAAAGAGACTCGGGGTGGCTACTTTGGGGAGAAGATTTAACGGAGAAGCTCGGAGAGTGCTTGAATTTCCTCCTACTTCTGATGAAGGAACCATCAAAGGAGGTGGGGCTGCGGTACCTTCCGAGTCCGATGTGGAAGAGGAAGAGGTCGAAGAGGATGAAGACTATTCTGATCAGCAATACCCTCCAGCTGATGATAAATACAAGGGTTTAGAAGACAGGTTGGCCGCCATGGAATTACAAAGAGTACCGGGTTTGGATTTTGAAGACTTGGGTTTGGTTGTCGGAATTGTGATTCCCCCAAAGTTCAAGGTGCCAGTGTTTGTGAGGTATGATGGGCTGTCCTGTCCAAAAATGCATCTCAGGTCCTACGTGAGAAAGATTCAACCCTATACGGAAGATAAAAACCTTTGGATTCATTTCTTTCAAGACAGCCTTTCTAGGGCTCAACTGGAGTGGTTTTATCAGCTAGAGGGAAGCAGCGTCCGAAATTGGGAAGATTTGGCCATCGCTTTTTACAAACAATACCAGTATAATCCTGACCTTGCTCCTACTCGTACCCAACTTCAGGGTATGTCGTTAGGAACAGGCGAGGGATTCAAAGAATATGCACAAAAATGGAGGGATTTGGCTGGCAGGGTGCAGCCTCCTTTAACCGACCGCGATAATGGTATGAGACATCGTGAAGCCTGGATTACGACCGGATAGCGGTAAGAGACACTGAAGCCTGGATTACGACCAGATAATAGTGAGGGACACTATGAAGCTTGGATTACGACTAAATAGCAGTTTACCCGGCCAATTACTATGAAGCCCGGATTCGACCGGATATTAGTAGGCCCAAAAGTCAAAGGGAAGCCCGGAGGCGACCGGATAACCATTTGATTCCTTCTGAAGCCTGGATTACGACCAGATAAGAAGTAAGATATTGTGAAGCCTGGATTACGACCAGATAACAGTACAGGACACCATGAAGCCTGGATTCGACCAGATAGTGGTATAAAGCATCGTGAAGCCTGGATTACGACCAGATAACGATTAAAGGACTGAAACCTGGATTACGACCAGATAACAGTACAAGACACTGTGAAGCTTGGATTTCGACCAAATAGCAGTTTACCTGGACAATTACTAAGAAGCCCGGAGTCGACCGGATATTAGTGTGCCCTAAATTCAAGTTGAAGCCCGGATGCGACCGGATAACAACTTAATTCCTTCTGAAACCTGGATTATGACCAGATAAGAATCGAGAAATTTGGAAGCCTGGATCACGACCAGATAGCAAGTTTAGTCTCATCTTCCTAGTAAGTCACTGTAGAGCCTGGATTACGACCAAATAGCAGTCGGTCTTATCACTATGAAGCCTGGATTACGACCAGATAGTAGTTCATTTTCATCTCTTCGACCAAGATACGATTCCCCAGTAGAATAACGGACGACCAAAGCTCCTGAAATTCAACTTTTTCCTCAAGACAGAAAACAACATTCCCCCAGCGTAGTCTTCCTCAACAACAGGTATACAGGCTCTCGCCAAGGAATCTCTTAGGCGATCGACACTCCTTCAGATGGAATCTTTAAGCCTATCTTCTGTCATCAATTTCCAAATGGCATATATAATCCCATTCCCGATATCGCAAGACAAATACTACTTCATGCGAGTGCAAATTTCTGGGCACTCTAGTGTTCAATCATCTTCCACCCTCGGATCACGAAAGGCAGACAAGCTAATCTACATCCTCAGGTTTAAGAAGATTGAATAGGGGCAGCTGTTGTACCCCAAAATTTTCCCTCCCATATTTCTCAAAACATTTCAAGAAATATCCTCAAGTTGCTCAAGGAAGTCCAAGGGTTGTCCAGACAAACTCTCTCCTAAGGCAGTCTACCTCAAATTAGGGTTTCATGTTGCATCAAGATACTTGAGTCCAAGGGATCCCAAATTCTCACCATTGTCCTAATATGTTCTCAATATCATCCATGCCAAGTTTCAAGCCTTGCAGAGGAAGTTTGCTCAGTCAATTGCTCAAAGGCCTGAAAATCGACTATGCTAGGGCAAAAGTCAACTGTGGCCTACATATAGTCAAACTTCAAGATTTTTGGTCAACATTCTCATTTTGAAGTATTATTCATCGTTTGATCAAGGGTTGATCATGATTCATCAAGGATTGCTCACAATTCATCAAAACCCAAAAGTTGCTAAATTAGGGTTTTGCAGGAAAAGTCAACTCAACTTTGACCAAGCATAACTTTCTCATACTTTATGAGAAATGATCCATCAAAATATAATTTTGTAGAGGATGCAATTATCTACAATCCATCTTCAGCTCCCAAGTTCAAAATATGCACTCACAAGAAGTTATGAATTTGGACATTATAGGTCATTTTGAAAAGTCAACAAAAACACCTTTTATGTCAAAGCTTCATACATGAACATGGAAGACTCAATTGATATGATACCATAAGGGTTGCTTAGAGGACATCTCAATATTTCTAAAAAGTCCAAGAACACCTTAAAAGAGTCAAAATTGAGGAAGTTATGCATTGGTGAAGTTGACCTATTTTGCAAAATTGCCAAAAGTCAAAAGTGCCTCAAATTGCAATTTTTGTTAAATGGGCCTCACTTTTTGCATTTGTTTTGAGTTGGTAGCATGTTCCACGAGCCCTACCTCTTTCCACTTTCCTTTATTTTATTTTACCATTTATTTTGATTTTTTTTATTTTAATTAAATCAATTTAAACAAAAATAAATCATGAAAATATCCAAACCATTTAAGTCTTGAGATTTGGTGCATGTTCCAGGTTCCTTATATAGCTAACAACAAAATCAAATCGAGCAAGGCTTATGTGTGCATGAAAAGATTGGTTTTGGCCTATTTTTGGAAATATTTTCATGGAAATCAAATCAAGATCAAAAGCCATAATTGATAAAGATTGAGAGCACAATTGTAACCCTAATTCAATCAGTGGTATATAGTGGACAATTGCAGACAAAAAGAAAAAGGTTTTGAGGTGTGGAGAGGAAGAACCAAACTTGAAAAAATCACCAAAAAGTGCTGACTTGATTTCATACTTCCAGGCGTTTTCAAGACTCCCAAGCCATCTCATTCGCTTCCTGCGCATACAAGGAAGCTATACCAATAAAAAACAAGCATCCTCGTGCCCAGAATTCATCTCCACGACCCCCACGGTTTGGCATTTTTTTAAAATTCGAATCTTGTTATTCTTGCATCTTCATCATGTTTCAATAGCATATTCTGAATCCCTAACGTGTTTGCAAGCTCATGGTTATAATTAATTGCATTTTTGTTAGTTGTATTGAAATCCACCATGGCTAGGGTTCTTTGTCTCGTTTTGGGATCTTTCTATACAGGCAAAATTGGTCCACAAGAAGGGCACCATAATGCTCAGCAGGCCAAGGCGATTTGATCCACAACATTAGAATCCATTTATCGTGCCTGTATTTGATTTTGAGATATGCAGGGGTTATAGCTACGGACATTTGTCCGTAGGTTAAAGTCACTGAACCTTTTAGCAACAGAGAGAGGACAGGGACGATGGCGTGGCAGCCCTTGATTGCTTCGTTTGAATTTGCGCACGGATAATGTTTGCTTTGATTATTTTCCATATTATTGATTATTATTATTTCATATACAACAAAGCTTGCCAGCTCAGTTGGTATTGAGGCAGTGGAAAAGGCCATAGGACCTGGGTTCGAATCCCAGGCCCCCCCATATATTTCATGTTATTTTCATTTACATGATCAGGCGCGCACACAGGAGTGAGGTCCACCATGAGTTCTCAAGGCTCAACCACTAAGATCTCCAGGAGGCCAGATCTGAAGGCCATTACATGAGGGTCCACCAAAAGCCTTGGTCAATGCACAACATGGGAACATGGAGGTCAAACGTGGGTCAGTTTGTTTTGGGCCCAGAAAGCTGCTATTCATACCCCTCCAAAATGCTAACAAACAGGCCCAATATTCTTTTCCTTTTCTTTTATATTTTCTTTTATTTAATTTATTTAATTATTTTACTAACACAAAATTAATTCTTTTTTTAATAAAATCATAAAATCAGTTTTTCATCAAAAGTATATTTAGGTTTTATTTTTATAAAACTTAATTTAATTAGTTAATTTAATTTTTTAGGTAACTTTAATTTTCTTTGTAAATAAATTAAAATCAATTAGAAGAATTAGGGTTTTTTCTAAATTAATTTTTATTTCTCTTTTCTTAAAAAATCACAAAATACAAAATAGGTCAAATTTAATTAGTTTCATTTACTTTTAATTTAATTAGTAATTAAGTTTGTACATATTTAATTCAAACCCTTATTTTCTTAAAATAATCAAAAACACCAAAAAAAGTAATTTTTCTTTCAATTAGGTTAGACGGGGTCAAAACCCTAATTTTCTTTCGTTCTCTATTCGTCGCGCGTTTATTTATTTTTGTAATATTGATGTAACTGCTCACATGATGTAATAGATTAATTAGGACTCTCTCCGTTTATTTATCGTTTTAGCGGGGTTTTTTGGCTATGTAAATTAATACCCGAAGCCTTGTAATAGCGTAGCTTTACTTGCCGCACCTTAATTCTCGAAAATATTAACTGTTAGATGTATGATATTAGGGTTGCATGACAAGAATGTATGTTAAAATTAGAATGGTTAGGAAACCCTAAATGTGCAAAGATAATAACCTGAAATTGAATCACTCGCACATGCGCGCTCCTAGGGTATACTCTCACTTTGGTTGCCTTCGATAAACGATCATTAAGTATAGGGTATTTTAGTGGTCGCTCTCTTGTCTAAACAAAGACCAAAGTCCCGTTCGAAAAAGTTGCCTCGGAAAGGTTTCCTCGGATGTGTTGCCTCAAATATTGATCTTAAGACATTAGGGTTATTACTAAGACGTCCTAACATTCTTTAGTGATTGTACGTCCCTTTCGAATTGACCCTTAAAACTCCAACGACGGTGCTACCTACCCGTTAATAGTGGGACAGTGTTGTCTAAAGGAAATAAGAACAGAAACATTCTCTATTTCGATTAGGTAGATGTTAGTAGGTACTTGCTCAAAACAAACTTTTTCCACACTTACAATCTTTTCAAACAAAGTTTTCAAAACAACTTCGTAACACTCTTGAAGACAGAAGCAAGGGTTAAATCGAAGTAAAACAAAAACTTATTTAAAATCAAATACACACAAGCAAATTTGAAAATGATGAGCAAGTACCTAAGAGCCCGTAGAAAACTACGGATATAAAGGGTGCTAATACCTTCCCTTTCTATAATCTACCCCCCGTACTCAAAATCTCGAAAAAAGGAATTTTTCTGTGCTTTTTTCCTTTCCAGTTGGATAAAATAAAAGTCGGTGGCGACTCTTGCTTACCGCGACATTTTGCAAACACAAACGCAAAACGCAAACCAGCATTTAAAATAGTTCCGGTTCTGCCACCGTATCACAGTACTGCTTTCGACCTGGGAGCCTGCTGAAACTGAGGACCGTAGAATACCAAACCCATCTTGACCTCTTAGGAGTAGTGCAGAAGCTATGACAGAATAATATGGAAATAGTTGTCACGCGATACTACGCTCGGACGATTCTTTCTTGAGAATATTACTAATTACCGAGTTAATCGGGAAGTTGGTAATATCCCAAGGAAGGATGTAGACTCTGGGAACCTTTAGAACCTTGTTCGGCAGGTGATAACTTTTTAGACCAACACCTTATGGGTAGTACCTTCGACCTCATGCTCGTGACGTTGAACCTATGAACCCTATATGTGTGATCTTGTGTGTGATTGCTGCATCATGCATCCATGCACTCATAAGCATCTTTTGAAGAAAACAATATTTCAAGGGATTTAAAGGTTGACTATTTGTGAATATCTCAGGTACTGTCAACCATGGATTCTGGAAAGAGAAAGACCGGGAAATATAGTTTCAAGGATCCCAAGATAGATGAGTTTATCAGTCTAATTCCCGAGATCGAGTGTTCTGCAGACTTTCGGAAGAAGTATGGATCCATTATTCCTCTCATGAAGCTGAAGATGAAGGAGGGTATTCTTCAACCTTGGTCCAGTTATATGATCCGATGTATCACTGCTTTAATTTTCCCGATTATCAGTTGATGCCTACACTGGAGTAGTACTCCTATCTATTGGATTTACCCGTTACCAATCGTGTTCCTTTTACTGGTTTGGAGGGTGAGCCAAAACCACATGAGATAGCTGCTTTGATTCATATGGGGAAGTCTGAGGTGGAAACCCATATGACTACTAAAGGAGGGATTAGACGATTACCAGCTCAGTTCTTATTGGAGAAAGCTCGTTACTTTTCCAGAATGAAGAGTACGGTTGCTTTTGAGTCCATCTTTGCCTTACTTGCTTATGGATTATTCTTATTTCCTAATGTGGACAAGTTTATAGACATTAACGCTATCAGGATTTTCATGATCGGAAACCCAGTTCCTACACTGCTGGGCGATGCTTATTGTGATACGGTGGGAGAACTGACTTGGTTTTGCGTTTGTGTTCGCAAATGTTGCGGTTTAGCAAGAGTCGCCACCGACTTTTTATTTTATCCTAAGGAAAGGTCAAAAAGCATAGGAAAGACCTTTGAGATGTTTTCTTGGGTCCGGGGAGTAGATTATAGAAAGGGAAGGTATTAGCACCCTTTTTATTCATGGTTATCCATGGGCTCTTAGTTACTTTCTTAGATCACTTGCCTTTGCTTTTCATTCGTTTGAAATGGTGCTTTGTGTGTGTGGTTTTGAAAATGTTTTGAAAAAGATGCCTTGTCTAGGCAACCTTTGTAACAATTCGTTTGAATGTTTTACAAAGGTGTTTGTCTTTTTGAAAAGATGTTTCAATGTTTTTGAAAGTTTGTTTTGAAATTGTGTTGAGATGTGTGTTTGAAAAATGGCAAGGATGTTTTGCAAGTTTGATCAAGTAACTAAGAGCTATCTACCCTAATTTTACTCAAAGATCTTTCTCATGTTTTTTAACCCTTTTAACAGTGTTGTTTCACCATTGTATTTGGTGAACAACCTTGTATTAGGATGTTGAACGGGACGGGCGCAGGTCATCGTATGCAATCATTGAAGGCAACTTGTGAGACGCTCTAGCAATTTCGTAAGGGACGAGATCATTTTATCGAAGGCAACATCGAGGGTCATCGAGGGACTACGATCTTTGTTTATCGAAGGGACAATTGCTAGAGTGTCTCATACTCGAGGGACATGATTGCATTTTCCAAGGCAATAAGTGGAATTACCATAAGGGTGCATGTGTGAATAATGTGTTTGATTTGCATGCATTTTGTCTTGATTAGGGATTTCCTAGTTGTTGGTTTTATCTTTCCATACATCCTAATTACTAGCATTTGTGCGAAAGTAATAAAAATGCAGAAAATAAATCCTACGCTATTACAACCATATCGAAGAATAAGAAATGTAAAGAAAAAACAAAAATAAAAGGAATAAAAATGATCCTTTCGATCTGGGCAGAGACACCCTTCAATTCTGCCCTTCCTGACTTCCTTCGATTTGGGCCTGGAGTCAGTAAGGTCGTGTCTTTTGATTTCACCCTTCTCCTGCCTCTTTCGATTGAGACTTGGCAGTCAGTGTGGACATCCTCCTGGCTACTTCTTTCGTTTGAGGCCTGGGGTCAACGTGAAGTACACTCTTTGCCTCTGGCTCCTTGCTGCTTCCTTCGACTGCAGGAGTGCTAGGCCCTTAGGTTGAGATTCGAAAGGATTGAATACTTAGCCAATCGAAGGATACAGAGAACCTGTTTTAAACTTTTAAAACACAACACTCAAGTGTAACTTTCAAAGCTACAGGCCATGGGTTAGCACAAGATTAATGGGTCTCAAAAGTCCAAAGTCTAAACAGTCAGGGTCAAAACTTTCAACATATAGGCATTCAGGATCGAAGATTGAAACATGGTCAAACTCCCTAGATGAAATATCTACATTTTTTATTGGTATGCACACATAATATAAAAATGAAATAGTTCTAAGTTTAGAGTGAACTTATCTCTTGAAGCACTTAAATCAAAGGAAACTGCAAGTGGCTTCCTTGGTGATGAATGGAAGTTCGTTGGGGTCTTCCTGAGGCTAGTTCAATCACCACCTTGCTTGAACCGTCACTGAATCAAAGGAGGGAGTTTAATAGTGGTGAGTGAATTGAAAGTTATTATATAACAATCTAAAGGATAAATCGAAGGTTGGTTATCTGGCTGTTGGAGAGTGAATCGAAGGATTCACCAATGTATGAAGGGTCTGAGTTTTTTTCTAAGAGTGTCAGGAATAAAACGTTGGGAGGCGTCTGAGAGTTTTGAGAATTTTCACTAGAGTTTTCTTGCTTGAGGATTTTTTATGATTTTTCTCTCTTAGTAAAAATCTGGGCCCTTTTCTTTGTCAATGGTTCCTCTATTTATAGAGAAAAAGTTTGGGAGTTAAAACAAAGATGTGGCTTGGCTGATGCTTTGGGAGGGAAAACAAAAAAAATTCAAACAAAAGGGGTATGCTGTATTTGTAGCTTTCGAGGGACAGTGTTTTATTGCCATTTTGGTGCAAGGATTTGGGCAGTGTCTCAGGACTGTTGTGCATCAGTTTTTGTTAGAACAAAGTTTGAATCTACTACCCTAAGTTTAAGTTTTGATGATAACAAAATGCGAAGATATATAAATTGTATGATTAATGTAAGACATATATGCTACCTAAAAATTACATTCTGTTTTACAGAAACTCTGATGGACATCAGCAAGAGAATATCATCATCAGCATCAGAAGATGAAATATCATCAGCATCAAAAGATGTTATATCAGATGCCAGAATCAGAAGATCAACATGTGCTTACGCTGAAGCGTGATGAACAGATCTGCGCGTAACAATCTGAACTCTGATCAAGACAACAACAATTCATCAGCACCTAAGCAGCGTGAGAATAAGCCAAAGCCAGAACACGCTTAAGTGGCAACGGTACTGTGCATTCAAGATACTTTAATATCAACGGCATTATTCCAGACAAAGATCTGTTCAATATGGAAAGAATGTAATTGGCATTAAAACGGAATAACTGGCTCCAACGTAATCATTTCCAATGCTATTTAAACAAGTCAGTGAAGATTGAATTGGCTAATGCTCTACAACTCTCTACACGCCTAAAGCTATTCATCATCATCCTCATTCACAGTTTGCTAAAACTCTCAAATATCCTACTCAATTATTTTAGCACTCTAGTTCTCATAAGCTTAACGTGTGTAGTATCACAGTTGTGATAAACAGTTTTTGTAGAAAACATTTAACACACTTAGATTTCATTTATCTGTAAGAAAGTATTTCCTTGGGAAACCGGTTTGTGGTTTGACTCAAGAAGGCCTTAGCAGTTGTTAAAGCAGTTGTAATATTCAGTTGAATATAGTGGATTAAGACCTCGTTGGAGAGAGGCGAAATCACCTTGACGGGTGGACTGGAGTAGTTTGAGATCAAACGAACCAGGATAAAAATACCGTGTTGACTGCAATTGAATTCAAGTTTTTTACAATTCAACCCCCTTCTTGTGTTTTTCACTTCTTTAATTGGCATCAGAGCGCCTGGTTCTGAGCTAAAACACTTAACCGTGTCAGTACAAGATCCAGCGTCAGAAAAACACAATGGCAGGAACATATCAACACACCAGCAATGACAACAATGAAGACAGAGACAGATTCAGCGGCAAACCTCCAGTCTTTGATGGAGAAAATTTTGATTACTGGAAAGACAAAATTGAAAGCTTCTTTATGGCACATGATGCTGATCTGTGGGACATGGTGACAGATGGATACACGCACCCAGTGAATGCAAGCGGTCAGAAGATTGACAAGAAAGCAATGTCTGATCAACAAAAGCGTGACTTCAAAAATCACCACAAGGCCAGAACCATTCTTCTCAGCGCCATCTGTTACGCTGAATATGAAAAGATCTCTAACAGAGACACAACAAAGAACATGTTTGACTCACTCATAATGACGCATGAAGGCAACATTCAGGTCAAAGAAACTAAAGCTCTTGCGCTCATTCAGAAGTATGAGGCATTCAAAATGGAAGAAAGTGAATCGATTGAAACAATGTTCTCAAGATTCCAAATTCTGGTGGCTGGTCTCAAGGTTCTGGACAAAGGATACTCTACTGTTGATCATGTCAAGAAGATCATCAGAAGCTTGCCAAAACAGTGGAGGCCAATGGTTACAGCGCTGAAGCTAGCTAAAGATCTCAACAAATTTCTCTAGAGGAACTTATCAGCTCCCTCAGAAGTCACGAGATAGAGCTGGAAGCTGATGAACCTCAGAAGCAAGGTAAGCCTTTAGCATTAAAATCTAACAAAAAATCTGAGTCTAAAGTTTTGCAGGCAGTTGAAGAAACATTTGATGGATCCTCATCAGAAGAAGACGAACTTTCCCTCCTCTCCAGAAGAGTGAACCAACTATGGAAGCAGAGGCAAAGGAAGTTCAGGAATCCCAGAAGATCTGATCAGAATGAGTCCTCTTCTAGATAGAGAAGGTCAGATTCTTCCTCTGGATACAGAAGATCTGAAGGCTCCTCAGGAAGTAGAAAGCCAAACACCAAGGACATCATCTGCTATGAATGCAATGAGCAAGGACACTACAAGAGTGACTGCCCAAAGCTTCAGAGGGAAAAGACCAAAAAGAAGTTTGGAAGAGAAAAGAAGAAAAGTCGCATGGCTACATGGGATGACTCTGACTCGTCTGAAGCTGACTCAGAATCAGATGATGAAAGAGCAAACATAGCTCTCATGGCCAACATTTCAGAAGACAGTGAAGCTTCTGAATCAGACTCAGAATCAGACACTGAAGAGGTATTTCCTGACTTTGCAATTAATTTTACTAAGGCTGAACTTGCTGAAAGCCTTAACGAAATTCTGGAAAGGTACCAGCAGATTAGAGTTAAATTCAGAAACCTGAAAAGGAATCTTGAATCTGACTCTAATAAGACTGAGAGTCTTAAATTGGAAAATTCTGAGCTGAAAAATAAAATTTCAAAGTTAGAAAATGTTTTACAAAACTCTCAGAAGGAAACAATTTCTGAAACTCCCAGCAGCGCTGATGAGATCATTAAGGAGTATGATCATAGCTTTCAGAAGTTCCTTGCTAAAAGCATAGATAGAAGCAAAATGGCTTCAATGATCTATGGAGTTAGCAAAAACGGAAGAAAGGGAATAGGATACCAAGGTAAGGTTCCTACACCAAAGAATGCCATGGATTTAACTATTAAACACACTCCTCTGAACTCACATTTTGTGTATGGTCACACACATGATATTAAATATACTAGTAGAAAGTATTCTGTGAAACCAAAATTCAACCAGAGTTTTGGTAAATCTAACAAATCAGGACCCAAGAAAATCTGGGTACCTAAGGATAAAATAATACATGTTGCAGATATCTTTAGCAGCAAATCAGAAACACCAGTCATGGTACCTGGACTCTGGCTGCTCGCGACACATGACGGGAAGAAGGCATATGTTCCAAAGCCTGGAACTTAAGCCTGGAGGCCATGTTGGCTTTGGAGGCAATCAGAGGGGAAAGATCATTGGCTCTGGAACTGTAGGTAATGGAAATCTTCCCTCTATAAATAATGTTCTGTGAGTAGATGGATTAATGCATAATCTGTTATCCATAAGTCAATTAAGTGATAACGGTTATGATATAATCTTTAATAAAAAATCATGTAAAGCTGTTAGTCAGAAAGATGCGACTATCCTATTTAATGGAAAGAGGAAAAACAACATTTATAAAATTAAACTTTCTGACCTGAAAAATCAGAATGTAAAGTGTCTTCTGTCTGTTAACAACGAGCAATTGATCTGGCACAGAAGACTGGGGTATGTTAGTATGAGAAGAATATCTCAGATTAACAAACTCAATCTGGTCAGAGGACTTCCTAATCTGAAGTTCAATTCAGATGCTCTGTGTGAAGCATGTCAGAAAGGCAAGTTTGCAAAACCTTCTTTCAAATCTAAAAATGTTGTTTCTACCTCTAAGCCATTAGAACTTCTGCACATTGACTTATTTGGACCAGTTAAAACTGCTTCAGTCAGTGGCAAGAAGTATGGGTTAGTAATCGTAGATGACTTTAGCAGATGGACATGGGTAAAGTTCTTAAGACACAAGGAAGAGTCACACTCTGTGTTTGTCACCTTCTGTAACCAAGTTCAGAATGAAAAGGATCTTAGAATCGTTAAAGTCAGAAGTGATCATGGTGGAGAGTTTGAAAACAAAGATTTTGAGTCATTCTTTAATGACAGAGGCATTCTGCATGATTTCTCTTGTCCTAGAACTCCCCAACAAAATGAAGTTGTAGAACGAAAGAATAGAACATTGCAAGAAATGGCCAGAACCATGATCAATGAGACAAACGTTGCTAAGATCTTCTGGGCAGAGGCAATAAACACAGCGTGCTACATTCAGAATAGAATCTCAATAAGACCTATTCTGGAAAAGACTCCATATGAATTGTGGAAGAACAGAAAGCCCAACATTTCATATTTTCATCCATTTGGATGTACTTGTTTTATGTTAAATACAAAAAATTATTTGAACAAGTTTGACTCTAAAGCACAGAAGTGTATTATGTTAGGATACTCTGAACGCTCAAGAGGGTACATAGTATACAATACAGAAACACAGATTGTGGAAGAATCAATCAGTGTTGGTTTTGATGATAAGCTTGACTCTGAAAAGTTAAAGCAGAATGAAGTTTTTGCAGGTATGGAAGTTGAATTTACAGGTTCTGAAGACAAGTCATCAGAAGCTCTCAACAAAGACACTCCTTCAACATCAGAAAGAGGCACTGCTAGCAATCCAGCAACATCTGTTGACCAACCTCAGAAAAGACTACCCAGAAGCAGCTTGGATCACCCAGAAGAAACTATCTTAGGAAGAAAGGAAGATCCAATCAGAACAAGAGCCAGCTTCAGAAACTCTGAAGAATCCCTCATGGGACTTGTGTCTCTGATTGAACCGTCTTCTATCAATGAAGCACTTCTGGACAACGACTGGATTCTAGCAATGCAAGAAGAGCTGAATCAATTCACCAGAAATGATGTGTGGGATCTAGTTCCCAGACCAAAAGGATTCAACGTCATTGGAACAAAATGGGTGTTCAGAAACAAACTGAACGAATAAGGTGAAGTCATCAGAAACAAGGCACGACTGGTAGCACAAGGTTATAGTCAGCAAGAGGGGATAGACTATACAGAAACCTTTGCCCCAGTCGCCAGGTTAGAATCTATCAGACTTTTAATTTCGTTTGCTATTAATAAAGGCATCACTCTGTATCAGATGGATGTCAAGAGTGCATTCTTAAATGGTTATATAGAAGAAGAGATTTATGTGCACCAACCCCCTGGTTTTGAAAGTACAAAAAATCCAGAATATGTTTTCAAACTAAAGAAGTCACTATATGGTCTGAAACAAGCTCCCAGAGCTTGGTATGAAAGACTAAGTAACTTTCTGTTAGAAAAAGAATTCACCAGAGGGAAGGTGGACACTACCTTATTCTGTAAGTCAGTTAAGAATGACATCTTAGTTTGTCAAATTTATGTTGATGATATTATTTTTGGATCTACTAATCCTTCTCTTGGAAGAAAATTTGCTAAGTGTATGCAGGCAGAATTTGAGATGAGCCTCATGGGAGAACTGAAATTCTTTCTGGGAATTCAGATCAATCAAAATCCTGAGGGAACTTACATTCATCAGAGAAAATATGTCAGAGAACTTCTGAAGAAATTTGACCTCTCAGAATGTAAGTCATCAAAGATTCCAATGCATCCCACATGCATTCTGGAAAGAGAAGAGGTAAGCAAAAAGGTAGAACAGAAGGTCTACAGAGGTATGATTGGTTCTCTCCTTTATCTGACGGCTTCAAGGCCTGATATTTTATTCAGCGTATGTATTTGTGCAAGATTCCAATCAGATCCTAGAGAATCTCACTTAACAGCTGTTAAGCGAATTTTCAAGTATCTGAAAGGTACTACTAATCTGGGTCTATTTTATAGAAAATCTAGTGATTACAGCTTAGTAGGTTACTGCGATGCAGACTTTGCTGGAGACAGAGTAGAGCGTAAAAGTACTTCTGGAAGCTGCCAGTTTCTGGGAGAAAATCTGATCTCTTGGTCCAGCAAAAGGCAATCTATAATTGCGCTATCAACAGCAGAAGCTGAGTACATAGCAGCAGTTGGATGCAGCACACAAATGCTCTGGATGAAAAGTCAGCTTGAAGACTTCCATATTTTTGAGAGTAACATCCCTATACTCTGTGATAATACTTCTGCCATTTGCTTAAGTAAAAATCCTATTTTGCATTCTAGGGCTAAGCATATAGAAATAAAACATCACTTCATTAGGGACTATATTCAGAAAGGAATTTTGAACTTAAAATTTATTGATACAGACCATCAATGGGCTGATATCTTCACTAAACCACTTTCTGAAGATAGGTTCAACTTCATTCTGAAACATCTCAGCATGAAGCTCTGCCCAGAGTGAAAATGTTTTAATTTTATATATTAACCTTCAGAATGTGTTTTCTTTTTACTGTGAACTTCTGATCAATCTTCTTTCAGAAAGATAGACATGAAGATTGTATCAGATTCTATTCTTAAAGATCTGAGCGCTTCAGCTCAAGGATAGACGTGCTGCTCACTAAATCAAACAAGTGTCATCCAATCTTCAGCAAATCTCTGAAGCATAACACGCGTGCACGCTTCTGAGAAGGCAAAACGCTGATTGGATGCATTGAGACACATGTCTGGTAACCGTTCCAAGTATCTTTCTCAAATCCCCACAAATCAGCAAGCATTAAATGCATGTAATCATGAGTTAAACTGTAATCATGAATTAATTCTCTCTCTTAAAACCGTTTACATTTTCAAAACACATTTTGAAATCTATTTAAGCACATTAACATCATTCATTAAATTTTTACCGTCTCTTACAATCATCCAAAGATTTTATGCATTCTTACTTGTGTATTCATCTTTCTCAAAAGAAACCATTTTCTCAAAACTTTTTCTCAGAAAACCCTAGTGTGAACATGGCAACTTCTAGAACTGTTTCTGCAGGTTCTCAGAAGGAGGCTTCATCTGATCAATACCAAATTCCCTTCAGAACGCTCCTTACACCAGTGAAGAACTTGGAAGTTCTGTATGAACTGATTGTTGATTTCACCAGTCTGAAAGAAAATGGATTCGATTTAACAGAAGAAGTTAGGGCACAAGGATGGGAGAGATACTTTGATAGGCTGGTGGGTCCAACGTTCCCAGTATTGGTCAAAGAATTCTGGATTCATGCGTCTTCATCAACACATCAAGTTACTTCCTATTTAATGGGAAAGAAGATTGTGATCACTGAGGATCACATTGCAAGGCTGATTGGATACACTGGTGGTGGTATCCACTGTATCGACATGGCAGAAAGATGCTCAGACGCTGCTGTCATTGCAAGAGAGATTTTCACCCATGGGGTTCCCAGCAGTAAAATCAGATATTTGAAGGATCAGGACAGAATATGGGCGAAGATTATTCTGGGGTGCTTCAACCACAGGAAGCCCACAAGCTCTCCTGATTATATAAACATAGATCAGCAGTTTCTGATCTATTTTATTAATCAGAAGGTAAAGATTAACTTGGCTCATCTTCTGTTTAATCACCTCAGGACCAGCTTCAAGGAGACAAGAGAAGAAGAAAGGACAAAAAGGGATTGGATACCCTTTGGCAGGTTAATATCAGATATTCTAACTGAGAATAGGCTGATTGAACACCTTACAGAAGCACAGGAATTAAGCTCTATTGAACCTACTGTTGGCAAGCCTCTGAATGCCAAGAATCTGAAGAAAATGAAACTGATAGAGAATATCAGAAAGGAGCCCAGCGTCACTCCTCTTGCTGAAATCACCAGTAGAAGAGTCCCTCTGGACGACTTTCCTATATTCTCTGAGATTGACTCTAAACCAGTCATTGTTCTCAGATACTTGGATGCTTGCAAGGCTGATGGCACAAATCCCACTCTGAACATTAAAGATCTGCACCAGCAAACTCCAGAAGTTACTGTGAAGAAGACAAAGAAGATAAAGGCTACTTCAGAAGGACCATCCCAGCAGACCCCTAAGAAGAGAGGTAATCTATCTGCTGCTAATGTTTTAAATTCTTCTGCTATTCTAACATCAACCCCAACCCCAGCTTCATATGAACTCCAAATTCCCATACCAACCATTGATGATACCGAACCAGAGTTTGACCCTTCTGAGTCACTAACTCTCAAGAGATCCCGCACCAAAAATCCAAAACCCACAACATCAACAGAATCAGAACTTGATAAAGTTCTTTCTGAAATTGATCAACGCTCTTCCGCTCCCCTCTCAGAAAATCCAAACACTCAACCACAAACTGCCCACTCACCTCAACCAGAACATACACTCTCACCCATACCAGAAATTCCACAACCTCCCTCTCCACAACCAGAAACTCCACCTCCCTCTCCATAACCAGAACTTAATCCACCTTCACCTCAACCATCATCTCCACAACCCGAGTCTCAACACTCTGAGTCTCACCACTCTGAGGCTCAAACCCCTGAACCTCATTCTCCTCAATCCTCTGAACCTCAACCCTTGGCAATTCAACTGCCTTGTGGTACAACTGTAAACATTCCCCAACTGCCATCCTCACCAGAAACTACCCCTCCAAATACTCCAACCAGTCCAATAATCATTTCTGATTCTCCCACTCCATCTCCCAAACAGAATACAGAAGACCACAACAGGACCTTCATTGATTTAACAATCCTTGACCGTCTTGCTGACTGTAAAAATAAAATCGCCATTCCCAAAACCAAACAACTAGATGTTGGTTCTGGTATTTTGAATTTTGAAACAGGCATGCAGAATTGGATTGCTTATCTAAAGCAGGCGTGTCCTGGAATGATTGATCCTGCTGCTTCAGACCAACTCTGGACACAATTCAGAATGTGGGTACGCGCTGAAGCCCTCAAGCTGCAAGACATAAACTATGAACAGGCCCAACAGAACTTCAGCAAGCTGCTGAAGGAAGTTGAAGGTCAGCTGCTGAAGGAGGAAGTTCCACTTATGGATAGTGAGCCATGGTCTGAAAAGCGTCCAGCTTCAAAAGTTCAGCCAGCAGAAGATCAGACAATTCAAGCTGACGATGTTAGTCAAGCAGAAGATGTTGCAGAAAGCTCTTAGAAGCATCCTGTTTCTGACGTCTCTCAAGCTGCTTTGGACAGGCAGACTCTTGAAGAGCTGAAGCAGAATGATATTCGTCTGCAGCAAAGAATGGATGAGAATGATCAAAGGATGAAGGAAAGGATGGATGTGCAAGATGGCAAGATTGATACAGTAGTCAGCATGGTGCATCAACAGAAGGAAACTGCTGGTCAAATTAAGAACATGCTAGAAGCTCTGTTCACACGCTTTCCACCCCAACCTTAGTTTTTCATTCATGATGTTTTCATTGTTTTCTTTCCATGTTTTCTGTACTCTCTTCTATGCTTTGAATTAAATATAACAGTTTTTCTGCTCTGATCATTTTAGCTTATATTACTTGCACTTTTTGATTGCTGACAAAAAGGGGGAGAAAAAGAATGATATTTTTCAATAACGGACTACTGAGACAAAAGTCTCAAACATTCTAACACTTTGATATTCTTGAATGTTTCCTTGTCTTGCATAAGCTTACAAGTACAAGAAGTTAAGTATCTCTGATACACTGAAGCTCTGCTCGAGTAAAAGAAAGATCTGATGCTCAAAGAAAGTTCAAGAAAGATCTGATGCTAAAGGATTCAAGGAATTAAAAAGGGAAGTAATAAACTCAGGGGGAGTTTTCTGATCATAACTCTGATATTTGTTTTCTTATCCCCTTAAACTCTGATATCTCTTTATCCCTTATCCTCTTACCTTTGATAACTTCCTATTTAATTCTGATACAATTTATTATTTGGTTATCTCTGATACTTTTCACGTTAATGTTCAATTGAAAAAAATCTAGTTTTTGTCATCATCAAAAAGGGGGAGATTGTTAGAACAAAGTTTGAATATACTACCCTAAGTTTAAGTTTTGATGATAACAAAATGCAAAGATATATAAATTGTATGATTCATGTAAGACATATATGCTACCTAAAAATTACATTCTGTTTTACAGAAACTCTGATGGACATCAGCAAGAGAATATCATCATCAGCATCAGAAGATGAAATATCAACATCAGCATCAGAAGATGTTATATCAGATGCCAGAATCAGAAGATCAACATGTGCTTACGCTGAAGCGTGATGAACAGATCTGCGCGTAACAATCTGAACTCTGATCAAGACAACAACAATTCATCAGCACCTAAGAAGCGTCAGAATAAGCCAAAGCCAGAACACGCTTAAGTGGCAACGGTACTGTGCATTCAAGATACTTTAATATCAACGGCATTATTCCAAAAAAAGATCTGCTCAATATAGAAAGAATGTAATTGGCATTAAAACGGAATAACTGGCTCCAACGTAATCATTTCCAATGCTATTTAAACAAGTCAGTGAAGATTGAATTGGCTAATGCTCTACAACTCTCTACACGCCTAAAGCTATTCATCATCATCCTCATTCACAGTTTGCTAAAACTCTCAAATCTCCTACTCAATTATTTTAGCACTCTAGTTCTCATAAGCTTAACGTGTGTAGTATCACAGTTGTGATAAACAATTTTTGTAGAAAACATTCAACACACTTAGATTTCATTTATCTATAAGAAAGTATTTCCTTGGGAAACCGGTTTGTGGTTTGACTCAAGAAGGCCTTAGCAGTTGTTAAAGCAGTTGTAATATTCAGTTGAATATAGTGGATTAAGACCTCGTTGGAGAGAGGCAAAATCACCTTGACGGGTGGACTGGAGTAGTTTGAGATCAAACGAACCAGGATAAAAATACCGTGTTGACTGCAATTGAATTCAAGTTTTTTACAATTCAACCCCCCTTCTTGTGTTTTTCACTTCTTCAATTTTGGCGTTTTATGGCCAGTGAATCAGGCCCTAGTCTGGCAGCGCATGAGACTTAGTCAACAAATGCCTTTGGCCTCTCATCCTTTTGTTTTGACTCCCTAACCTCACCTTTCGACCAGACTTTCAGTAACCATCTCCTTTTTTCAATCGAAGTGACGTTCGAATGACTTCCCTAGACAATCCTTCGAATGGGCCAAATTAATGCTCTTGGGATGGATCAGTAATATATGTCCTTCGATTGGGGACATCCAAACATGCCTGACAAAACTCTTCGAATGCACCACCAAGATGCTTTCTTCGCCTGAGGCAATGACACAGTGAAGAGTTTGTATGCTTGGGATAGGCCATTTCTAAAAGGAAATCCTTCCCACTTAAATTTACCTACAAAGGGGCCATATGGCCAAATGAAAGAATGACGAAACACTTATGCCTAAGGATTCACACCCCCAAGCGAAGGATGTGTGCCAGGGATGGAAGGCTCAATCGAAGCTTGCAACGTTGGACAAGTCACTCCCCCAAACGAAAAAGGCGTGCAAGGGCAGAATGTGTGATCGAAAGAGGGCAAAAGAGAGGATTTTTCCTCCTGGATCGAAGGACATCATCAAGAGGGTTTTTTTCCTTGCAGGGGGCACTTGTGGCCAGCAAACATGGTTTTCAAGGCAAGCAATGTAGGCAGCAAAAGTCACAAACGAAACCTGCAACAAGAAGTCACACGCCCATGCGAAAGAGGCCTGCTAGCATCCATTTTGAGCAATCGAAGGAGGCCAAGAGTCAATCGAAGGATGCTGATCGAAAGAGGCCTAAAGGCCAATCAAAAGAGCTGAAACGAAGCACACTTGTATTTCTCCAATTTTTGTCAAAATAATATTTTTATCTGTTTTCTCCCTTTTTGACAGTTTCCAAAGTACTTGTGCAAGCTTGAACCTTGAGAATCCTTGTGAGAAAGGCCTTGATAATTGAGAGGGAAAATTTTGGGGTACAACACTTATTACTCTGTTCATCTTCGTAATTCTTATCACGGGGGAATGATTATCGGTTGAACGCCTTTGTTGTACCGGTGGTTAATTTCTTATATGCCCCAGTCTGATGCTTTTTGAGATGTCAAGAAGGAACCTCATTGGGCTCCTAAGATCATGGCACTTACTCACTCGAATATTGATTGGTATCATCGAGCTTATCAGGATGTAGAGATTATTGACAGTTGTGGTAGTTTCCCCAATGTACATCTTCTTGGTACTAAGGGAGGAATTAACTATAACCCTGTTCTTGCACGGCGATAGCTTGGTTATTCGATGAGGGATAAACCAAACAATATTCATTTGAGTAGTTTCTTTCTGAAGGAAGGAGAAGACCACAGGGAATCTAGGGAGAAGATTGCGAAGGCCTGGCGTCAAATTCATAAGAAAAGTAGGAAAGATTTGGGACCTAGGGGTGCTGTTTCTTTGGAGCCATATCTTCAGTGGATCCGATCGAGAGCTATTCAGTTGAAGATGTCGTATACTCGGGAGACACCCATGCCTGATCTGTTTGTGAAGATCACTCCTCCTTTATTAGATGATCTAGAAGAGTTACAACTTGCTTTAGTTAGGATGCAACGTGAAAGAGATGCTTGGAAGAACAAGTTCCAGACTTTAGAGAGTTCCTACAGAGTAGACTTGAAGGAGAAAGATGATTTGATCGAGATCCTTGAGAGTCGAGCAGTAGAGTCCATGGAGAGGCAAGGGGATTTATTTTCTCCTAAGCCTCGAACAGGTGTTTATTTCTCACTTCCTTCTTCAGATTATTGGAAGGAGGTTGCCATCAGACATGTGGAAGAAAACCAGAGGTTGAGAGCTTAAATTGCCAGGCTCACAGGGAAGCGCCAGCATACAGATTGATCTCTATCAGTTTCTTTCTCTCAGGATTTTTAGATTATATTTTCATATTGTACTTGGGATCATTGAAACTTGTAACCCATTTTGGAAGATATTATAATAAAAGTTTTAAGTATTTCAAATGCATTATTATTTTGATGTTTGCAATATGTCTATAAACGTTAAATCCCTTGAAATATTAAATGATAAAGTAAAAATAATCATATACATTGCATATCATGCATCATATTGCACATATTTCTTGCATTTATTATGCATATCCAGGTGCCTTACCCAGCTTTTTGCTTCGTTCAACAAGCTGACTCATCACTACAACACTCGGGCTAACTTCGAAAAGAAGATGGACAACTTGGAATAGGAGAATCGTGAGCTACGCAAAAAAATTTCTGCTTTGAAGGCTGGCTTGGCCAATTTGGCTACTCTGATGGAAGCTCTGGTGGTTGCTCAGAATCAGCCACCGAGTGTTCAAACTCAACCAACAAGGGCAAATACTGAAGTTCCTGTTGTTCCTGTATCCGCTACTCTGACTGTTGTTCAAAACCGTATGCCTCAGGGTTGTCCGTGGGGAATGCCAGAGAATTTTGCACCTGAAGGTTTCAATTTGGGCCTCCAAGATGCTCCAGTGGTTCCAAATATTGTTACTCCTGCACCTCCTGTGGTGCATGCTGCTCCTGCTGCACCTCCCTTGGTGAATTTGGTTTCGTTTGTTAATGAAGATGTATGTCTTCCTTTCCCTCCGCCGAGTGAAGACTTGGGTCTTTATAACAGAATGGATGATTTCCAAGAACGGTTTGATAGAATGCAAAGAGAGATGAAGGCTCTTAGGGGAAAAGAGTTATTTGGGCAGAATGTGAATGAGTTATGTTTGGTCCCGAATGTCAAAGTGTCTGCTAAGTTCAAGGTCCCGGAGTTTGAGAAATACAAGGGCAACACTTGCCCTCGTGCCCACTTGGTGATGTATGTAAGGAGAATGCCTACCCACACCTGTGATCAATGTCTGCTGATTCACTTTTTCCAGGATAGTCTGACCGGCGCAGCGTTGAAATGGTACATGAGTTTAGACAGCGCCAACATCCATACCTTTAATGATTTAGGAGAAGCATTCATAAAACAATACAATTACAATATGGACATGGTGCCCGATCGTGACCAGCTTAGAGCCATGGTTCAGAAAGACAGAGAATCGTTCAAAGAGTACACGCAGAGATGGTGCAAAGTGGCTGCACAAGTGATTCCTCCCATGGAGGAGAAGGAAATGACTAAAAATTTTCTGAAGATGCTAGGCGCTTTCTACTACGAAAGAATGGTAACAAGTTCCCCAAGTTATTTTACAGAGATGGTAGGAATGGGTGTCCGCCTAGAAGAGGCAGTAAGAGAAGGCCGTTTGGTAAAGGGTGAAGGATTCAGAGATGTGAAAAAGCCAGCTTATGGGTTCACAAAGAAGAAAGAGGGGGATACAAATGCTTTCATACAAGAGAGAAGAATAAATGCTCCTAGAAGGAATTATCAGCGTCACTAGCAAGTTGCTTCAGTGACTCCTGTTATGAATGCCGCTCCAACTATCGTTGCTTATCAAAGACAGTCCCAGCAGGGGAACCAAGGGAATAATTAGAGAGGGGAGAACTACAACCCTATTCCCATGAGTTATGCAGAGCTACTACCAACATTGATTTAGAAGAAGTTGGTCCAGACACGACCACGTCCAGCAGTACCATCACCATTGCCTTGGTATTACAAAGCGGACCAGACGTGTGCCTTTCATCAGGGAGCACCAGGGCATAGTGTTGAAAATTGTTATCCTTTGAGGATTGAAGTGCAAAGGTTAGTGAAGTCCAAAAATTTATCTTTCAAAGACATGGGACCTAATTTAAAAGAAAATCCTCTACCCAAGCACGGGGGAGTGAATGCTGTGAATATGGTGGCCGGTTGTCCAGGTGACTTCCAGATTTTTGACATTAATCTAGTTAGAGGGGATTTGGTAAAGATGCACGCAGACCTCTGTGAATTCAGTTATTATACGCATGACCATGCCGATTGTGCTATTTGTAGTACAAACATACAGGGTTGCGAGAAGATAAAAGCCGATCTACAGGAGATGATGGATGAAGGTCTAATTCATATAATCAGGCCTAAGGAAGAATATGAAGAGGAAGTTAATATGGTTTCTGAATGTCCGAGTGAATTCAGAATTTTTGATGTGGATCATTTGAATGAGGATCTCGTGCAGTTGCATGCTACCTTATGTCGTATTGTTGGTCAGGTGGAACATCAATATGGATCATGCGTAGTTTGTTGTCGAGACCTCGGAGGATGTTCTATTATGAGAGAGGGTGTTCAATTGCTGTTAGACAATGGAACTATCAAGATCACATGTCAGAGAGATGATTATCATGAGGTTGACATGGTTAAAGTTTGTTTGATGGGAGAAGAGTCAAAAGAAGAATATGCCTCAGCGGATGAGTATTTCTCTTCAGACGAAGATTTGTTTGCCGGAAATGGTCTTTTGAGGGCTGATTATATCGAGGAAGGTGTAAATGTCATTGTACCTTGTTTTGATGCACCCGCTCATTTTGAAGTGGAGTACCATAGCAATCTAGCTGTTACCCCATTGGTAATTAGTCTGCTAGGACCCGTTCCCTATAAATTAGATAAGGTTGTGCCTTACAAATACAACGCTACAATATTAGAAGATGGGGCGGAAGTTCCCATCCAGCCAATGCCAGATGTTGGAAATATATCTGTTAATAGCAGGGTGACACGTAGTGGTCGTGTGTTTGTGCCGGTTATTCGAAGAGACATTGTTGCTAGAAAGAAAATTGTTGAGGACGATGAGCCTAAGAAGGCAAAAGGAGAGACTAGTGGAGCTACATTGGAGAAAGAAGTGGATGATATCTTGAAGATAATTAAAATGAGCGACTACAAAATTGTGGACCAGCTATTGCAGACTCCTTCAAAGATATCCATCCTAGCTTTATTGATGAATTCCTCCGCTCGTAGAGAATCATTGATGAGAGTACTAGACCAAGCTTTTGTAGAGAATGATATGCCGTTAGATCAATTCAGCAGCGTAATTGGAAACATTACGTCATGTAACAACTTAAGTTTCTGCGATGATGAGTTACCAGATGAAGGGAGGAATCACAACCTGGACCTCCATATATCCATGAACTGCAATAATGATTTGTTATCCAATGTGCTAATTGATAATGGATCCGCGTTGAATGTTATACCGAGAAGTACCCTCATGAAGTTAAAGTATCAAGGAACACCTATGCGCCTGAGTGGCATCATTGTGAAGGCTTTTGATGGGTCGAGGAAATCTGACATCGGTGAAATGGACTTACCCATCCATATAGGACCACACTTGTTCTTGATAACTTTCTAGGTAATGGACATTATTCCCGCGTACAGTTGTTTGCTAGGATGACCATGGATACACGAAGCAGGGGCTGTCACTTCAACTCTGCATCAGAAGCTAAAGTTCGTGCGTGAAGGGAAGGTAGTGATCATAAATGGGGAGCAAGCATTTTTGATATCCCATCTATCCTCTTTCAGTATTGTAGAAGCGGATGAGGCTGTTGTTGGAATAGTTCCAAGCCCTATCCATTGATAACATAAGGAAGAATGAGAATTCAGTGGTTTCCCTGAAGGATGCGCAGCAGGTGGTGCACAATGGTCATAATGCAGTATGGGGACGACTTGTGGATCCACCCGTGAACAAGAACAGAGCTGGTTTGGGTTTCTCTTTGAGGAATGGAGAATGCGAAAATTTGAAGTCAAAGTCTTATGTGAATAGTTATCATGATGTTTTCCGCAGCAGAGGCTACCTCCATCCGATTGGTTCTGGAATTAATGTTGTTGAAGAGAATGAAGCAGAGCAGGAAGCACCGAATTATGTGACGCATGGAGTCCGAGTTCAAAATTGGGTCACCATTGATATTCCTTCTTACATACATGTTTCAAAGTAATTTGTTTTGCTGATCTGTTTCTTTCTTTTGAAAAGCTTTCACTCTGCCCAAGGTGGAAGTATTAACGTTGTAGGGCTTATCTGTTTGCTATAACTGTTAAGCTCATTAATAAAAGTAGTATTTTCTTCCAAAATTATGTGTTTTATTTTCTGCCTTTTTCTTGGGAAATGGTAGTGATAAAAAAAACCCTTTCAAAATAAATAATAACTGGAAATTAATCTGCATGATCACTTATTATATGTGTCAGTTTCTAAAAATAGTCATAAATCATATGTGCAGATTAATTAAAAAACTCGTTGAATAGAATGGCCCTGCACCCTCTCCCAACTTTGATTGTCCTGTGTTTGGGGCTGAAGAAGAAGATTATGATGAGATTCCAGAAGAGGTCTCACGGTTGCTTGAACACGAGGAAAATACCATTCAGCCATATAAGGAGCCTTTGGAAGTGGTTAATTTGGGTTCGGAAGAAGATCCGAAGGAAGTCAAGATTGGAGCATCGTTGCATCCTGATGTAAAGAGTGGGTTGATTGAGCTGTTGAAAGAATGTGTGGATACTTTTGCTTGGTCTTATCAAGATATGCCTGGTCTAGATACAGACATTGTCGAGCATCGTTTACCGTTGAAGCCAGAGTGTCCGCCAATTAAACTAAAGTTGAGAAGAACCCACCCGGATATGGAAATAAAGATCAAAGAGGAGGTCCTAAAACAGATTAATGTTGGTTTTTTTATGACATCAGTGTATCCTCAATGGGTCTCCAACATTGTCCCAGTATCGAAAAAAGACGGAAAAGTCCGCATGTGCGTAGATTACAGAGATCTAAATAAAGCTAGTCCAAATGATGATTTTCCATTGCCTCACATTGACATGTTAGTGGATAGCATATCAAAATTCAAGGTATTCTCGTTCACGGACGGATTTTTCGGGTATAATCAAATAAGAATGGCTCCAGAGGACATGGAAAAAACAACGTTTATCACACCCTGGGGAACATTCTGTTACAGAGTGATGCCCTTCGGGTTGAAGAACGTTGGTGCAGCATACCAGAGGGCTATGACAACCCTATTCCATGATCTGATGCACAAAGAAATCTAAGTATATGTTGATGATATAATTGCCAAATCCCAAACTGAAGAAGGGCATATAGAAGATCTGTTGAAGTTGTTTTGGCGTTTGAGGAAGTATCGTCTTCGCCTGAATCCAAATAAATGCACCTTCGGAGTTAGATCGGGGAAATTGTTGGATTTTATTGTTAGCCAGAAAGGAATTGAAGTTGACCCTAATAAAGTCAAAGCAATTCAAGAAATTCCAGCACCAAGAACTGAAAAGCAAGTCAGGGGTTTCCTCGGGCGTTTGAATTATATCTCCAGATTTATCTCCCACATGACTGCAACGTGTGAACCGATCTTTAAGTTGTTAAAGAAAGATCAAGGTTGTGTATGGACAGATGACTGCCAAAGGGAATTTGAGAGTATTAAAGAATATCTGCTTGAACCTCCTATCTTGCTCCCTCCCGTAGAAGGAAGAACGTTGATTATGTATCTAACAGTGTTAGATAAATCCATGGGTTGTATTCTGGGACAACAAGATGAAACAGGAAAGAAAGAGTTCACCATTTATTATCTCAGCAAAAAGTTCATTGATTGTGAGTCACGGTATTCTATGCTAGAAAAAACATGTTGTGCTTTGGCCTTGGCAGCAAAGCGTTTGTGGCAGTATATGTTAAATCACACTACTTGGTTGATCTCCAATATGGATCCAATCAAGTATATTTTTGAAAAGCCTGCTCTTACTGGGAGAATTGCCCGCTGGCAGATGTTGTTTTCTGAATATGATATCGAGTAACGCACTCAAAAGGCTATCAAAAGTAGTGTGTTGGCAGATTACCTTGCTCATCAACTGGTGGAAGATCGTCAGTCTACAGAATATGAATTCCCCGATGAAGATGTGATGTTCTTGAAAGTGAAAGATTGTGATGAACCATTGCCCGAGGAGGGCCCCAACCCTGAATCTCGTTGGAGTATGGTATTTGATGGAGCTGTGAATGCTTATGGTAAAGGAATTGGTGTTGTGATTGTTACTCTTCATGGATCGCACATTCCTTTTACTGCAAGGTTAACATTTGATTGCACTGATAATATGGCGGAATATGAGGCTTGCATCATGGGTCTTGAAGAAGATATTGATATCAGAATCAAGATTCTAGATGTTTATGGTGATTCAGCCTTGGTAATAAATCAGATTAAAGGAGAATGGGACACTCGTCACCCTGGCTTGATCCCTTACAAAGATTATGCTAGAATATTACTAACCTTCTTCAATAAAGTTGAATTCCATCACATTCCTAGGGATGAAAATGAAATGGAAGATGCTATGGCAACTCTAGCTTCCATGTACCAAATAAATGTTTGGAATGATATACCCCGAATTACAGTTCAACGGCTAGATAGGCCCACTCATGTGTTTGCGACAAAAGAGGTAGCAGATGAAAAACCTTGGTATTATGATATCAAGCATTTTCTTCAGACTCGGGAATACTCGTTTGGTGCGTCAAAGAAAGATAGAAAGACACTGAGAAGATTGGTAGGCAATTTCTTCCTCAGTGAAAATGTGTTATACAAGAGGAATTTTGACATGGTCTTGCTCAGATGCGTGGATAGACACGAAGCAGACATGTTGATGCATAAGATCCATGAAGGTTCATTCGGCACTCATGCTAATGGACATTCAATGGCTAAAAGGATGCCAAGGGCAGGTTATTATTGGTTGACAATGGAATCTGATTGTTACAAATTTGCAAAGAAGTGCCATAAATGCCAGATTTATGCAGATAAGATCCATGTACCTCCGACACTTCTCAATGTGATTTCCTCCCCATGGCCTTTCTCTATGTGGGGTATTGACATGATCAGGATGATAGAACCCAAAGCCTCGAATGGACACTGTTTCATCTTGGTAGCAATTGACTACTTTACCAAATGGGTAGAGGCTGCTTCATATGTTAATGTTACTAAGCAGGTGGTGGTGCGCTTCATTAAAAACAATCTTATATGCCGGTATGGTGTGCCGAGCAGAATCATCACTGATAATGGCTCGAATTTGAACAACAAGATGATGACTGAATTGTGCAAAGAATTCAAGATTGTCCATTACAATTCATCTCCATACAGGCCAAAGATGAATGGGGCTATTGAAGCTGCTAATAAGAATATCAAGAGAATTATCCAGGAAATGGTTGTTATTTATAAGGATTGGCATGAAATGCTCCTTTTTGCTCTACATGGATATTGAACATCTGTCCGCACTTCAACAGGAGCAACCCCGTTTTCTCTAGTGTATGGAATGGAAGCTGTACTCCCTGTCGAGGTAGAGATTCCCTCGTTGCGTGTGATAATGGAAGCCAAATTGATAGAGGCTGAATGGGTTCAGAACAGGTTTGACCAATTAAATTTGATTGAAGAGAAGAGAATGATAGCTTTGTGTCATGGGAAATTATATCAGAAAAGAATGAAGAAAGCATTTGACAAAAAGGTCAAACCTCGTGAATTCAGAGAAGGCGACCTCGTGCTCAAGAAGATCATGTCCTTCAACACTGATTCTAGGGGCAAGTGGACTCCCAATTTTGAAGGCCCGTATGTTGTCAAGAAAGCCTTCTCTGGTGGTGCATTAATTCTTGAAACTATGGATGGCAAGGAGTTCCCAAGTCCCATGAATGTTGATGCAGTCAAAAAATACTTTGCCTAAAGAAATAAAAGAACAACTCGCTAAGTTGAAAACCCGAAAGGGCGGCTTAGGCAAAAAAGAGCGTCTCGGTAGGCCGAAAACCCGAAAGAGCGGTCTAGGCAAAAATTAGAGACATAAACAGAATAAATTTCCCGCTAAGTTGAAAACCCGCAAGGGTAGCTTAGGCAAAAGTTAGAGACTTTCTTAGCAAGTAACTACGTCAGACGAGACTTGATCGTTGAAGCAACAATCTTCTCAGATCCTCACCATACTTCAACAAAAGCTGTTGCTCAGGATTTCAAAAGTTATTAAGGGGGATAATGGTCATTGTATCTCAATGTATCTTTTCCATTATGTATTACCATTTCCCAAACTTTGTAATCATCCATGGAGTCTCGCCATTCGCAGACTACCATTCTATTAATGAAATACGAGCTTTTGCCCAACTCTTTATGTTCTTATTTTTATTTAGCTTGCAAAGACTTCATTTATTAACTGATAATAACTGTTAAAGCAAAAAGATTAAAAAAGCAAAATTGACTTTTCAAAAAGAAGAGAGATCTTTACAAATTCAGTTTACTTTGGGATTTGTGATGAAACAATGACAACAAGAATGGTGGTCCCAATAATGAACAAACTACAGTTGTTTTAAGAAGATTTACTCCCTTCATGAAGGTTTTCTCAGGTCATTTTGTTGGTAGGTGAGCAATCTTTGTGTGTTTCTCAAATAGTTAAAGACAACATTAGTGGGTGCAATGTACAATATTGGGTTTATGATCCCATTATCACCAGTCAGGTCTTGATTTGTTTTTTGGGGTTTGCATGGTCAGAAGTCCCCGTCTCAGATTCCCCAGCAGGTTTTCCCTCATGATAAAAGTTTTGGCATCAATATTGACTTCTTGATTTCCTAAGAAGGTTATCCCTGGGCATCTTTTGTTTGGAATGGGTATTCGTGATGCAAGTTTTCTCCAGGGAGGTAGGCTTGAATTCCCCAATAAGGTTTGGTTGTGTCGGTGTCAGTCTGCTTTATTTAAGGCTGGTCTCGCAATCTCCAGTAGTCATATTGCTTTTAGAAAACTGTTTTTCTCCGATGAAACCGGAAGAAGGATGTTCTATCCCGATATCTGTTTGATTTGGCTACGTCTGTATTATAATTCTCCTTAGTGAAGTTAAAGCAGTCATTAGGTTTGGTTTCCGCAGTTGCTTTTACCTTTCTTGGATTGATCTTTCTGGTTGAAGTTTAGCCCAATGTTGTTAGTACCTGAGGCGGTTCTGTTTGTACTGATCATGTATCCTTTTACCAGCATATGCACAATATCACTCATACATTCATACATACATCATGCATTGCTAGAAATCAGCGTTCATTGATATAGTGTTCTGACTTTTCCTGCAACGCTCTTTGCTTAGTTGAATTTGGTTTTCCCTTTTGAGTTTATTTCTCCAAAGATGTATATGCATTGGACGTCTTGATCCAGTTTAGTTCTGAATTGGATTTGTGGTTCTTTGAAAACTTTGGGTTTTGGTTTGTGCATTTATTTTGCATAAGAAGACTTTATCTCCTCAGTAGGAATATCGTGGCATGTCCCCGGGAAGTCATATTTCTATTCCCAAAAAGTCGTTTCTCTTTGCAAATCCCTTTGACAATAAGTGGAAGTATCTTTATTTGAGACGGATTACGTATTACCCTTTCCAGGCAGATTTCCTTGGTTAAAGAAGAAGTTGAGGCCCGTTCTTGGCAAAACACCAGAATCTTGGGGAAACTTGATATATTTTCTCTTTCTACCTTCAGTGAACGTTGGTAGTACATCGACAGTGAACGTCGGTGTTTCTTATCTTTTTGCTATCTTCAGTGAACATTGATAGTTCATCGTCAGTGAACGGCGGTGATATGATATATTTTCTCTTTCTACCTTCAGTGAATACTGGTAGTACATCGGCAGTGAACGTCGGTGTTTCTTATCTTTTTGCTATCTTCAGTGCACGTTGATAGTTAATCGTCAGTGAACGGTGGTGATATGATATATTTTCTCTTTCTACCTTCAGTGAATGTTGGTAGTACATCGGCAGTGAACGTCGGTGTTTGTTATCTTTTTGCTATCTTCAGTGAACGTTGATAGTTCATCATCAGTGAACGGCAGTGATATGATATATTTTCTCTTTCTACCTTCAATGAACGTTGGTAGTACATCGGCAGTGAACGTCGGTGTTTGTTATCTTTTTTCTATCTTCAATGAATGTTGATAGTTCATCGTAAGTGAACGGCGGTGATATGATATATTTTCTCTTTCTACCTTCAGTGAACGTTGGTAGTACATCAACAGTGAACGTCGATGCTTGTTTTCCTCCTCTCTGATTCTTTTCTTGTGGTTTACCAGTGATTTATTTTCCTGATGAGATCTCTCTTTTGTTCTTACATTTCATGTTGAATCCCCAATGCTACTTTGCGTTTCTTTGGTTCTGTTCATATGCATTCATATGCATAAGCATTTGCATGGCATCTTAGGGCCAAAACAGGGTTTGTTTTATATTTAAGTGTCTTCGATCACGTCGACACGAAGATTTTTAACCTTCGTATCTATGGATAAAAGAAACTTAAATAAGGGCAGCTGTTGTACCCCAATTTCCCCCCCTAAGATCCCTTCATCATACCATATTGTTTCAATCACCACAAAATCACATTAGGGGTTTTGGTTCTTCTCCCTATCTTTAGCCTTGCTCTTTGAGGAGTTACTAAGCACCTTAACTTGTTTTCTTTGGTGATCATGGATATTTTGCTTTGATTTTCTCTCTGAATTAACAAAATACAATATTGGTTTGTCTTACTTGTTAATAATGTAGGTAAAAGCAATGAGGTTTAGCAAGTTGCATCATGGGGTCATGAGTTTATTTCCATGCCCTAGTCAAAGTCTTGAGAGATTCAAACCTCACCATTGAAGTTGTTTTGAAGTTGGTATGGAAGTAGTTTTGGTGGCCATGAGTCCTCATCATCATCCTCAACAAATTATATTCACAAAGGAAGAATATTGGCACAAAAAGTTTGTTCAAACTTGGCAAAGTTCCACCAAGCATTCTCTTGATCTAGAGGCTAGGGTTTTGGACTTCAGAGGGGCATATCTTGCTTATGTTTTGGTATTTTTGAGTGATTCCAAAAACATCCTTCTCTTCAAAGAGTTACCAACAAATCACTTCAAAAGTTACAAGGAGTTTTCATGTGGAAGAAACTTGGTGAAGAAGAAAGATTACAAGTCATCCAGATGAATCCCTCATTTCCATATGTGATTTCAAATGATCATAACTTGGTCAATTTTTATCACCTTGAGCCCATTATTTTTTCATAATGACCCTAAGGATGTGTACTTCATGCCTTATTTTATATGCAAAGTAAGAAAATGGATGGAAGTTGCCTTAAGAATGCAAGAGATTATAGGTCATTTCATGATTTTTGGCCAACTTCAACAAGTCATAACTTGCTCAATTTTTGGAGATTTTGAGTGGTTCAAATTGAAAAATGTCATTCAAGAGGTCTACTTCATTCCATATTTTTTGGTCAAGAGCAAATTCCAAGTGGAAGGCCATGTTTGGATGCAATAGATTATAGGTCATTTTTTAAGAAGAGTTTGAAATTTTTCCAAGTATGGAAAGTCAACTTTTTTTCTTCAAACTTTGACTCCATGTAACTTTTATCTCAAGCATCCATTTGATTCCATTCTTTTTCCATTGCAAAGCTTGTAACCTTATCTTTCCAAAGCATCAAGAATTATGCCCTAAGACCCCTTGAGGTGGAAATGCCATCGATTTGAATTTGGTAGTTTGAAACTGAATTTTGCACAAAGTTAGAATTTTGAAATCTTTGTTTTGGCTTCTAATCACAAGATTTCCACGCGTGTTCCTTTCTAATCATGTTTAGCAACTTGCCAGAAGTGATTAGCATCATGAAACGCACAATTTGGCTGAGTTTTGATCAAGTTTAAGTCACACTTTCTTCATGATGCAGACCCACACAAAATCCCTCCAAAATGTATCATTTGCTATTCCTTTTGATCCCATTTGCTTCCCTATAAATAGAGGGTCATCTCCCATTCAATTTCCCAAGCTTAGAGAGCCAAGAACACCCTGCCAAAACTTCACACGAACCCACTTTTGTTGAATTCAGTTTTCGAAATTTAAGCTTCCTTTTCCAAAATTCTTTGCGCATTCATCATCCTTGAACTTCATACAAACTCTCCAGCACTTAAACCAATCAAAACGACCCATAATCCAAGCTACAGAAGTCCAGTTTCAGAGCTTCTTACTTGAACTTTGAAAAGATAGAATTCTCCACCAATTGGATCCAAATCAAGCACTAATATGTTCTACTCCTTTGTCTGATTCTAATGATGCTTACAATTTTTAAATCCATTGAGAATTGAGAGAGAAATCTCAAACTGAAGGAGCTTGCTATTTTTCTGTGTTTTGATTCATATCTCTTTCCATACTTTACATAAATTTGGCGCGATGGTTGTGTTAGAATCGTCTTGAAGAGACGAGTTCAATGATGCTAGCCAGGGATCCTAATTTTTCCATTTGAAGGATCTTACAAAATCCCCATTGCAGGGTGTCTGGAGGTTGAAGACGATGACATGTCTCATCTCAGCCAATGATAGCGTGCCAAGCGTTTTAATTTCATTGATTGCCCTTTTTCTGATCACATGTGTGTTTCACTAAAGTCCATATCAAGCACAACACGTATGGTCTATTGGATTAGCTTACTAACGCGTTTTGACTTTGATCTGATGGTCCACATCTTTTTGGTTTTATTTTATTTTCTGATTTTATATTTTATTTGATTAAATTTTCAAAAATTCATAACTCTTTTATTTTTTATCCAAAAATTATGAAAAATTCACAAAAAATACTTTGAATTATTTCTGATCTCATGAATATTTTTTTACATTTTTATTTTAACATTTGATATTTTTTATATTATTTTCTTTCTTTTAATTACTTAAAAATACATTCTAACATTTTTAAATTCTGAAAAAATTCATAAATATTATTTTGCATATTTTTGACTTTCTGAAAATTTTATGGAATTTTATGTTGAAGTTTACTATTTTTTATTTATTTTATGTTTGTTTTAGCAATTTTAAATGGTTTAAAAATAGTTTCTGATTTTTAAAAATTACCAAAATTTTTATAAAAATATTTGGATCCATTTCTGATTTTTCTATGGCTTAACTTTTCATTTCTTGAATAATTTGAACATAGTTGATATTATCGTCATTATTTTCCATTTTTAAAACATTTTTTAAACCTTTTAATATATATATTAAATGTGATATTATTTTGTGAATATTTTCTGGCTGTCTTGGGTTGATTTTTAGGTCATGGCTTTATTAACATAATTGGATCCACGGTGTTGAGTTTAACTCCACAAAAATGGATGAATGATTTTAATAATAGTTTGATTAAATATTAATTCAAATGTGGTTTCTCTTTTTACCCTAAATCCCCTTCATCTCATCCCCTTCTCATTACACTAAATGTTGTTGGAGCATGATCTCTATATCATGTCTCAAAACAAATGGTGCATAGATTGCTATTGACCGACCTCAAAATAGGTGCGACTTCTATATAAGTCCACTTACGATTGCTTAACATAGTGCTAAATTTTGTCCCGATTCGAATAAATGATCATTTGTGGCTCAAACTTATGATTGCAAGCCCAAGTATGTTAATTTGATCTCTTTGATCCAATAACCTTGAGATTCATTGTATGAAGGCTTTGGTTCTACCAATCCTCTAATGGATCTACAACACCTTTGGTCAACGCGGATCACTTAAACATCGTTGATCATTAAATGATACTTGTGAGAATTCCAAATGGATGATATACTTGACAAAAAGAAAATGCAACTTGTTGTGTGGAGGCTTTGGTTCTACCAATCCTCTAATAAGTTCCAAATGCAAGTTTCAAGATGGTCATCCAACTAACCACTAATTATTGACTTGTTCTATTTTATGCTTTTATTTTTTATGCTTTACCCACTATTTATTTTTTAGCATTTTACATTTCATGCCATTTTCATCTTTGCTCATTTGAGAATTTATTTTATTGTCACTTTTACTTTGCTCACTTGAGCTTTTCTTTTTCCTTTTTCTAAGAAACTTAATAACCAACTTAAACCCTAAAAAATTCTTAATGGTACTTGGACTATTTTAGTTACTATCCTTGGCATGATGGAGCAGTGGACTTTTTCTTGGACTTAGGATTAGAAACCTTGGCCTATTTTGGAGACCTTGTGATCTTTTTTGATTATTTTGTCTGGAGTTCTTGAGGTTTACCTCAAGAAATTGGGTTGCTTGTTTGTTTTTGTGTGCAAGTTTTTGGTGATTACATCCTTTGTTTGTAATCTGGAATTCATTCGCATACAACCGTTACTCTGTCCAATTTTTGTGAAGACTTAATACACTTGAAGTTTGGTTCTCTCAAGAGGTCTAGTATCTTTGCTTGCTTGGTTTCACTCCAAAGAATGGGAATTCTATCTTGGCTCATAATGTCAAGTTTTGGCTTCTTGTTGGTTAGATGGTCCTTATCCTTAGCTTTTACTTTATGCTTTAGGATAGTCTCTTCTTCTCCTCCCATCTTCTTTAATTTCAAAAATCTTCTCCCTCCTTTTTAAACTCTTATTGTTTCTAAACTTGAAATACTTTCATAATAAACTTGGACTTAGGTCCATGCATTTTCAAAACATTTTCATCAATAAACTTTAGTCAATTTAATAAATACTTTGACACTTTTTGTGAGAAGACTAAAAGTCAACCAATCTCATTTCAAACCATTTTGCCACTTTGGCTTTTTATCTTTAAACTTTTCTCAAAAGATTAGACTCTTGTCAATCCTTGTAGTGACGCAAACAACTATACTTCTACAATATGTAGTGAAGAGAGATATTTTCCACTTGGGTGTTGAATGAGGCATTGTTGATTTTAAAATCCAAGCCATATCCTCCACTTTGAGATGATGCAAATTCTCCTTTCTCATGATTGTGGGTAGTAAGTATATTTTCCACACGGACAATGACGATGATGTCTTATCTCTTAAAATCAACTAACACACCTGTGTTTCAAATTTTTAAAAGAGGAACTACGTGTACCTTGATCCCCTATTGCACGAAAGATGGTATGTAGGCACTAAAGGTTCGCAACCGCGGCGGGTGCAAAAATCATAAAAAATACTTCTTTTCTCACCTCCATTATCCATTTCATACAACACATTTTTATAACTAAAATATACAGATTTTACAAAGAGGTTCCTACGGAGTACCGTAGATGTTTAGGGTGTTAATACCTTCCCTTTGCATAACCAACCCCCTTACCTTGAATCTTTCCCCCTCTTTTTGGGATATTCTCTCTTTTCCCATTCCTTTGGAAATAATAAAGCGTAGTGGCGATTTTTATTTTGATTTGTGTAAAGTCTAGTCAATCCAATGGCTTAGTCTTGAATATTTCTACTGCTACACTATGCCATTTCCGAGCGCATTGGAGGCTCCATCAAAAACTAGGGTCCACCGGGATCCTTGTTCAGGTCTGTCATATGGTCTGAGTTCTTCACAATTGTTTACCATCATGATGTCTTCATCTGGGAATTCGAATTTCATGGACTTGTAGTCATCCACAACTTGATGAGCGAGGTGATCGGCTAACACACTCCCCTTTATTTCTTTTTGGGTAGTGTACTGAATGTTATATTCAGTCAGGATCATATGCCATCTCTCTATTCTCCCAGAGAGGGCAGGCTTCTCGAATATGTATTTTATTGGATCCATCTTGGATATCAATAAGGTAGTATGGGTCAGCATATATTGTCTTAACCGATGAGCAGCCCATGCCAGAGTGCAACAAGTTTTCTCGAGCAGTGAATATCTTGTTTCACAGTCGGTAAACTTTTTGCTCATGTAATAAATAACATGCTCTTTTTGGCCAGACTCGTCATGCCGCCCCAGCACACACCCCATTGAATTTTCCAAACCAGTTAGATACATGATCAACGGTCTTCCCTCAATGGGAGACATCAAAATAAGAGGCTCTTGTAGGTACTCTTTAATCTTGTCGAAGGAAGCTTGGCATTCATCATTCCATTTGACTACTTGATCTTTCTTCAGTAATTTGAAGATTGGTTCACAAGTAGCTGTTAAGTGAGAAATGAATCTGGCAATGTAGTTTAGTCTTCCCAAGAATCCTCTGACTTCCTTCTCAGTACGAGGAGCATGAATTTCTTGTATTGCTTTCACCTTGGTAGGATCTACTTCGATACCTTTACCACTAACGACAAAGCCTAGGAGCTTACCAGTCCTCACCCCAAATGTGCATTTATTCGGGTTCAACCTCAACTTGTATTTCTTTTGTCTCTCAAACAATTTCTGCAAATGGTCAAGATGTTCCTCTTTAATTTGAGATCTGGCTATCATGTCATCCACATAGACCTCTATTTCGTGATGTAGTATGTCGTGAAATAGAGCTACCATGGCACGCTGATAGGTTGCCCCAACATTCTTCAACCCGAATGGCATAACCTTGTAACAGAATGTGCCCCACTGTATGACAAAGGTCGTTTTCTCCATGTCCTCAGGAGAAATTTTGATTTGATTGTAGCCTGAGAAACCATCCATAAATGAGAACACTTTGTGCTGTGCAGTATTGTTGACCAGAATATCAATGTGGGGAAGTGGGAAATCATCCTTAGGGCTTGGCCTATTCAAATCTTTGTAGTCCACGCACATGCGTACTTTTCCGTCCTTTTTAGGCACTGGAACAAAATTGGTGACCCATTATGGATAGGAGGTAACGGCTAAGAATCCGGTGTTGAATTGTTTCATGACTTCAGCCTTGATCTTCTCTGACATGTCTGACCGCATGCGACAAACTTTCTGTTTTACCGGAGGGCGGTCTTCTTTTGTCGATAGACGATGAACCATGATATCAGCATCAAGTTCTGGCATGTCTTCGTACGACCAGGCAAAGACCTCAACATAATCATGTAGTAATTGAGTCAGATGCTTCTTGACACTGGGTTCCAGATTGGCACCCACCTTGACTTCTTTCTTGTCCTCTTCGGTACCTAGGTTAGCTGTGTCCACTGGTTCTTCTTGGGGTTGTATGGTCCTTTCTTCTTGTTGTAGTAACCTGGCTAGTTCCCCTGGTACTTAACAATCTTCCTCACCTTCATCTTCGGCTTGGTAGATTAGATTTTCAGAGTCACAAAAGGCCATAGCAGAATTGTTACCCATGGGATCCCGAATGGATGTAGATCTGCATTTTGAATGTGAGTGTGTGTAAGAGTATAACTATCTTTGAAAGAAATAAAAAATGTAGAAAAAGAAAGACAAAGAGCACAAAGTTTGTATGCAAAAATGTCCATGATTCATTGATGACATATGAAAATGAGGTAACAACCTTTACAAATGGACCATCGTGCCTCGGGTAAGACACGAGGTTTTAAAAGTCTGAATTGTTTAATTATTACAAATCTGACAAAAATTTAAAGACAATTACTGTTGGATAAAAGTAATTGGGACAAAATCTTTAGCTTCCCAGTTGTTGAGTCCTCCGTTGATGGTTAGGAAAATCCAGTCTTCTAGGTCACAACTGTCATCATCATCATCCTCCACTGTGTTGACTCCGTGATTGCTGATCTTCAAAGGTGGTCCCCCGGCACGAGCATGACAAACAACTTTTTTGTGCTCCTGAAGTGAAACCCAAACCGAATTTGTCATATTTGTAAGGGATATCTGGGAGTTGGCCCCAAATAGTACACCCACCTTCTTTGATCACGACCTTGGCATCTTTCAGTGAAGACATCTTTAGAGGAGGTCTTGTAATCTTCGGGACTTGGGAAAGAACCTTGGTTACTGCCACGGTTTGTGGGACTTCCTCGAAGTGCTGGAATGGAGTTTTAATAAATTCACCATCCAATTCCACGTATCTGAAAGAGTTTAAGTGACTGACCATATATTCCTCTTCTCCATGGACAGTAATGATTTTTCCCTTGTTTGGGTATTTCAGCATTTGATGTAATGTAGAGGTGACGGCACCAGCGTTGTGAATCCAAGGTCGGCCCAATAAACAGGAATAATAAGGGAGAATGTCCATCACGTAAAAAGTTGAATAAAAGGTTTGAGTTCTAACTTTTATGGGGATGTCCACCTCCCCATGCACCATTCTCTTTGAACCGTCTAAGGCCCTTAACACTATGTTGTTGGGTTTTAAGGTCAAACCTTCACAGTCGAGTCTATCAAGAGCTTTCTTAGGCAACACATTCAAAGACGAACCAGTATCAACCAAGACATGGGCCAAAGTTGTGCCCCAACATTCGACAAAGACATGCAATGCCTCATTGTGCTTCCTACCTCTAGGTGTCAAGTTAGCATCAGAAAAGCCTAAACCATTGTCAGCGGTTAAACTGGCCACACAGTCTTGGAACTGATCAACAGAGGTTTCTTGTGGTACATGGGCAGTTTTAAGAAATTTCACCAAGGCCTTCGTATGAGCCTCAGAGCACAACAATAAAGCCAACATGGAAATCTTTGACAGAGTCTACCCAAGCTGTTCGACTACGTTGTAGTCGCTTCTCTTTATAATTTTCAGAATTTCTTCCATATCCTTTTGGGAGGCTTCAGGGATAGATACTGATTGCGCCTTCATCTAGACAGGCTCAACCAGAATGCCTTTGCCCCGAGTCTCAGTTGACTCGGTGGTAAGGATATCAGTAGGGGTAACTATAGGGATTGTAGTAGTAGTGTCAACAAGAATAGAGGAAGAGACGATCACATGACCGATAACAGTTTTCGGAGGAGAAATCTCTGGGGAGAATACTCTGCCACTTTGGGTTATATTGATGGTTCCCACAATATTGCTGATGTCGGGGTCAGCCTTCTCAAAAATTGAGTCTTCATCAGCCAGGCAATCTTGCTTAACGTCGTGATAGTAGACGTCGCCCCCATAGTTCCATGGGACAGTTTTATTTGAGGAGTACGAGATTGGCCCTGACATAGTAATTATCAGTGGAGCCACTTTAGGAATTGATGTGATCCTAACGGGTCTTTTGGTGGAGACCCTGGAAGGATTGGCAGAAATGGTTACTATTGAAACATCATTGTAAGAAATGGTTGAAACGGGAGTCTTCTCAAACAAAATCTCTTTGTTATCCATTAGGCATTGGACACCTGATTTTAATAAATGACAACTAGCCGGTAGGGATAAACAGAGGTGGAAGTCTTTGTCACAGCCCAAAAATAAACCAGCTTTCAACAGGTTCTTCTTGACAGTCAGGAGAGGAGTAACAAGTTCATCAATGGCAGTAACAAACATATCATCTTCAACAACGTTAACATCACGACGATGCTTGGGAATAGGAGCGGTGATAACATTTGGGATTTCAGGAGCATCAAATTCAATTTCTTTTGCTTCAAGAAGGTCTTGCACCTTGTTTTTCAAAGCCCAACAGTTGTTGGTATCATGGCCTGGACTTTCTGAATGGTAAGCAAAGTGAGCATTAGGATGGTAATGAGGAGATACAGTTTTGGGGTTCTTTGGGGCTTCTTTCAAAGTTACCATATTAGATCTCAACAAATGTGGCAGGACTTGAGATAATGTCATATTTATCCGGATAAACTGTCTTATTGGTTTTTCTGTTCTTGGCTGGTTACTTCTTTGCTGAGTAGGTGCAGGCTTAGGGATCATGATAGCCCCCACCATTGGACGGTGTTCAGTTCTATCTTGATTTCTTTGAGGATACACAACACCAACTTCTTTCTTCCCAATAAATGGTTTTCTTACAGCAGCGGAGGATGCGTCTTTTTGGATCTTGCCACTCTTAATCCCAGCTTCCACTCTTTCCCCGGTCAAGATTAATTCAGTGAAGCCTACTGAGGTGCTTCCAATTAGATGATTGAAAAATGGACCAGACAAGGTCCCTAGAAACATATCCACTAGTTCTCTTTCAGACAGGGGAGGCTGGACTCTTCCTGCTAAGTCTCTCCATTTCTGAGCATAGTCTTTGAAACCTTCACTTGAATCCATAGCCATACTCTGGAGTTGAGTACGGGTGGGAGCAAGGTCTGTATTGTATTGATACTCTTTATAAAAAGCAGCGGCAAGGTCTTCCCAATTATGGATATTGGCTCTTTCCAGTTGATAGAATCAATCTAGCTGAGTCCCGGATAGACTGTCTTGAAAGAAGTGGACCCACAAATCTCTGTCGGCAATATGAGGTTGTATCTTCCTCACATAAGATCGGAGGTGCATCTTGGGACACGAAACCCCGTCGTACTGAGAAAATACTGGTGCCTTGAATTTTGGTGGAATAACAATCCCAGAAACTAAACCTAGCTCTTCAAAGTCTAGCCTGTGATACGGTGGGAGAAATGAGTTGAGGTTTTGCGTTTGTGTTCGCAAATGTTTCAGTTTAGCAAGAGTCGCCACCGACTTTTTATTTTATCCAAAGGAAAGGTCAAAAAGCACAGGAAAGACCTTTGAGATGTTTTCTTGGGTTCGGGGAGTAGATTATGAAAAGGGAAGGTGCAAGCACCCTTTTCATCCATGGTTATCCATGGGCTCTTAGTTACTTGTTTAGATCACTTGCTTTTGCTTTTTCATTTGTTTGAATGGTGCTTTGTGTGTGGTTTTGAAAGATGTTTTGAAAAGAGGCCATCGTTGTGGCAACCTTTGTAATGATTCTTGTTTGAATGTATACAAAGGTGTTTTTGTCTTTTGAAAAGATGTTTCAATGTTTTGAAAGTTTGAAAGTTTGTTTTTGGGATATGTTTTGAAATTGTGTCGTGAGGTGTGTTTGAAAATAGCAAGGATGTTTTTGCAAGTTTTGATCAAGTAACTAAGAGTTGTCTACCCTATTTTACTCAAAGGTCTTTCCTATACATTTTTAACCCTTTTGACAGTGTTGTTTTACCATTGCATTTGGTAAACAACCTTGTATTAGGATGTTAAACGGGACAGGCGTGGGTCATCGTATTAACCATGATAGCAATTGTGCTAAGTATCTTTAGCAAATTTTTGAGGGACTAGATCATTTTGTATAGGCAACCAAGATAGCGTCATCGAGGGACTATGATCTTTAGTTTTGTTCTTGTTTTGCCAAAGTACTCAACATGCATAACATGGCCTTTTTAAAAGGTAACAAGTGGATGAAACCCTAGGGGTGCAAGTGTGTATTGTGTTGTCAATTTTCATGTTTTTTGTCTTTGTATTAGTCAAGCTATTTGTTTGATTTTGGATTTTTTGCATACAAACCCTAATCTCTAACATGGCATAATTGAAAGCATAAATGCGTAAAATAAATCTACACTATTACAACATTTGATATGGGAAGGGGGATACAATTTTTGAATGGGGGATATTTGCAAGAAATAAAACCCTAATATTACTATTACATCCAAATTGAATAATTGGTACCAATAATAAATGAACAAGATTTAAATAAACAAATTAAATAAATATGCAAAATATTATGAATATGCAAAAGATGTTTTGTTTATTTTTATATATATAAAAATATAATAATTAATAAAAAAAAAGATTATTATTATTTTTTTATTAAGGGTAAAACCCTAATTTTCTTTTAAGAAAGTAAATATATATTATATATTTTATATGTACAATAAAATAAAATAATGTATATACAAAAATAAAATATATTTAGAAAAAAAAATATTATTTAAGTATAAATGATAAAAATGAAAGGTACAATATTTTTATGTTTTTATTCTCAAGTTTTCATTAAATAAAATAAAAGTATATATATATATATATATATATATAAATATATATATATATATATATATATATATATATATATATATATATATATATATATATATATATATATATATATATATATATATATATATATATATATATATATATATATATATATATATATATATATATATATATATATATATATATATATATATATATATATATATATATATATATATATATATATATATATATATATATATATATATATATTAATATATTAGTCATGTACAATAAAAATAAAATAAAATATAAACAAGACAAAAATATACTTAGAACAATATTTTTTGAGTATAAATAAAATAAAGAATAAAAATAAAGGTATAATATTATTATATATTATTTTCAAGTTTTCGTTAAATAAAAGTATATACTAATTAAATTATTTTTATGTTAGAAAAAATAAAAATAAAATACAAAATAAATGTGAAAATTTATAAAATATTTTTTGATATTTTTTTATGTTTGAAAAATAAGAAAATAAAATCAGAAATGAAAATAAAATGAAAAAATACAAAAATATGAAGAAATGGGCCAGAGGGGTGCAGTCAATAATGAGGGGGGTGTCAATAGTGAGCCAGAACCAAGCCCAGCCCACCAGACTTCATCTTCAACCTTTGTCTCAAAAATGCGCGCGCCCTGTACAAAATGCTAGATCCTGCATACGTGCTCTAATGCAAAAACTCAAAACATCAAAGTTGTAGCATTTTTCAAGACGAATCCAACCATGTAAAGAACTCATTCTAACTCTCAAAGACCAGAGAGAATTTCTCTGGCCCTAAATTCTAACCTAATTTTTTCAGGAAGTTCATGGATCAAATTCTCTTAACACGCTTAATTTAAATGAAAACTGAGCATATGTACAGCTTCATGGCTATGAATACTACATTTTTTATTCACAAACCTAAGTCTAATGATTCCTAAATAGAGAGATAGGAAGTTGATAAAAACCTGTTTCAGTTGAGATCGTGTCTGACAATGTGGAGCTTTTCAATGAGGCCTGAGGTGTTTGGGAGCTTGCTTGAACTTCCTCTGACCTTCCTCAATGCCTAGCTTGCCTTGAATGTGCTTGAACAAGCCTGCAGAACTCAACCTGCACAAGCTGAAATAAAAAATGGCAAACCTTGTAAAGGGAGTTACAATCAGTGTTTAAGGGTTGGGATATCTTGGATAAGTTGTATGGAAGGTGTTTGAACAGGTTTGGGGAAAAACGCACGAGCAACTTGTGAGATAGAAATCAAGATGTAGAAGTTGCCCTGTTTTGCCAATGGAAGGTGATTTTATGCTATGGGAGGTTTCAGGCTCGTGTTTTAGGTTCAATGCAATGTGGGAAATTTGTCTCAAAAGCTTGCAAGAGTTGGTTCTATCTGTTGTTCAAGTTGTGTGAATTTTGACATGTTTCTTGTATATGAAGCAAAAAGCAAAACATGATGCAAGACAAGCCTGTACAGGCTATCTATCATTCTGCACCTTATGCTCTTGGCCCCTCAAGTTGGTGGGTATTGTGTGCATTACAAGATCTTGTTCAAGGCTCAAGAGGTGTTGTTTGACATAAAGCAATTTTGACAAAAATGGCAAAGTTGCCTTTTTCTATTTAAGGATTAATCTTGTGTGCAATCCTCTAATGACCAAAACAAAGCCTTAGACCAATGGATTTGCATTTAATTATTGAGTATGGAAGGGTTTTGAGACCTATAATCTAGTGCAAACAAGGCTGATTAGAGTTTGCAACTTGTATCAATATGAACATGCCATGGATCAAAAGTGAGTTTTTGCCAACTTCAAGATTTCGATTCTCCCTAACCAGAAATGATTTTGGAGAGTTCTTGGACTTTTTAGAAATCTTGCAACATGCTCTACAATCCATCTTTGAAATTAAATTTGAGATTCCAAGTGGAACTATGTGAAAAATGGCCATGAAGATGGGTCAAAATCCTGCCTAAACTAGGGCAAAATTTCACTAAGTTAAAAGTTTCATGGACCCTTGTTCCAAAAATCATAACTTGAGAGCCAATCTTCTTTTGAGAAAACTTTCTGAATCAAAGTTGTATACTTTGTGGAGGACTACAAATTTCATGTTGTAAGTTTTGTTTGAATCCAATTGCATCATGGTGAAAATGTTGGGCAAAGTTGGGAAAAAATAAGAAAATTTTATAACTTAGAAAAATTCTAAGTTATGAAAATTTTCAAACTTAAACCCTAATTTGCAAAATTGGGTTTCTTGATGAACAAGTTTCATGTTTTGACACATCTTGATGAAAAATGACCCTTGGCACTTGATTTTGACCAAAAAGTCAAAGTTTGACTTTTCAGTGTACAATCAAATTTTGATCAGTTGATTGAAAAATTCATTTGTCAATCCAATGCATTTGGGATCTTTTGAACCTTGTGAGTAGGTCAATATGATTCCATTGAGTCCTTGAGTCCATACTTGAACCCAATTTTCCATTGGGTAGGTTAAAAATCAGAAATTGCCCCTGTGCAGTCAAAACCCTAAAAATGACCATTTTGCCCTTTTGATGATCTGATCAAATTTCTTGAGGAGTTGTGGTCCAAACTTGATCAAATGGTTCATAGGAGCCTAGAATGTTGATGTGGATCAAAATTTATGAGGTTTGATTGTAAATTGGCCATAGTTGAGTTTTCCCCCAATATAGTTGATTTCTAGGTCAACTGTCCAATTGACTGGGCAAAAATTTGATTCAAGGCTTGAAACTTGGTAGAGGCAATCTTATAGGTTCAACATGAAGTATGAAAGTCACTTTGAGCATTGGAAATCCAAAAATCCCTGTGCAAACTCAAACCCTAATTTAGGTCATTAGTGCAAGGAGATGTCTTGAGTAGAGCAAAACCCTAATCCTGTCTGGAGTTCAAGGAGTCTGGTGAGGGGAAATCTTGATAAAATGAGAGGGAAAATTTTGGGGTACAACAGCTGCCCCTGTTCAATCTTCTTGAACCTGAAGAATTAGATTGGCGAGTTTTCCTTTCGTGACTCGAAGGTAAAAGATGATTGGACACTAGAGTGCCCGTAAATTTGCACTCGTCAAAATGCAGCTGAGGGAATGGGCTTAAAGATGCCATTTGGAGATGGTAGAATCTTGTTGGAGATGGGCTTAAAGATGCCATCCAAGACTTGTTTTTTGAAAATTAGGAGAATGAATATCAAAACGGTATCCGTATCTAGAATGTATCTGAGTTGTAATTGTATTTGACTTTAAATGAATATCAGAATGACTGCCGTGTCTGGAGTGTATCTCTATTGTATCTGAATTCTGGATGGGTGACAGAAAAAACATCTGTGTCTGGAGTATCTCTGGGCTGGGGAATAGGTTTGAATGAGTGACATAATGGCTACCGTGTTTGGAGCGTATCTGGACTGTATCTGGAGTTGAGATCTGTATGAGTAGGAGAATGACTTCCTTGTCTAGAGTGTATCTGTACTGTAACTGGGATCTAGACAAGTGACAGAATGACTTCAGTGTATGGAGTGTATCTAAACTTAAAGTTGATAGTTGGATCTGAATGAGAAATAGAATGGCTTCCGTGTCTGTAGCGTATCTAGTCTGTATCTGATTGCTGAAGTCTGAATGAGTAGTAGAATGACCTCCGGGTCTGGGGTGTATCCATACTGTATCTTGACTTAAAATTCTGAATGAGTAATAGAGTGACCTCCGCGTCTGGGGTGTATCCATCTTGTATCTGAATAAGGGATCCGAATGAGTAGCAGAATAACTTCCATGTCTTGGAGTGTGTCCGTACTGTATCTGAAATCTTTGCATAGTTGTTAAAGATAGCTTTTAATCTTATCCTGAAAAGGGTAAAATGTTAGCTGAAACACAAAGTTATGTTGCATGACATGTATGACGCAATAAAATGTGTTCTATCAACGTTTATGATATATGAATGTAATGTATGAGCATGTAAGCTGATTAGTTGTTGTAATGAGGAAAATATATCCTTGATCACTAGAGATAATGAAATCTTTGACTGCTGCCGGGGAAAATAAATCCTTGATCGCTGTTGGAGATTCAAAATCTTTGATTGTTGAGAATGAGAAATCCTTGGACCACTGTTGGGGATTAACATGAACTTTGACAACTTTTGTGGGGGATGTGAGAATCCTCCATGACTTTCTTGGGGAACAAGGAAAACCCTGACGATCTCTACTGGGGAGTTAAGACCTGGGAGGCTTCAACTGGAGAAATGAGACCGAGAATCTTCGATCTGCTAGGAAATAACTCTGTGGGGAGAATGCTTATTCTGTTTGAAGAGTTTTCAAGAGCTTGGGTTGTATGCCAATCTATTGAGGAAGCAAGAATGAGAATCTTCATTCAGGCGTTTGGGTCAGGAGGTTGGGTGTATGCCAATCTTCTGGGGTTTTAAGAATGAGAATCTTCATTCTGTTAAGGGTATCAGGAGGTTGGGAGTATGCCAATCTTCTGGGGTTTTAAGAATGAGAATCTTCATTCTGTTAAGGGTATCAGGAGGTTGGGAGTATGCCAATCTTCTGAGGGATTATCAAAAGTTAACTGTTATCTGGTTGATTTCCAAGCTTTAAGATAACTTGCTGGGGAATTGGAGGAAACTGGATGGTCTTCCACCGGGGTTTAAGAGTTGAAGTTTTAGACTCTGTTGGGGAAGAAAGTTTCATCTTCACTGGGGATTTGTATTTTAAAGTTTTCTGGCTCCGCTGGGAATCGGGAGTTTAGAAACTTAGTTCTGATGGGGATATGTATCTCAAAGCTTTAACTCTGTTGAAGACCTGGATGATGTACTGCAGGGGATTTCTTCTGGAATAGCCTAAAGACGTTTTCCTATACTTTCAACCTATCAGTAATTATCCTTTCTCATTTCGTTTTATTTGTAAGCAGTGATTATATTCAAATGCATATGCTCATTTAATAAATCATTGGACGTTTTCAAATAAAACACAAGTGCGAAAAGGAAGAAAAGGAAAACAAATTTCTGCACTTTGAAGTATCTTTGTATTAACTTTGCATAAGTATTTTGTACAAAGTAGACAGACATCCTAGTAAGAGAATGTTGTCATAAAAAATGAGAAAGAATTTATACAAAGAAAGATGGCTATGTGTAATAATTCCATGGGGGTCCCATTCTGCTATAGCCTTCACAACTCTGAGTATCTTGTCCATTCGTTGCTTCGTCCGCAGATGATTGGATTGATCAGAAGCTTGGAGCTTGTCCGTGAAGAGATTGTCCTTAAAGTGATCCGACAAGACATAGTCATACGCTTTATTCCCTAACTTTTTCCTGAACCGCCCTTTCGGGTTTTCAGTCCACCGGGAAACCCTTTTTTGCCCAAGTCTCCCTTTCGGGTTTTCAACTTGTCGGGTCGTTTATGCGTAGTATCTTTTGACTATGTCTATGTTCGCAGGGTGCAGCAGGTCGTCGCCGTCCATGGTGGTTAGAATCATTGCCCCACCAGAAAAGATGTTTTTGATCACAAATGGTCCTTCGTAAGTAGGAGTCCATTTTCCCCTGGGATCACTTTGCGGTAAGATGATCCGCTTGATTACAAGGTCCCCGACTTGATATACTTGTCTCTTGACTTTCTTGTTGAAAGCCTTGATCATACGTTTTTGATACGCCTGACCATGACAAACAATAATAAGTCATTTTTCTTCAATCAAGTTAAGTTGATCAAGCCGGGTTTGAATCCAATCGTCTTCACTCAAACCAGCATCTTTCATGATTCTCAAGGAGGGAATCTGAACCTCGATAGGTAAAACAGCCTCCATGCCGTATACCAAAGAAAAGGGTGTTGCCCTAGTTAAAGTGTGTGTCGTGGTACGGTACCCGTGCAGAGCAAACAGGAACATCTCATACCAGTCCTTGTAGGTGACTGTCATCTTTTGAATGATCTTCTTGATATTTTTGTTCGCGACTTCAACAACACCGTTCATCTTAGGCCGATAGGGAGATGAATTGTGATGTTGAATCTTGAACTGCTCGCATAGAGCGGTGATCATAGTATTGTTCAAATTTGTACCGTTGTCAGTGATGATCCTGTCGGGGATACCATACCGGCATATGAGGTTCTGCTTGATGAAGCGGGCAACCACATTCTTTGTAACAGAGGTGAAGGAAGCTGCTTCGACCCACTTAGTAAAGTAATCAATGGCCACCAGGATGAAACAGTGTCCATTGGATGTCGTAGGCTTGATTTCTCCAATCATGTCGATTCCCCACATCGTGAATGGCCAAGGAGTTGTTAAGACATTGGGAGGGACTGGAGGAATATGTACCTTGTCAGCATAGATTTGGCATTTGTGACAAGTACAGGAATGTTGATGACAATCAGCTTCCATGGTAGACCAGTAGTAGCCTGCCCGTAGAATCTTCTTAGCCATCGTATGACCACTTGAGTGGGTGCCAAAGGTGCCATTATGTAGTTCAGCCATGATCTGCTCAGCCTCAACCTTGTCCACACAACGGAGCAGAATGCAATCGAGATTTCACTTGTATAAGATACCATTGCTTAGAAAGAACTTGGCAGCGAACCTCCTTAAGAAATTTTTGTCGTTGACTGAAGCTCCTTCAGGGTATTCTTGTGCTTCGAGATACCATTTGACGTCATGAAACCAGGGTCGGTCCACTACTTCCTCGGTATTAATCTCCTGACAATGTGAAGGTTCGTCCATTCGTTTAATGGTGATTTGGGGTGCCTCATTGTCCCAATTAAGTTTAAACATGGAGGACATTGTAGCTAGCGCATTTGCTAGCTGATTCTCTTCTCGCGGGAAGTGCTCGAAGGTAATCTGCTCGAAATGTGGTAACAATGTCAGGACATGTTCTTTGTAAGGGATGAGGTTAGGGTGTTTAGTATCCCACTCTCCTTTGATTTGACTGATAACCAAAGCTGAGTCCCCAAATACAACCAAAGATTTGATTCCCAAGTCAATAGCGGCCTTGAGACCAAAGATACAAGCTTCATATTCGGCCATGTTGTTGGTGCAACTGAAGTAAAGTCTAGCGGTGAAAGGAGTATGGCAACCTTCTGGAGAGATAAATACCGCGCCGATACCGTTCCCAAGTGCGTTGGAGGCACCATCAAAGTACAGAGTCCATCGGGATCCTTGTTCAGGTCCATCATACGGTCTGTTTTCTTCAATGTTGCTCAAAGTCATGATATCCTCGTCGGGAAAGTCAAACCTCATGGATTGGTAATCTTCGACAACTTGATGGGCCATATGATCGGCTAGCACACTCCCCTTTATAACTTTTTGGGTCGTGTATTGTATATCGTATTCAGTGAGGATCATCTGCCATCTAGCGATTCTTCCGGATAAAGCAGGCTTTTTGAAGATGTACTTGATCGAATCCATTTTAGAAATCTGCAAAGTAGTATGTGTCAACATATACTGCCTTAGCCGGCGAGCAGCCCATACCAAAGCGCAACAAGTTTTCTCGAGCAGCGAGTATCGAGTCTCACAGTCGGTAAACTTTTTGCTAAGGTAATAAATGACATTCTCTTTTCGGCCAGACTCGTCATGTTGGCCCAGTACGCACCCCATTGAATTATGTAAGACAATAAGATACATGATTAAAGGCCTTCCTTCGATGGGTGGCATCAAGATAAGAGGTTCCAGCAAATACTCCTTGATCTTATCGAAAGCAACTTGACAGTCATCATTCCATTTAACCACGTGATCTTTCTTCAACAGCTTGAAGATTGGTTCACAGGTAGATGTTAGGTGAGAGATGAACCTTGCAATGTAGTTTAGGCATCCCAAGAAACCTCTGACCTCCTTCTCAGTGCGAGGGGAAGGCATTTCTTGTATAGCTTTGACTTTGGCAGGATCAACCTCGATGCCTTTGTTACTGACGATGAATCCCAAAAGTTTACCGGACCTGACTCTGAAAGTGCACTTGCTAGGGTTCAGTCTGAGTTTATACTCCTTCAACCTGACAAACAGCTTTTGCAGATGGTCGAGGTGTTCTTCTTCTGTTTGTGAACGGGATATCATGTCGTCTACGTAGACTTCAATCTCATGATGTATCATGTCATGAAACAAAGCTACCATGGCTCGCTGATAGGTTGCCCCGACATTCTTCAGTCCGAATGGCATCACTTTGTAGCAGAAGGTACCCCACTGTGTAACAAAAGTAGTCTTCTCCATGTCTTCGGGGGCCATTTTGATCTGGTTGTACCCTGAAAATCCATCCATGAAAGAGAATACCTTGTGTTGAGCTGTATTGTCAACCAAGATGTCAATGTGTGGTAGTGGAAAGTCATCTTTAGGGCTAGCCCTGTTTAAGTCTCTGTAGTCCACACACATTCTGACTTTTCCGTCCTTCTTAGGCACAAGCACAATGTTAGCAACCCATTGTGGATAGGAAGTAACAACAAGAAAGCCAACATTGAACTGCTTCATCACTTCAGCTTTGATCTTTTCAGACATATCGGGCCTCATTCGGCGGACTTTCTATTTGATTGGTGGACAGTCTTCTCTTGTAGGGAGACAGTGAACCATAATATTTGTATCTAGTCCCAGCATGTCTTCATAGGACCAGGCGAAGATCTCAACATATTCATTCAACAGCTGAACTAAGCGCTCCTTGACACTTGGCTCTATGTTGGCACCCACTTTAACCTCTTTTCTGTCTTCGGCAATACCCAAATTGATAGTCTCTAACAACTTTTCATGGGGCAGGATAGCCCTTTCTTCTTGTTACAAAAGTCTAGCCAACTCTCCAGGCACTTCACAGTCTTCATCACCTTCGTATTCGGCATGATTGACCAGATCTTCAGAGTCACTGAAGGCCATAGCAGAATTGTTACTCATGGAATCTGGAGTGGATGGGTACCTGCATTTTGTGAGTGTGGGTGTGTGTAAGGGATAGCCACCTTTAAACAAAATAAAATGTAAAAATAAAGAAAATGAACACAAAAGTTTATAGATGAAAACGTCCATGATTCATTAAAAATGGCATATGAAAATGAAGAATCAAAACCCTTACAAATGGACCTATATGCCTCGGGTAAGGCATAAGGCAAAAAGTGTACGCATTGTTTTAAAATTATTACAGACCAACAGGAAATGTTCAAAGATAAATTACTGATTGATGAAAGTAATGGGAACAAAGTCTTTCGCCTCCCAGTTGTTCAGTCCTCCTTCAATGGTTGGAAAGATCCAGTCTTCAAAATTGCTTCCTTCTTCATCATCCCCTAAAGCATGAACTCCATGATGAGTGATTTTTAATGGTGGTCCTCCAGCCCGGGAGCGACGCACAACTTTCTGAATAGCAGCAGTGAAACCCAAACCGAACTTATCTGTCTTGTAAGGAAAATATGGCAGTTGACCCCATATTGTGCTTCCTCCTTCCTTGATCATAGCTTCCGCATATTTAAGGGACGACATCTGGGACACAGGTTTGGTAATGATGGGCACAACAGTCGTTGTCTTAGCTACCGCAACTTCAGGAGAAACCTCTTCAAAGTGTTGGAAATGTGTTTATATGAATTCACCATCTAACTCCACGTAACGGAAAGAGTTAAGGTGGCTTATCATATACTCCTCCTCACCACGAACTGTTATGATTTTACCCTGGACTGGATATTTTAGCATTTGGTGTAGAGAAGAAGTGACTGCCCCAGTGTAATGAATCCAGGGCCTTCCTAACAAGCATGAGTAGGAGGGACGGGTGTCCATGACATAAAATGTGGAGTTGAAAGTTTCCGTTCCCACCTTAATTGGGATGTCCACCTCTCCATGAACCATTCGCTTAGAACCGTCGAAGTCTCTAACAATGATATTACTGGGCTTTAAGGTCAAACCTTCACAGTCTAGCCTGTCCAATGCTTTCTTTGGTAAGACGTTTAAAGATGACCCAATATCAACCAGAACGTGAGCAAGTGTGGTCCCTCTGTACTCTACCGAAACATGCAGCGCACCATCATGCTTTCTTCCCTTAGATGTTAGATCGGCGTCAGAGAAGCCAAGACCATTATCGGCTGTAAGGCTAGCCACACACTCTTGAAACTAATCCGCAGAAGTCTCTTGAGGCACGTGTGCCGTCTTCATAAATTTGATCAAGGCTTTGGCATGAGCCTCGGAGCAGAGCAATAGAGCTAGCATAGAGATTTTTGAAGGGGTTTGCCCCAGCTGCTCTACGACATCATAGTCTCTTTTCTTAATTATCTTTAAAATCTCCTCCATTTCCTTTTGGGTGGTCTCGGGGATAACCAAAGTCTGAGCCCTCGTCCTGACGGGCGCTTCTTGGATCCCCTTACCTTTATCAGCAATAACAGCAGAGGGTATAGTTTCGGGAGTAACAATTTCTTCAATAACTGGACTTCGTACAGATATCTTGACCGGCACAAGAGCACTTGAGGGTCCGAAGATTTCCCTTGGAGGAGCAATCTTCGGAGAGAAGATTCTTCCGCTACGAGTGATCTTACTTGTCCCCGCAATATTTCCCACATCAGGAGTCTCTTCATCGTAACTTTCTTCGACTAATTCGATCGGCTTAACACCGTGGTAGAAGATCTCTCCTCCATAATTCCACGATATTGTCTTGTTGGACTTATATGGGATAGGCCCCGACATAGTAATCTTCAGAGGTACACACTTTGGATCGGGTGTAATCTTAACAGGTCTTTTGGAGACCTTGGAAAGATTGTCGGAAATGGTGATTATAGCAACATCATTGATTGGAGTAACATGAGTTTTCTTGAAGAGGATTTCTTGAGTATCCATCAGGCATTGGATGTCTGACTTCAATAGCAAACAGTCGGATTGCAAGGTTGAACAAAGGTAACAATCTTTTTCATAGCCCGGGAAAATCCAGGCTTTCAACAGATTCATCTTGATCATTAGCAACAGAGTCATTAAGTCATCAACAACAGTAACATGAAGATATTCTACAACAACATGGACATTATGACCATGTTTTGGCATAGGAGCGGATATCACATTAGGTTTTTCGGGGGCATCAAACTCCACCTCCTTGGCATCTATTTTTTAAGAGCCCAACAATTATTAGTGTCATGTCCCACGCTGCCCGAATGATAGGCACACTTTGAATTTGAATGATAGTAGGGAGAAGAGGTATTCAGATTCTTTGGCGCTTCTTTCAAGTTGGTAAGGTTTAACTTCAACAGATGAGGGAGAACCCGAGCCGGTGTCATATTGATCCGAGTGAATTACCGTTGTGGCCTTTCCACCCTGGTTTGGTTAGCTCTGAGTTGACTGCTTCAAGGTTGATCGGCTAAGGAGTTTTGAATCATCACAGCCCCCACCGCTGGTCGGCGCTCCATTCTTCCTTGATTTCTCTGGGTGTAAACAACAGAAGCTTCTTTCTTGGCTGGGAAGGTCTTCTTGATAGCGACGGAAGCAGACACATCCTTCTGAATTTTAGTGCTCTTAATGCCAACTTCGACCCTTTCACCTGTCAGAATTAATTCGGTGAACCCTGCAGATGAGCTCCTGATCAAGTGATTAAAGAATGGACCTGACAGGGTCCCCAAAAACATATCAACCAGCTCCCTTTCAGACAATGGTGACTGCACCCTTCCAGCCAAATCTCGCCACTTCTGGGCATACTCCTTAAAGCCTTCATTAGAGACCATACCCATACTCTGTAGTTGAGTATGAGTAGGTGCTAAATCTTCATTATATTGGTATTGTCGGTAGAAAGAAGCAGTCAAATCCTCCCAGTTATGTACATCAGATCTCTCAAGTTGATAGAACCAGTCCAATTGCGTACCCGACAAACTATCTTGAAAAAAGTGGACCCACAGATCCTTATTAGAAGAGTGAGGTTGGATCTTTCTGACGTAAGACCGCAGATGCATCTTCGGATAGGACAAAATGTCGTATTTAGAAAATGTAGGCACTTTGAATTTAGGGGGAATGACAATCCCAACAACCAACCCTAGTTCTTCGAAATCCAGCCCAGGTACTCTTTGTACCTCCATGGCCGCCAGCCGGTCTTCCAGATTCTTATACTTGTCGTCCGCAGGAGGGTACTGCTGTTCAGATTAATCTTCATCCATTTCCTCTTCTTCTTCTTCAGCCTCAGGTTCAGAAGGTACTGCAACTCCTTTCCCTTTACCAACCCCTTCATCAGACGTCGAGGGGAAATCCAGGACTCTCCTAGCTTGGTTCTCAAATCTTCTTCCCATAGTGGCCACACCAATTCTTTTCTTTTTCTTCTTTTCTTTTTCCTTTTCCTTCTCTAACAGTGCTTTAAGGTCCTCTTGACCCTTTGCCAAGGTCATGAGGAGTTGTTGGAACTGCGAATTCTGTGCCTGCAGATCTTTGACCGTCTGCTCTATATCCATCTTGCTGAAATAAATAGCAGAAAGATAAGGAAACCTGGTGTGAAGACCTGTTTATGCATATGATGAATGATATGTATTCATGTAATGCATTCAAGGATTTAGAAATTCAAATTTGTTGCAAACAAAAAGAACACACGTCATATTAATAAGAAGAAGTTTGTTAGTACATAAATGCCCCATGGGCCAAATATTACAAAATTCTTAATGTAAAAAGACGTTGCGCATCCTCTTTGGTGCGATGTAAGTGTTGAGAGTCTGCTCTTCATGGAGTCAACGAGTAAGCTCCAAAACCTTTTTCTCACTGGCGTAGAAGCTGGATTCAAAAGTATTCCGTTCTTCCTTAAGCTGTATCCAACTCTTTTGTAATTCTTTCAATGATGTTGGCATGTCAGGATGTAGGAGGGTGCATGGAACCTCTTCTTCCATAACAGGCTCTTTGATCATAGGCAGAATATAGGGGTAGGGCATCATAAGACTCTGGGAGCGGGTTCGTATGAGGTAAGGCTAAAGGGGGATGGAATTCTTGTGTCCCAGTGTCTTACTGTCCACTTTGTTGGGCATCCTCCAAGCTCGGATAAACCTTTGTCGAAGTCCTTGAGCGTCGTTGTCGAAGTCAAAAACCCAGTCTGAAATCAGCATGTCATGAGGGCTATCCCTTCGGGCATACCCAAATTGTCTCAGAGCTAAACAGGGGTTGTAGGTAATGCCTCCCCTTATGCCAAGTAGTGGGACATTAGGGAATTCCCCACAATGATCAATGATGATGACATTTTCCCTGGACCAAGAACACCAATGGACATCAGAATGTGTAAGGGCCATTAATCATTGTGACCACCTCAAGCCTTGTTCATTCTTCATTACAGATTGGGGAAGGTGAGAAATAAACCACCTTGCTAGAAGAGGAGTACATCACATGATAACACCTCTCTTTCTCATTGTTCGTGTGTGAAATGAGTGGAGGATATCCCCAAGCAATGTAGGCACAGGATTCCGAGATATGAAAATCTTGACAGCATTCACATCTATAAGCTGATCAGGGTTTGGGAACAAAACCAACCCATAGATGAGAAGTGCTACAATCTCCTCAAAAGCTTGCAGGTCTAGAGAATCCCTGCAGTCTTGTGCCTTCTCAAACAGAAACTTTGCCAAGAAACCCTTGACACCACTTCTGGTTTCCCAATGACCTTTGATATCAGATGGTTACAAGTGTAGGGCTTGAGCAACATCTTCAGGCTTTGGTTCTCTTTCTGTACCGTTGTAGGGTAGTTGGTGGAGAATAGGAATCCTCAGGAGTTGAGAAAATCCCTCCAAAGTAGGCACTAGTTGGTAATCAGGAAATGTGAAACAGTGGTGTAGGGGGTCAAAGAACTGGAAGAGAACTTTCACCATGTCTTCTTTAATGTTGGAGTTGACCAAGTGGATAAGTCTACCATGTCTTTCACTGAAGGGAGAATTCTCTAGAATCTTGGAAGTAAGCTCCTTGAGTTGAGGAGGGATTCTCACAAGGTTGACCTGAATAGTTTTCCTGCGAAGAGATTCCATTACCTACAAAACAAGAACAAAGATGAAGATCCAAACCCTTGAAATGGTTAGTGGATGCATATGATGCTTTATGATGTTCATGATGCATGCACAAGTATATGTACAAGCAAGTCACACAAGATCCTAGTTTTAGGCTTGCATGGGGTTTCATAGGTAAGTACCCTCTTGAAGTTAGTTGGCTCAACCTGTCCTATAAATAATAACCGGGTTCTAAGGAGCTCAATATCACCAGATTATTTTCTGTGTTCATTGTTTCAGTTTAGCCACTTAACTGGCGACCGAAATATTCTAAGAAAAAAACCCTCAGTGAGTGTAGTATCGAGTATCTACCAACTTCGGACTGCACCAAAGTCGGTCATCTCACTACCCCTAATAAGGCCAAGATGGTCAATTAAAGGTTCTAAAAGTTCATTAGTGCTTCATGACATCACTCAGCGGCCCCGTATTCTCTTTGATTGACTCAAAGGCTACCGGTACCCACAAATATGTCGCACTAATATAGCTATTGCTTCAACCATATCGGTATACCCCACACAGTTTCCACAATGTATTGCTATTTACCTATGAATGTTTCCCAAAAATCTGGGTGGAGGATTCAAACCCAAACAAGAGAACCAAATGTAAAGCAATCAAAGCAAACAAGATAAGCATATAAAAGGTGATCTAAACCCTAAGGTTACTCCACTTTTACTTATCTCCCCAGCAGAGTCGCCAGTTCTGTGATACGGTGGGAGAACTGACTTGAGGTTTTACGTTTGTGCTTGCAAATGTTTCGGGTTAGCAAGAGTCGCCACCGACTTTTTATTTTATCCAAAGGAAAGGTCAAAAAGCACAGGAAAGACCTTTGAGATGTTTTCTTGGGTTCAGGGAGTATATTATGAAAAGGGAAGGTGCAAGCACCCTTTTCATCCATGGTTATCCATGGGCTCTTAGTTACTTGTTTAGATCACTTGCTTTTGCTTTTCAATTGTTTGAAATGGTGCTTTGTGTGTGGTTTTGAAAGATGTTTTGAAAAGAGGCAATCGTTGTGGCAACCTTTTTAATGATTCTTGTTTGAATGTATACAAATGTGTTTTTCTCTTTTGAAAAGATGTTTCAATGTTTTGAAAGTTTGAAAGTTTGTTTTTGGGAAATATTTTGAAATTGTGTCGTGAGGTGTGTTTGAAAATAACAAGGATGTTTTTGTAAGTTTTGATCAAGTAACTAAGAGTTGTCTACCCTATTTTACTCAAAGGAATTTCCTATACATTTTTAACCCTTTTGACAGTGTTGTTTTACCATTGCATTTGGTAAACAACCTTGTATTAGGATGTTAAATGGGACAGGTGCGGGTCATCGTATTGACCATGATAGCAATTGTGCTAAGTATCTTTAGCAATTTTTTGAGGGACTAGATCATTTTGTATAAGCAACCAAGATAGCGTCATCGAGGGACTATGATCTTTTATTTTGTTCTTGTTTTTCCAAAGTACTCAACATGCATAACATGGCCTTTTTTAAAGGCAACAAGTGGATGAAATCCTAGGGGTGCAAGTGTACATTGTGTTGTCAATTTTCATGCTTTTTGTCTTTGTATTAGTCAAGCTATTTGTTTGATTTTGGATTTTTTGCATACAAACCCTAATCTCTAACATGGCATAATTGAAATTATAAATGCGTAAAATAAATTTACACTATTACAACATTGGATATGGGAAGGGGGATACAATTTTTGAATGGGGAATATTTGCAAGAAATAAAACCCTAATATTACTATTAGATCCAAATTGAATAATTGGTACCAATAATAAATGAACAAGATTTAAATAAACAAATTAAATAAATATGCAAAATATTATGAATATGCAAAAGATGTTTTGTTTATTTTTATATATGTAAAAATATAATAATTAATAAAAAAAAAGATTATTATTATTTTTTTATTAAGGGTAAAACCCTAATTTTCTTTTAAGAAAGTAAATATATATTATATATTTTCTATGTACAATAAAATAAAATAATGTATATACAAAAATAAAATATATTTAGAAAAAAAAATATTATTTAAGTATAAATGATAAAAAATAAAGGTACAATATTTTTATGTTTTTATTCTCAAGTTTTCATTAAATAAAATAAATATATATATATATATATATATATATATATATATATATATATATATATATATATATATATATATATATATATATATATATATATATATATATATATATATATATATATATATATATATATATATATATATATATATATATATATATATATATATATATATATATATATATATATATATATATATATATATATATATATATATATATATATATATATATATATATATATATATATATATATATTATATATATATATATATATATATATATATATATATATATATATATATATATATATATATATATATATATATATATATATATATATATATATATATATATATATATATATATATATATATATATATATATATATATATATATATATATATATATATATATATATATATATATATATATATATATATATTAATTACATTAGTCATGTACAATAAAAATAAAATAAAATATAAACAAGACAAAAATATACTTAGAACAATATTTTTTGAGTATAAATAAAATAAAGAATAAAAATAAAGGTATAATATTATTATATATTATTTTCAAGTTTTCATTAAATAAAAGTATATACTAATTAAATTATTTTTATGTTTTAGAAAAAATAAAAATAAAATACAAAATAAATGTGAAAATTTATAAAATATTTTTTGATATTTTTTATGTTTGAAAAATAAGAAAACAAAATCAAAAATGAAAATAAAATGAAAAAATACAAAAATATGAAGAAATGGGTCAGGGGGTGCAGTCAGTAATGAGGGGGGTGTCAATAGTGAGCCAGAACCAAGCCCAACCCACCAGACTTCATCTTCAACCTTTGTCTCAAAAATGCACGCGCCCTGTACAAAATGCTAAATCCTGCATACGTGCTCTAATGCAAAAACTCAAAACATCAAAGTTGTAGCATTTTTCAAGACGAATCCAACCATGTAAAGAACTCATTCTAACTCTCAAAGACCAGAGAGAATTTCTCTGGCCCTAAATCCTAACCTAATTTTTTCAGGAAGTTCATGGATCAAATTCTCTTAACACGCTTAATTTAAATGAAAACTGAGCATATGTACAGCTTCATGGTTATGAATACTACATTTTTTATTCACAAACCTAAGCCTAATAATTCCTAAATAGAGAGATAGGAAGTTGATAAAAACCTGTTTCATTTGAGATCGTGTCTGACAATGTGGAGCTTTTCAATGAGGCCTGAGGTGTTTGGGAGCTTGCTTGAACTTCCTCTGACCTTCCCCAATGCATAGCTTGCCTTGAATGTGCTTGAACAAGCCTGCAGAACTCAACCTGCACAAGCTGAAATAAAAAATGGCAAACCTTGTAAAGGGAGTTACAATCAGTGTTTAAGGGTTGGGATATCTTGGATAGGTTGTATGGAAGGTGTTTGAACAGGTTTGGGGAGAAATGCACGAGCAACTTGTGAGATAGAACTCAAGATGCAGAAGCTGCCCTGTTTTTCCAATGGAAGGTGATTTTGTGCTATGGGAGGTTTCAGGACTCAAAGGCTCGTGTTTTAGGTTCAATGCAATGTGTGAAATTTGTCTCAAAAGCTTGCAAGAGTTGGTTCTATCTGTTGTTCAAGTTGTATGAATTTTGACATGTTTCTTGTATATGAAGCAAAAAGCAAAACATGATGCAAGACAAGCCTGTACAGGCTATCTATCAGTCTGCACCTTATTCTCTTGGCCCCTCAAGTTGGTGGATATTATGTGCAGTACAAGATCTTGTTCAAGGCTCAAGAGATGTGGTTTGACATAAAGCACTTTTGACAAAAATGGCAAAGTTGCCTTTTTCTATTTAAGGATTAATCTTGTGTGCAATCCTCTAATGACCAAAACAAAGCCTTAGAACAATGGATTTGCATTTAATTATTGAGTATGGAAGGGTTTTGAGACCTATAATCTAGTGCAAACAAGGCTGATTAGAGTTTGCAACTTGTATCAATATGAACATGTCGTGGATCAAAAGTGAGTTTTTGCCAACTTCAAGCTTTCGATTCTCCCTAACCACAAATGATTTTGGAGAATTCTTGGACTTTTTAGAAATATTGCAATATTCTATACAATCCATCATTTGAAATGAAATTTGATATTCAAGTGGAACTATGTGAAAAATGGCCATGAAGATGGGTCAAAATCCTGCCTAAACTAGGGCAAAATTTCACTAAGTTAAAAGTTTCATGGACCCTTGTTCCAAAAATCATAACTAGAGATCCAAGCTTCTTTTGAGAAAACTTTGTGAATAAAAGTTATCTACTTTGTTGAGGACTACAACTTTCATGTTGGAAGTTTTGTTTGAATCCAATTGCATCATGGTGAAAATGTTGGGCAAAGTAGGGAAAAAAAAAGAAAATTTCATAACTTAGAAAAATTCTAAGTATGAAAATTTTCAAACTTAAACCCTAATTTGCAAAATTGGGTTTCTTGATGAAAAAGTTTCATGTTTTGACACATCTTGATGAAAAATGACCCTTGGCACTTGATTTTGACCAAATAGTCAAAGTTTGACTTTTCAGTGTACAATCAAATTTTGATCAGTTGACTAAAAAATTCATCTGTCAATCCAATGCATTTGGGATCTTTTGAACCTTGTGAATAGGTCAAGATGATGCCATTGAGTCCTTGAGTCCATACTTGAACCCAATTTTCCATTGGCTAGGTTAAAAATCAGAAATTGCCCCTGTGCAGTCAAAACCCTATAAAATGACCATTTTGCCCTTTTGATGATCTGATCAAATTTCTTGAGGAGTTGTGGTCCAAACTTGATCAAATGGTTCATAGGAGCCTAGAATGTTGATAATGGATCAAAATTTACGAGGCTTGACTGTAAATTGACCATAGTTGACTTTTTCCCCAATACAACTGATTTCTAGGTCAACTCTCTAATTGACTGGGCAAAAATTTGATTCAAGGCTTGAAACTTGGTAGAGGAAATCTTATAGGTTTAACATGAAGTATGAAAGTAACTTTGAGCATTGGAAGTCCAACAATCCCTGTGCAAACTCAAACCCTAATTTAGGTCATCAGTGCAAGGAGATGTCTTGAGCAGAGCAAAACCCTAATCTTGTCTGGAGTTCAAGGAGTCTGGTGAGGGGAAATCTTGATAAAATGAGAGGGAAAATTTTGGGGTACAACACAGTCAATGCACTTTCTGAATCTCTATTTCACTTAGTCGTTCTTCCAAATGTTTGTATTTGTCGTCGACCGGGGGATACTTCTCTTCAGAGTAGTCCCCTTCTTCTTCTTCCTCTTCAGATTTTGGCTGGGCAGTTTCTTCGTTGCCTTTCCCTTCTTGATTGTCTTTTTCACCAGATGATGTTGCAAAGTCTAAGATCTTTCTGGCTTCCCCTAGGAACCTTCTTCCTAGATTCAGAACGCCGGTTTGCTTTCTTTGCTTTCTTCTTCTTTTCTTCAATCAACAAAGTTTTCAAATCCTCTTGTCCTTTGGCTAGAGTCAAGAACATCTGTTGAAACCGAGCATTCTACACTTGGAGGTCTTTTAATGTCTGCTCGAGATCCATCTTACTGAAATAAACAGTAGAAAGATGAGGAGACTTGTTGTAAAAAATCTGCTTATGTTATGATGAATGGTAAATGCATATGCAATGATTTCAAGGAAATTAGAGATTTAATTTTTCTTTAGACCAAAAAGGAACATACGTTATATTAATAAATCGAAGTTTGAGTACATCATGCCTTCTTTGGGCTTACAAAGAAATACAAAAACTCTAAGATAAAAAAGTTGAACGCATCCTTTTTGGTGCGATGTAGGCGTTCAGACTCCGCTCCTCATGAAGCTGCTTGGTGAGTTCCAAAACCTTCTTCTCGCTGGCGTAGAATTGGGCCTCGAAAGTATCTCACTCCCCCTTAAGTTGTATCCAATCCCTTTGTAAGTCTTCGAGAGGAGGTGAGCATGTTAGGATGCAGGATATTGTATGGAACATCTCCTTCCTCAACAAGCTCTTTGATAACCGGAAGAATGGAGGGGTAAGGCATCATAAGACTTTGAGCACGAGTTCGTACCCATTTGAGGTAAGGCTCAAGAGGGATGGAATTATTATGCCCCAATGTCTTACTATCTACCTTGTTCAACATCTTCCAAGCTCGAACAAACCTCTGGCGGTGACCTTGATCATCATTCTCGTAGTCAAATACCAAACCTTGAATAAGCATCTCATGTGGGTCATCCCTTCGGGCGTAACCAACTGTCTTAAGGCTAAGCAAGGGTTGTAGGTGATACCTCCCCTAATTCCAAGTAATGGGACATTATGGAATTCTCCATAACGGGCGATAATAGTAACATCTCTATAGATCGGGAACACCAATGAATGTCTGAATGTTTGAGTGTCATCAACCTATGTGACCACCTTGAACCTTGCTCGTTCTTCAATACAGATTGGGGAAGATGCGAAATAAACCATGTTGCCAAAAGAGGAGTACAACACATACGGATACCTCTTTTCTCATAGTGTGAGTGTGAAAAGAATGTAGATTTCCCCTAGAAAAGTAGGCACCGGGTTACGATACATGAAGATTTTGATGGTGTTCACATCTATGAGTTGGTCAGGATTTGGAAACAAAACCATCCCATAGATGAGGAGAACCACAATTTTCTCAAAAGCTTGCAAATCCAAAGAGTTCCAACAGTTTTGGGCTTTCTCAAACAAGAACTTTGCTAAGAAACCTTTGACACCACTCCTTGTTTCCTAATTAGTTGTGATATCAGATGGTTATAAGTGTAAGGCTTAAGCAATCTCTTTTTGCTTTGGATCTCTTTCCGTACCGTCGAAAGGTAGTTGATTGAGAATGAGAATCCTCAAGAGTTGGGAGAATTCTTCCAAAGTTGGCACAAGTTGATAATCGGGATATGTGAAGAAATAGTGTAGAGGATCAAAGAACTGGAAGAGCACCTTCATCATGTCTTCATCAGTGTTGGAGGTAACCAAGTTTAGTAGGCGACCATGTCTTTCGGGAAAATGGAGAATTTTCAAGAATCCTTGATGCTAGCTCTTTAAGTTGAGGATGGATCCTTACAAGATTGACTTGAATGGTTTTCTTGCGAATGGAATCCATGTCCTACAAAACAGAACAAAGATAAATCCCAAGATCCTTGAAATGGTTAGTGAATATGAGCATGATGTTATGATGTTATGATGTTAGTACAAGTATATATATACAAACACAGCAAACAAGTACTTAGGTTTAGGCTTGCATGGAGTCTCATAGGTAAGTACCCTCTTGAAGCTTAGTTGGCTCAAACTTGTCCTAGTAATAGTAACCAGGTTCTAGGGAGCTCAATATCACAGCTTTGTTTTCTCGGGCATTGTTTCAGCGCAAGCCTCTTTAATGGCGACCGAAATATCCCAAAAAAACTAAACCTCAATGAGTGTAGTATCGAGTATCTACCAACTTCGGACTGCACCAAAGTCGGTCATCCACTGCGTCCTAATGGCCAAGTTGGTCAAGTAAAGGTTCTAGAAGTTAGTTAGTACGTCATGAAATCACTCAGCGGCCCCTGTATTCTCCTTGACTACTCAAGGGCTACCGGTACCCACAAATATGTCGTAATAACGTAGCTATTTCTTAGACCATGTCAGTATACCCCGCATAGTTTCCACAACGTATTGCCACTTACCTATAAGGTATCCTAATCCGGGTAGAGGATTCAAACCCAAACAAAAAACCAAAATTTAAAGCATACAAGTCAAACAATGAAAGCTAATAAATGTGATCTAACCCTAAGGTAACCCCACTATAAGAATTTTCCCCAGCAGAGTCGCCAGTTCTGTAACGCGGTGGGAGAACTGACTTGGTTGTTTTGCGTTTGATCGCAAATGTTGCGGTTAGCAAGAGTCACCACTGACTTTTCTTTTATTCAAAAGGAAAGGTGAAAAAGCACAGGAAAGACCTTTGAGATTGTTTCTTGAGTTTGGAGGGTAGATTATGAAAAGGGAAGGTATTAGCACCCTTTTCATCCATGGTTTTCCATGGGCTCTTAGTTACTTGCTAGATCACTTGCTTTTTTGTTCGAAAATATGCTTTGTGTGGTTTTTTGAAAGTATTTTCTAAAGATGCCATCGTTTAGGCAAACTTTGTAATGATTCTCGTTCGTAAGAATGTATACAAAGTGTTTTGATCTTTTGAATTTTTTTCAAGTTTTGAAAGATGTTTTTGAAAGTGTTGGTGTTTGTTTTGAAAAATAGCAAGGATGTTTTTGTTTTGAAATTGAGCAAGTAACTAGGAACATTCTACCTACTCAAAAAGTCTTTCATGTTCAATTCCTTTTTCCTTTGACATTGTTATCTTACCATTGATTTGGTAAGTAACCATATCTTTGGATGTAAAAGGGACGGATGTGGGTCATCGTATAGCCATGATTTAGCAATGTTGTAAGATATCTCAGCAGTTTCTTTAAGGGACTAAGATCATTTTGAAAGGCAACATGGATAGCGTCATCGAGGGGAATGATCTTGTATTTTTGCTTGTTTTTGCTAAGATACCTCACATGCCTAATATGGCCATTTTTGTAAGGCAACAAAGTGGATTTACCCCTAGGGCTGTACGTGTGCAAGTGTATTGATTTACATGCTTTGTTTTGTCTTGATTAGGGTTTGCTAATTATTGGTTTTAATCTTTTCATACAAAACCCTAATTACTAGAATTTGTATATAAAGCATTTAAATTGCGAAAAAATAAAAATGCTAAGCTATTACATGATTTAGGGGAGGGAGTGTACAAATACAAATGGGGAATTGCAAGTAATTAAATCTAAATAATTATTACAACCATATTGAATTTGAATAAATGTACAAAATTAAACAAGTAAAAAAATGCAAGAATGTAAATGTAAAAAGAAAGGTGATTTTTGTTTGGTTTTTTATGAAAAGGATTTTTTTGATCTAATTAATAAAATAATTAACTAAGAATAAGAAAATTAATATTTAAGTTAATAAAAGAAATTAAGGGAAACAAATTTTTAGGGTTTTTATTTATGAAAAGGTTTTAAATTAGTAAAAATAAAATGTATATTAATTAATGAAAAGAATTCCTAATTCTAAATTAATTTTATTCACAAGAAAATAATACAATAATAATTAAAATTAATCATCTAAATATTTAAACAAAAAGAAATTAATTTATTAAAGAAAAAATGTTTTTTTATTCTTTTATTTTATGAAGTAAAATGAACTAAATAAATATAAATAATAAAATATAAATATTTTTGATTTTTTTATATTAATGAAAATAATAATAATAATAATAATAATATTAATAATAAAGAAAGTGTAAAATGAAAATAAAATAAAATATAAAAAAAGAAAATAAACAACCAAAGAAAAATAAATGGGCCACGAGTGTAAACAACAAGTTAGGGGGTCAGAACATAGCGAAAAAAACAAGGCCCAAACAAATGGAGGCCCAGGAGCTGCAAGAGTAAAAAAAAAAGTGAGAAAAATACAAAAGGCAGCGCACTGAGGTTCGAACCCATGACCTCTTGATTACCAGTGCGCTTGCCTTACCACTGGGGTGGCTACACATCCGTTAATATAACTGAAAAGATAAATATATAAGGCAAAATGAGTCCTGAACACACTTCATCTTCAACCTCCAGCCAGACCACCTATAACTTCACTATTTCTCAACAAAAATGGAAAATGCAAACATGAAAGTTATTCCATTTTTTCATACGAATCCAACCATATAAATATCATAAACTATAATCAAAGATGAATGAGAATTTTTGAAAGTACCAAATCCTGACCTAATTATTTTCAGAGGTTCAGTTTCAAAATTCTAACTACTCAAGCAATAATAATGAAATCTAAGGACATGGCTAGCTTCAGGACAATGATATCTACATTTCTTATTCACAAATAAACCATTAATGATGCTTGTATGAAGAGTTCCAAGTTAAGGAAACTTACCTCAAAACTGGAAATCGTATTCTGAGTTTGAGCACTCCTCAAGGTGTTGTGATGATCAGAATAGCTCCACTGAGGTCCCAGGAAGCAAATGTAATGTTTAATTTGTACTGGAGAGGGTTAAATCGTGCTGGAGAAGTCCAAGTGCAAAGCTCTGTTTTTTGAAAATGGAAAGTGGTGTTGATGGTGTTATAGTCTTGTAACAGGGTGTGGGATGAGTTCTAAATGATGTTTAGAAGCTTTAGGAACCAAAAGGCTTGAAAACGCACGAGGGAGATGTGAGTTTCAAGTTTTTGGTCAGGTTATGCAAGAATGGAAGTATGTGTTACAACTCTGAGTTCTTGTAAGTTTTTGGGCTTGTGTATGCGTGTATTTTGATGCAAATAACTTGTGCATAAGTAAGGTGAAGGCTTGAGTGCTTGAGAGGGTCAAAAGTACAAGATCTAGGTTGATTGCTATGTTACTTGATTTTGAAGAAAAGTGAAAGTATGGTTCCAAGATGAAGTACAAGCATGGGCTGAGTGATTGTGAGGCTTGAGACAAACTTCTTTTGAGTTATAGGTTGTGTATGATCAGAAGAAAACAATTGTAAGGCTCAAGAACAATTTTTGTGTATAAAGCTACTTTTTTAAAATGGCATTGTGCACTTTCTTCCTAAAATGGACATAAAGCATGGGCATTGGATTGAATGCTTGAGTTGAAGCCTCTAACAGGTGTGCAAGAATTTAATTATGGAGTGCCTAACAAGTTTGAGGCCTGCAAAGCAAAGGTTATGCAGCATAAGTTTGAGATTTGAATTTTGTTCATCACAAAATTTGCCTTGTAAAACAACTTGAAACCCCAACTTCTGACCTTCGATTCTCCTTGCTCACAAATGATCTCAAGGAGTTCTAAGACTTTTAGAAAGCTTGTAATGTTCTCTACAACACCTCTTTAAATCTCTTTTGCAAAATTCAAATGGAACTATGTGAAACTTGGGTCAGAAGTTAGGTCAAAATCCTGACCTAAAATGCTCAAAATTTCACTAAGTGTTTAGTTTCAAGACCATGACTTCATGGATTAATAACTTGAGATCCAAGAATTTATAGGAGAAGTTGTGTAAATAAATGTTGTATATCTCATGGAGATCTACAACTTTCATGTTGAAAGTTTCTTTTGAATCATCTTGCATCATGGTAAAAAATTGGCTCAAAGTTGTGAAAAAACATGAAGTTTTCAACACAAAAATTTCTAAGTTTGAAAACTTTGACTTTTCAAAATGAAATCTTGACTTTTTTATTTATTGATGAACAAGTTTCATATTTTGACATGTTTTGATGAGTTGTGATCTCTGACACTTGATTTTGACCAAAAAGTCAATGTTTGACTTTTCAATATACAATTGACTTTTGATTAGTTGACTGAAAATCAACTATCAATCAATTGATCTTGATCAATGTTTTGAGTCATGACATTAGGTCAAAAGGATGCAATAGAACTCTTCAAATCACGCCTCAAACCAAATAACCATTTGCTAGGTCAAAAATCAGAAATTGCCCTTTTCTCAGCCAAAACCCTAATTTTGACCATTTTGTCCTTTTGATGATCTGATCAAATTTCTTGAGGAATTTTGGTCCAAACTTGATAAAGTGATACATATGAGTTTATAATGTTGATGTGCATAAAAAATTATGAAGTTTTACTGTAAATTGGCCATAGTTGACTTTTCCCCCAATACAGCTGACTTTTAGGTCAACTACTCAATTGACTGAGCAAAAATGTGATCCAAGACTTGAAACTTGACATGAGTAATCTTGGGAGTCCATACTGATCCATGAAAGTCATATGAGGCATTGAAAGTTCAAATATACTTGTGCAATATCAAACTCTAATTTCAGTCATCAGTGCTTAAGGAGGTGTCTTGAGCTGATCAACCCTAGTGCAGTCTTGAACCAAGGAGATCTTGTGAGAAAATACTTGATAAATGAGAGGGAAAATTTTGGGGTACAAAAGGTGGGTAGGTATGAAAAGGGAAGGTGTTAGCATCCTTTTCATCCATAGTTATCTACGGGCTCTTAATCGCTAGCTCACTTTTTGAAATGCTTTGTGTTTGTGTTTGTTTGAAAATATTTTGAAAATGCCTAAGTACGACAATTTTGTAATGATTCTCGTATCTTTGAGAATGTATACAAAAATGTTTGTTTTGACAATATATATTTAAAGAAAGTGTTGTTTTGTGAAAAGTTTTTTGAAGATATCAATGTAAGGCAATCTGCTTTATAATAACCCTTGTATCAGTCCTCAAGAGTGTTTAAAAAGCATTTTTTAGAGTAATTATTTTTGAAAGAGTGAGAGGTGAAAATTGTTTTAGTTTGTGAGAAAGTGATTATGAGCGATCTACCTACTGAAAAAATCTTTGTTCTTTTCGTCCTACTTTAGATAATGTTACCCTATCATTAGTTAGCAGGAAGCCCTATCATTGGATGTGGGGGACAAGCGCGGGTCATCGTACAATCATAAAGGTAACTTGTAGAGCGCTTTAGCCATTTTCATAAGGGACTAAGATCGTTTACCGAAGGCCAGCATCGAATGGTTCATCGAGGTACTACAATCTTTTTTAATCGAGGGCCTTTGCTAAAGCGTCCCACGTTTGAGGGACATGACTGTTTTATCCGAAGGCAACAAGGGAGGTCACCCTAGAGGTAAGCGTGTGTTGTACCCCAAAATTTTCCCTCTCATTTCTCAAAGTAATCTCTCACAAGACTTCAATTGATTCAAGACTGCACAAGGATTGATCAGCTCAAGACATCTCCTCAAGCACTAATGGCTGAAAATTAGGTTAGAGTTTCCACAAGGTCAAATGGACTCTTAATGACCCATATGACATTCATGGATCGTTTTGGACCCTAAAGATTGGTCATGTCAAGTTTCAAGTCTTGGATCACATTTTTGCTCAATCAATTGATCAGTTGACCTAAAATCAGTTGTATTGGGGGAAAAGTCAATTATGGTCAATTTACAGTCAAACTTCATAATTTTTTATCCATAGAAATATTATGAACTCATATATGTAAATTGATCAAGTTTGGATCACAATTCCTAATAAATTTGATCAGCTCATCAAAAGGGCAAAATGGTCAATATTAGAGTTTTGACTGAGAAGGTGCAATTTCTGATTTTTGACCTAGCAAATAACCTATTGGTTCAAGAAATTATATCAAGGATTCAAATGCATCATTTTGACCTAATGGCATGGCTCAAAACATTCCTCAAGATCAATTTATTGATAGTTGATTTTCAGTCAACTATACACTGAAAAGTCAAACTTTGACTTTTTGATCAAAATCAAGTTCCAAAGATCACAATTCATCAAGACATGTCAAAATATGAAAAGTGTTCATCAAGAAATCAAAAAGTAAAGATTTCATTTTGAAAAGCCAAAATTTCTAAACTTAGAAATTTTTCTAAGTGTTGGAAATTCACATTTTTTTCATAACTTTGAGCCAAATTTCCATCATGATGCAAGATAATTCAAATGAAACTTCCAACATGAAAGTTGTAGATCTCAATGAGATCTAAAACATTTTATAACACAACTTTTTCTATAAATGCATGGATTTCAAGTTATGATTTTAAGAAGACATGTTCATGAAACTTGAAAAAACTTAGTGAAATTTTGCCCTAGTTTAGGCAGGATTTTGACCTAACTTCATGGGAATTTTTCACATAGTTCCAAGATGAATCTTCAAAAACGTACAACATAGAGGTTGTAGATAATGTTACAAGATTTGCAAAATTTCCAAGAACTCGTTGATATAATACTTGAGCAGGGAGAATCGAAGGCAAGAAGTTATGGTTTCATTCTTGTTTTGCAAGGCAAATTTGTGAAGAACACTTGATCCAATCTTCAAGCATGTTGTACAAATCTCGCTTTGCAGACTTCTAACTTGCCTTTAAATACATAATTAAATGTTTACACAACTGTTAGAGCTTTGATCCAAGCATTTGAGGCATTGTCCAAATGGTTATTCCATTAATGGCACAAAGGTAACACTTCCATTTTGGAAAAGCAAAGCTTTATTGCAAAAGTCAATGCATATTGTTCCCAACTTGTTTCATCTGAGTACAAGCAATGTCAAAGAAAAAAGCAACATGTATAGAGCCTCCCATAAACTCAGGCCATGCTTGTACTATGCCTTGAAACCATGTTTTCCACTTTCTTCAAAATCAAGTAACATAGCCATAACTCTATATCTCACAGATCTGTCAACCTCAAGTGCTCTAACCTTTTTCTTATAATTATACAAGTTTATTACAAGAGAAAACATGAATGCACAAGCGCTCGAACTCTCACAAACTCAGAATTGCATAACAAACCTCCATTGTTGAACATTCTGACCTAAAACTCCAAACTCAGAATCCACTCGTGCATTTCTTGGCTTTTCACTTCCAAAAGTTCCTAAACATCATCTACAAACAATCCCTCACCTTGTTACATGATAGTAACATCATCTTCATCAACTTCCATAACCAAAAAACAGAGCTTGCATCTTGGGACTTCTCTAGCATGCTTCAAACACTCCCAGCATCAAGTAAGCATTGCATTAGCTTCCTGGGAACTTAAGGAAGCTAACCTGATCATCACAACTCCTTGAAAGCAGCTCAAACTCATTTCACGATTTCCAGTTTGGAGGTACATTTTCTGAACTTTTATCTTCTCATTTAGGCATTGTTAGGCTTGCATTTGTGAAGATAAAATGTAGACACCATTGCCCTGAAACTATACATATCCATATATTTCATTTATATTGATTGAGCTTAGAGAATTTTAGGTTTGAATCTCTGAAAATAATTAGGTCAGAATTTGGTACTTTCAAAAATTCTCATTCATCTTTGATTTATATCTTATGATATTTATATGTTTGGATTCGTATGGAAAATGGAGCAACTTTCGTGTTTGCATCTTTCATTTTTGTTGAGAAATGGTGAAGTTACAGATGTTCAGGTTGGAGGTTGAAGATGAAGTTATCATCATGACTTACTTGTGTTATGTATTTGTTGTTTTGTTTATGTTACCGGATGTACAGATCTTGGGTGAAGTTACAGATGTTCAGGTTGGAGGTTGAAGATGAAGTTATCATCATGACTTAACTTGTTTTATGTATTTGTTGTTTTGTTTATGTTACCGGATGTAAGATCATAGTCCCTCGATGACGCTATCAATCTTGCCTTTCAAAATGATCTTAGTCCCTCAAAGAAAAATGCTAAGATATCTCAGAATATTGCTATCATGACTATACGATGACCCATGCCCGTCCCTTTACATCCAAAGATAAGGCTTCTTACCAAATCAATGGTAAGATAGCAATATCAAAGGAAAGGAAGAAATGAACATACGACTTTTGAGTAGGTAGATTGTTCCTAGTTGCTTACTCATTTTCAAATCAAACACCCATGCTTATTTTCAAAACAAACACCAACACTTTCAAACAATTTCCATACATGAAATATTTTCAAATGCCCAACAATTTGTATACGTTCTTACGAACGAGAACTATTACAAAGTTTGCCTAAACGACGACGCCTTTTCAAATACTTTCAAAAACCACATAAAGCACATTTTCAAACAAAAGCAAATGATCTAGCAAGCAACTAAGAGCCCATAGATAACTATGGAGGAAAAGGGTGCTAACACCTTCCCTTTTCATAATCTACCCCCCGAACTCAAGAAATAATCTCAAAGGTCTTTTCTGTTCTTTTTAGCCTTTCCTTTTGGATAAAAGAAAAGTCGGTGGCGACTCTTGCTAACCACAACATTTGCGATAAAACACAAAACATCCCAAGTCAGTTCTCCCACCGTATCACAGAACTGGTGAATCTGCTGGAGAGATTATTAAAAGTGGGGTTACCTTAGGGCTAGATCACCTTTACTTGCTTTCATTGTTTGATTTGTTTGCTTTACATTTTGGTTCCTTGTTTAGGCTTGTTCTAATCCTCTACCCGAATTTGGGATACCTTATAGGTAAGCAGCAATACATTGTGGAAACTGTGCGGGGTATATCGACATGGTCTAAGCAATAGCTACGTTAGTGTGACATATTTGTCGGTACCGGTAGCCCTTGAGTAATCAAGGAGAATACGGGGGACGTTGTGTGGTGTCATGAAGTACTAACTGACTTTTAGAACCTTTACTTGACCAACTTGGCCATTAGGATGTAGTGAGATAACCGGTTTTGGTGCAGTCCGAAGTTGGTTGATACTCGATACTACACTCATTGATATTTGACTTCTCGATATATTTCGGTCGCCGTGAAAGAGGCTTGCGCTGAAACAATGCCCGATAAGACAGATCAGTGATATTGAGATCCCTTAGAACCCGGTTACTATTTCTAGGACAGGTTTGAGCCAACTAAACTTCAAGAGGGTACTTACCTATGAGACTCCATGCAAGCCTAAGCCTAAGGACTTGTTTTACTTGTTTGTATATACTTACTTGTACATGACATCATAAACATCATAACATCATACTCATTCTCACTAACCATTTCAAGGATTATTGGGATTTATCTTTGTTCTATTTTGTAGGACATGGCTTTTATCCGCAGGAATACTATCCAAGTCAATCTCATAAAAATTCCTCCTCAACTCAAAGAGTTAGCATCAAGGGTTCTTGAGAATTATCCATTTACCGAAAGACATGGTCGCCTCCTAAACTTGGTTACCTCCAACACTGATGAAGATATGATGAAGGTGCTTTTCCAATTCTTTGATCCTCTACACCACTGCTTCACTTTCCACGATTATCAGCTTGTACTAACATTGGAATAATTCTCTCAACTCCTGAGGATTCCCATTCTTAATCAACTACCCTTCAACGATACAGAAAGAGATCCAAAACTTGAAGAGATTGCCCAAGCATTACACTTGCAACAATCTGATATCACAACTAATTGGGAAACAAGGAGTGGTGTCAAAGGTTAGCCAAGTTCTTATTCGAGAAAGCTCAAGATTGTTGGAACTCTTTGGACTTACAAGCTTTTGAATAAATCTTGGCCATTCTCATCTATGGGATAGTTTTGTTTTCAAACCCTGACCAAACTCATAGATGTAAATGCTGTCAAAATCTTCATGTCTCGCAATCTAGTGCCTACTTTGTTGGGGGATATCCTACATTTTTTCACTCTCTCACTATGAGGAAGAGAGGGTTCCTCATGTGTTGCACTCCTCTCTTGGAAAGATGGTTTATTTCGCATCTTCCATGATCTATGTTGAAGAACGAGCAAGGCTTGAGGTGGGTCCCATAGGCTGATAACGCTCAGACATTCAGATGTTCATTGGTGTTCTCAATCCTTGGAGAACGTTACTATTGTGATACGGTGGGAAGAACTGACTATTTTTTGGAATGCTGGTTTGCGTTTTGCGTTTGTATTCGCAAAATGTTGCGGTAAGCAAGAGTCGCTACCGTATTTTATTTTATCCAACAAGGAAAGGAAAAAAGCACAGAAAAATTCCTTTTTCGAGATATTTCTGAGTACGGGGGGGGGGGGGGGGGGGGGGGGGGGGGGGGTAGATTTATAGAAAGGGAAGGTATTAGCACCCTTTCTATCCGTAGTTATCTACGGGCTCTTAGGTACTTGCTCATCATTTTCAAAATTGTTTTCTTTGTGATTGTGGGTTTTGAAAAGTTTTTGTTTTAACTCCGATTTAACTCTTGCTTCTGTCTTCAAGAGTGTAATGAAGTGTTTTGAAAACTTGTTTGTAAAAAAGTGTAAGTGTGAAAAAGTTTTTGTTTTGAATGAGCAAGTATCTAAGAGCTAATCTACCTACTCGAAAAAGGAATCGTTCTATGTTTATTTCCTTTAGAAAATGCTATCCTACTATTAGTGAGTAGGTAGCACCATCGTTGGAGTTTGAGGGTCAATTCGAAAGAGGGACATACGGTCACTAAAGCAATATTAGAACGTCTTAGCGGTAACCCTAATGTCTTAGATAATTTATTCGAGGCAACAATATCTGAGGCAACCATTTCGAGGCAACTATGATCTTTTAGACAAGAGGGCGACCTCTAAAACAACCTATACTTAATGACCGTGTACGAAGGCAACCAAGTGGGAGTGTACCTTAGGAGTGCGCATGTGCGAGTGTGTTGATTTCAATTATTTTTATCTTTGCACAATTAAGGGTGATCTAACGGTTTTAAAATTCAGACATTCATTCTTGTCATGCAAACCCTATTATCAAACATCTAGCAGTTGAATATGTGCAAAAATTAAAGGTGCGGAAATTAAACTAAATTATTATAAGGCGTCGGGTATTTACATCGCCAAAAACAACCCTTTGAAAATAAAAGCGGTAAAAATAAATGTCCTAATTAAATTATTACAAGCCGGGAGCAGATACAATAATTGGATAAAATAATAATAAAGCGCGCGATACGAAATTAAATCGAATGTGAAATTAGGGTTTTGACCCTCTTAATTAAAAGAAAATGTTTTTGTTGTTTTTTAATATTTTTTAAGAAAAGAAATTAAGCCCTAAAAATTAAATGCTAAATTAATTGGTTATTAAATTAATTAATGAAAAATAATTTAAGTGACATATTTTTGGAGTTTTGTTAATTTAGGAAAGAAAATAAAATAATTAAATTAGGGTTAAAACCTATTAATTCTAATTAGTTTTAAATATTTACAAAATCAATTAAAGTTATCTAATCATAAATAACCTAATTATTTTAATTAACATTTATTGATGAAAAATAAGAATTCAAATTTATTTGGACATAAAATATTTTTTGTGATTTTTGATAAAAAAAGGAAAATTATTTTATTGGTTAGTAAATAAATAAGAATAATTAAATAGAATAAATAAAATAAAGAAAAGATGAGAAATGGGCCTGAGATAAGGGGTGTAAAAGCAAGAAAACTGGCCCAATTGAGGAGATCCAATTTGACTTTTTGCAATCCTGTGCATTGCGTTTGACTGGCCTTTTGGTGCACCCTCAGTGGTAGCCACCAGATCTGGCCATCTGGCCATCTGGCATGTTGATGCTGAAGGCATATGGTGGACATTAGGCTTGGGCGTGGTACTAGATCACCTAAAATATTTAAGAAAAATAACAAATGCTGGAGGCAAGGATCGAACCCCTGACCTCCATCCTCCCACGCCTTGAACACACACCTGTTAACCACTACACCATTTGCTTTTTATTGTTAATATAATACAAGCTCATAATAATATAAGAAAACAGATATTAATGGAAACAAAAATAAAAACGCGCGCTCGTTTAAACAAGCCAATGGTGGGACGGCACTTCATCGTCTCCTTCCTATGCACCGTGGCTAAAAACCCAATGACCTATACCCACGGACGCTGTCCGTTGCTACAAGTCAGGCTCGTTCCAAAATCTCCTACAGGCCACATAAATGGAATCTAGTACCATGGTTGAGTTCGTCTCCTTCTTCTGAACGCAGTGGTACCCATTACTAAGGCTGATTGTACCTGAAAACGAAAACCCTAAAAGCAAACTCGAAACCCTAATAATGGTGAATTTTGATTCAGTCCATATAAATGAAATTGGCTATTGGAAAAAGCTTGCAAACATCATGGTGATCAAGAATATATAATTATTTTGCACTATGGATGCAAGAATAAAGCTTTTCAAATTCAAGAAAAGGGTGATACTGTGAGCGACTTACAGTGCATGAGAGGGCTTGAAAACGCCTGCTTTTGATTGCTTTAGGTTGTGGAGAATGCCAGGAAGCGATTGGCATCAATAGCAAGCTTTGAGAATGCCTCTAATGGTGATTTCAAACTCACACTTTCCTTTGATTTTTTCATATTTTGTTTGCTCTATAGCGCCTGTCTCCAACCTTGATTTTGATCTGCCTCGCCTCCTTATGTATTAGTGAAGGGATTAGGGTTGTTAAACTGATCAAAATCTTCTTCTTTCAATGCTTTGGATATTGATTTGATTCTTCTTTAACAACCTTCCAAATTTGGCTTCTTTTTAATCTTTTTGTGCACTCTAAGGCTTGGCATGAATTGGAAGGATGATAGCTGTATAATGAAGCCTGAAACAACACAAAATCCTTGGTTATTAATGTTTTGGATTTTTATTTGATTTATTTTAATTTAAATCAAATTAATTCAAATAAAAATCAAAATAATTAATAAAAATATGATATGGACAAGTGGCAAAGGCTAGAGCACGTGGGCTATAATTCCAACTCAAAACAAGTGAAAAGGAATGGGCCCATTTGGCAAAATTTGAAGTTTTGGGGATAGTTGACTTTTGGCAATTTTGCAAAAAAGGTCAACTTCAACAATGCATAACTTCCTCAATTTTGACTCTTTGGAGGTGTTCTTGGACTTTTTAGAAAGCTTGAGATGTCATATAACCAACCCTTTTGGTCTCATCTCAATTTGATATTCCATGATCATGTATATAGCTTTGACAAAAAAGGTGTTTTTGTTGACTTTCCAAAATGACCTATAATGTCCAAATTCATAACTTCTTGTGAGTGAATATTTTGAACTTGGGAGCTGAAGATGGATTGTAGGGAATTGCATACTCTTCAAAATTAGATTTGGATGGGTCATTTCTTATAAAGTATGATAAAGTTATGTTTGGTCAAAGTTGAGTTGACTTTTCCTACAAAACCCTAACTTAGCAACTTTTGAATCTTGATGAATTGTGAGCAATCCTTGATGAATCATGATCAACCCTTGATCAAATGATGAAATATACTTCAAAATGAGGATGTTGACAAAAAATCTTGAAGTTTGACTGTATGGGGGTCACAATTGACTTTTGCCCTAACACAATCGATTTTTGGACCTTTGAGCAATTGACTGAGCAAACTTCCTTTGCAAGGCTTGAAACTTGACATGGATGATCTTGAGAACATATGAGGACAATGTTGAGAATTTGGGACCACTTGGACTCAGGGATCTTGATGAAACATGAAACCCTAGTTTGGGGTAGATTGCCTTAGGAGAGAGCTTGTCTGGCCAACCCTTGGACTACCTTGAGCAACTTGAGGATCTTTGTTGACATGTTTTGAGAAATATGGGAGGGAAAATTTTGGGGTACAACAACTATCATCGATCTTTGTGGAGAATTCCCTAATGTCCCTTTGCTTGGCATTATGGGAGGTATCACTTGCAACCCTTGTTTAGCCTTACGAAAGTTTGGTTATGCTTGAAGGGATGGCCCACATGAGATGCTCTTCCAAGGAGTGGTATTCGACTACGAGAGCGACGATCAAAGCTACTATCAGAGGTTTATCCGAGCTTGGAGGATGGTGAGCAAAGTGGATAGAAAGACGATGGGATACAAGAATTCCATTCCCATTGAGCCTTACCTTATGTGGGTACAAGCTCGTGCTCAGAAACTTGTGATGCCTTATCCCTCCATCTTACCAGTTATCATGGAACCTGTGGTCGAAGGAGATGTCCCATACACTGTCCTCCATCCCGACATGCATACTTCTCTTGAAGACTTACAAAAGGGTTGGATTCAGCTGAAGGAAGAACGATATATTTTTGAAGCTCAATTATACACTAGCGAGAAGAGGGTCTTAGAGCTTACAAAGCAGCTACATGAAGAGCAAAGTGTGAACGCCTATCTCGCACCGAAGAGGACGCGTTCAGTCTTTTTATCTTAGAAAGTTGTTTTGTAAGCCCAAGAGGAATTTTGTAATCATTTTGAACTAATCAATGAAAATTGACATTTGTTCATTCTCTACTGGCCCTAGCCAAGGGGAAACAAGATATGATGGCATTCCTGGAAGTTAAGAAGAAGTCCAAGAAGAAAGCCCTGGTCAACATGGGTAGAAGGTTCAAAGAGTCGGTTTGTCAGATCCCGGTAGTGGAAGACTCATCTGAAGAAGACGAGAATTAAATTGGTGAGGTTAAGAGTACCCAGGTTGACTGTATTAATGATCAAGCGTCTAATGATGATTATTTTGACGAGCAGTATCCACCCGCCGATGTCAAGTACAAGCAGTTAGAAGACAGATTGAAGGTTGTTGAGATCCAATCCGTCCCCGGTTTAGATTTTGATGATTTGGGTTTGATCCCTGGAGTTGTTATTCCCCACAAATTCAATATACCAATCTTTGCAAAGTACGAGGGAGTTTCCTATCCAAAACTTCACCTGGAATCTTATATGCGCAAGATACAGCCGCACACTGCTGATAAGAAACTCTAGGTTCACTTTTTCTAAGAAAGCTTGACCGGAACACAACTAAAGTGTTTCTACCAGTTGGATGGTTCCCGTATCAATACCTGGGAGGACTTAGCTACCGATTTCTACCATCAGTACCAGTATAATGCCGACTTGGTGCCAACAAGAGTTCAGTTGCAAGATATAACAATGGGGAAGAATGAAGGATTTAAAGAATATGCACAAAAATGGAGAGACCTTGCTAGTAGGGTTCAACCACCTTTGACTGATATGGAGCATATTGACATGTTTATGGGAACTTTATCTGGTCCATTCTTTAATTTATTGGTTGGTTGTTCTTCTTCCGGATTCACCGAGTTAATCTTAACCGGTGAAAGAGTTGAAAGCGGCATCAAAAGTGGGAATATTCCCATGGCATATTCCTCTACTTCTAATCCTGTAAAGAAATCTTTTGCTGCAAAGAAGGAAATCAATGTTGTGTACATGGCAAGGTCCCATAGAAATAAGAATGATCATCCGTCTGTTAATGCTATCTGAATCTCCAATCCAACTCCTACTTGTTGCACCCCAAAATTTGCCCTCCCATATTCTTCAAGAAATGGCCAAGTCAAGGTCACAAAATTCCCCAAGGGTTATGCAGTTCAACTGTCTCCTATACAGTCAAAACTAGGGTTTGTGTTCTGATCAAAGAAAGGAAGTTTTCAAGGACCCAATCAAGTCTCATATGCCTACAAAGATGGTCAAGTATCCTCATATCAAGTTTCAAGGCATTCAGCTCAAAATTGCACAGTCAAAACCCTAAATTGCACTACAGTCAACTGTAGGGGCAAAATGGTCATTTGACGGTCAAAAGTTCAAATTTTTGGTCAATATATCATTTTGAAGCCACAAACATCATTTGATCAATGCTTGATCATGATTCTCAAAATTTGGCTCAGAAATCATCAAAGATGCAAAAGTTGCTATATTTGGACAGCTGAAAAAGTCAACTGAAATTGACCAGGGCATAACTTTCACATGGATTATCAGAAAAATTCCATCCAAAGCTCATTTTGAAGAGAAAGACATTTCCTACAACTCATCTTCATACTTCAAGTCCAAGAAATGCTCTCACAAAAAGTTATCAATTTCAACATTATAGGTCATTTTCAAAAGTCAACAAAAAGGGACTTTAAGTCAAAGGCCATAACTTGAGATTGGTAAATCAAAATGACATGGGACCAAAGGCATTGGTTAAAGGACTCAAAGACCATTCCAAAATGTCCAAGAACATGTGAAAAGCTTAAAAATTGAGCAAGTTATGCCTTGTGGAAGTTGGGAAATTTTTGGGAATTTTGAAAAGTCAACATTGATGCAAATGATCCAAAAATGCTAATGGGCCCATTTTTCTTCCAAGTTTCTTCATGCCAAGCCTATGCACGACCATTAGGCCCAAAGGGAAGTATTTTCTCATTTTTTAATTATTTATTTGAATTTATATTAATATTAATTCATTTAAATTATTTAAATATATAGAAAATATCTAACTTGACCTAATGAATCTTTTTGTACACATTTTAGGCTCAATAATTCGTGCTTAAGCCAATTTGGAAAGATTTGGAGCATTGGGATATGATTTGTGCAAAAACAACATGAAAAAAGATGTGAAAAGATTCTTAACAAAATCAAATATCCAAACAATGAATGCCTTGGATTTTGTCAAGTTTTGTTGACCTAGCATGCTCACTACATATTCAGAATCAAAGACCTAATGGCATTGGACTAGAAGCGGCGCTCAAGAATACCATACAAGCTTGAAAATTTTCCATGAAAACTCGATTCTGAAAAGCATTCTAGAGGACGATTCAAGCCCTAAAACTTGGTCCAATAGCTTCCTTGTGATCTCTTGAACGTATTCCAATTCATAACCCTCATCAAAAGGCAAGGAACCAGTGTACAGAACTCAAGAAATTCCATGAAAATTCCAAAATCGTATTCTATATTCTATGCATTTTCATGACATTTCATTGATTAATTCTTATTCCTGATGTGATTTCGAAGCTAGCTGACATATTTAATTGAGTTTTTATGGTACATACATGATTCCACCATGCGCGATTTTTAGGGTTGCAGGTTTCCTGAATTAGGGCTTTTACAATGAAGCAAAATTAGGAGTTGAGGTTAAGACCATTGCAATCAGCGTGTTCCAACGAACAAGAAACATATCTCGCGATGAATTTATGATCCACATAGCTCTAATCGCTATTTTTCAATAGACCCCTTTCTGCAACGCGTTGAAAACCGTTGCCTATATGTTTTATTTACAGGGACGACGAAGACGAAGACGTCGTGTCAATTGGTGATAGGTCCATTCGAATTTCGCGCGTTTTCGTGCAACTAACCCACTTTTCCCTTTTTATTAATTGCTGTTTATGTATATATTAAATATGTTAATTGGCACGGTTGGTTGGGGAAAACGCTTGCAATGTCCAAGACCTGGGTTCGAGTCCCAGGTCTGTATATATTTCATATTATTTTTCAATGCCAGTTCCCATGCAGCACAAGCACTGAAGCGCATCGCGTGTCCACCAAATCCAAGCGTACACGCGCCCGGGGGATTCCAATCAAAGGCAAGGATTAAAGAGCCCCATGCACCATGGTCAACGCGTTAGCACATGATCCAGAAAAGTCAATAAGATTCAAAGCTAAATGGGCCAGGCCATTCCAAGCAACACCTCCTAATTGGGACTGAAGCCCCCCTGGTTTGCATTTTTCCTCTTTTTCTTCTTACATTTATTTTTGTTATTTCATTTATTTTGTTATCTTAATTTAATTAATTTATTTTTTCTACAAAATACAAAAACATTATAAAAATCATAAAAGACCAAAAAATAATAAATATTTTTATTGTAACTATTTTCATAAATAAATTAACATGTAAATAAATTTAGTAAATTAGGTTATAATTTTAATTCTTTTTAACAAAAATGCAAAAAATATAGAATTAGGTTAATAAACAATTTTTTTTCCCTTTTTTTAATTTTTTCCCTTTTTTTTCCACAGTAATAATTATTTATTTATTTATTTTTTATAGTTAAATTTGTACATAAATAAATTAGGGTTTAATTTAGGATAATATGACCTTTTCACAATAAACTTAAAAACCATTAGAATTAGGGTTTGACGTTTCATTTAATTTTGATTAATTATCTTTCCCCATTAAATCATAAAAAACACAAAATACCAAAAACACTTAATATTAGTTTTAATCCTTCATTAAACTTTAATTTTCTGCAAAAGGGTCCATGTTCGTAATTCATTTAACTTCGCGTTTACTTCATGTCGTTTATTATAATTATGTAATTCTCCCAAAGCGATGTAACGATTCTATTTCTCACACTTTTACTTTTGCTTTATTTATTTTCCGTCAAATCGGGTCCGGTTTAATTTTGGCGATGTGGACCCGCGCCTTTGTAATAGCCTTAGATTTATTTTCCCGCAAACTTTTAACTGTTAACAAAAAGCATGAAAGAATGTATGGACTTAAAAATAAAATCAAGCGTAGATCACAACAAACATGACAAGACAAATAAATGAATCTGACACACGAATCGCACACACCACCCCTAGGGAACGCCTCACGGTTGCCTTGCCTTTCGAAAGGTGATCGTCGAGTAGAGGATGTCTTAGTAAGTCCTCATGATCCGGGAACCTGGCATGAGGGTAGCTTCTAAGGTATCTTCCCATTGCTCTGGTGATCACCATGTCCCTAAAACTCGAATTGACCCGAACACCTCCAACGGTGGTGCTACCTACCTCTCAATGGTGGGATGGCACTACTTTTAAGGACATTTACACAGACGAATTCCTTAGGGTAGGTAGGTTCTCAAGGATACTTGCTCTAATCTCAAAACAGACTCAAAAAGACTTTTCACACTGACACTTTTCAAAAGCTTTCAAAACAAATTTTTCAAACACTCTGACGTACGAGTCGATCTGAAATTTTTCAAAGAAACTTTTTAAACCCACATTGAAAAGCAAACAAACAATTTTGAAAACACATTGAGCAAGTATCTAAGAGCCCATGGATAACCATGGATAGAAAGGGTGCTAACACCTTCCCTTTCTATAACCTACCTCCCGAACCGAGAGCAATCTCTTTAAGGAATTTTTCTGTGCTTTTGTCCTTTCCATTTGGAGAAAATAAAAGACGGTGGCGACTCTTGCTTCTGCGACATTTCGCGAACCAGCGTTAAACAGTCAGTTCCAGATCCACCGATCACAGAACTGGCGACTCTGCTGGGGATACTTTAAAGTGAGGTGTACCTTAGGATTAAGATCACTGTGTTTTCAATTGTCTTCTTTGCTTGCTTTACTATTGTGGGTTGTATCGGAGTTACATAGATCCTAACCCGGATCTGGGGATACCCTATTTAGGTAGCATAAGCTGTGAGGGACCTGTCCGGCGTATACCGACATGGGTGAAGCAGTGGCTACGTTGGTGTGGCGCCTTGGTCTGTACCGATATCCCTCGTGTTGAAACGGGGAGAATATGGGTCTTCCAAGGAGTCATTAAGCACCAACAGACCTTAGAACCTTAATTGACACAACTTGGCCTTTAGAACAGTAGCAGTATGCTACGCCCATTGAGGCTAAACTCTCGTGATGATTCTGGCTGCAAGAAAAGATTGCGATGCTGGAGTTATGACCGATTGAGGGTAGTCAATGATATTGGGATCCTCTAAGAACCCGGTTACTTTGATAGGACAGGTATGAACCAACAAACTGAAAGAGGGTAATACCTAGACCTCATGCTGGCCTAAACTCTAGGGGCTCTTTTGTGTGACTTGTGTGCCTTCGTACTTGACTATCTGCGTGCTTGTTACCTAACACTTGTTTCTTGCAGGTCTTGTTTATAGTCCTTAACTAGGACTCATGACAGGGTTTGCCAAATTTCTTGCAGGTGTTGTTTATAGTCCTTAACTGGGACTCATAACAGGGTTTACTAGATCTCTTGCAGGTTTTGTTTATAGTCCTTAATTGGGACTCATAACAAAGTATACTGAATCTCTTGCAGGGGTTTGTTTATAGTCCTTAATTGGGACTCATAACAGGGTTTACCCACTTCACCCCATGCATAGCATGACATCATACCATTGCATACCATTGCATACATCCTAACCCATTTCAAGGATCTCAAGGGCTTGTGATGCAGGTCATGATAAATCAAACATCTAGCCAGGGGCAAAGAGGATTTATTTTCCTCTAGCCAAGGGTGTCAGGGGCTACGACCCACTGGATATGGTGAGCCTTTGACCCTTGAAGAAGGACTCTCAACAATATGCAGTGCCTTCAGTCAAGCTACCGGTTCCAAATACTAACAATTTCTCTGTTTATCCCGCGAGGTCCTTGAAAACATTACATGCATGTCATACATCTCATTGCATTGCAGGTGTCCCTTTGACAGGTTGCTTACCCTTCTCCGCTGTTTATTTCAGCCGATCGTCATGAATCCTGAATCATCAGCCGAGCAGACTATCAAGGACCTCCAGGCTCAGAACGCCCAGTTCCAAGAGCTGATCATGAATTTGACCCAGGGGCAACAAGACCTGAAGGCTCTGCTTTTGAAGAAGGACAAGAAAAAGAAGAGGACTGTTTTGTTCAGCCCTAGACGCAGATCTGGGAATACGCCGCAAGTTGAAACTGAGAGGACAACCCCATCTGTGAGGGAAAGCAGTCACCATGAGAGAGAGGTGCCTAGTCCAGTGGTCTCCGACAACGAGACAGATTTCGACGACGAACAATACCCTCCGGCTGAGGACAAATACAAACAGTTGGAGGATAGGTTGAAGGCTATGGAGGTTCAACAGGTACCTGGGCTGGATTTCGGAGATCTGGGTTTGTCTACTGGTGTGATAATTCCCCACAAGTTCAAAGCCCCATCCTTCTCCAAGTATGATGGGGCGTCTTGTCCCAAGCTGCACTTAAGGTCCTATGTTCGGAAAATTCAGCCGTACTCTGCGGATAAGAATTTATGGATCCACTTCTTCCAGGAGAGTCTTTCAGGGACTCATCTCGAATGGTTCTATCAGCTAGATGGGACCAAAGTTCGTAACTGGGAGGAGTTGGCTACTGCTTTCTATAAGCAGTATCAATATAATGCCGACCTTGCCCCTACGCGTACCCAACTCCAGGGTATGTCGTTAGGATCAAGTGAAGGTTTTAAAGAATATGCGCAGAAATGGAGGGATCTTGCTGGAAGGGTACAACCACCTCTGACCGATCGGGAACTTGTGGACATGTTCTTGGGGACCTTGTCTGGTCCATTTTATAACCACCTGATTGGGAATTCGTCTGCTGGATTCACAGATCTTATCTTGACTGGAGAGCGAATAGAAGCTGGCATCCGGTCTGGGAAAATTCAAGAGGCTGCACCTTCTGATAAAAAGCCTCATCATGGAAAGAAAGAATCCAATGCTGTGCACGGTAAAAAGAGCCGTCATGAGGCAGGGGCAATCCAAATCTCCAATCCCGGACCTGCTCAACAAGGACAGGGGCAGCAACGCAAGGAGAAACGACAATATACCAAACTCAACATGTCGCTGGATCAAGCATTGCAACAAATGTTGAAGGCAGGGCTGATCACCTTAAGGGCTCCTCTTCGGAATCCGAACACTTCTGCACCCAACTATCATCCCAACGATAGGTGCGCATATCATTCAGATAGCCCGGGGCATACTACAGACAACTGCTGGCCTCTCAAGAACAAGATCCAAGATATGATTGACGCCGGAGAGATTCAGTTTGAAGTGCCAGAGACTCCGAACATAATCACTGCTCCGTTGCCCAATCATTGAAGCCTTTTGTTTATTTGAATTTTTGAGTTGTACTTTGCTTTGCTTATACAAACAATTAATGTCATAGCAAACTCTTTTATTCTATCAATGCATCGCATACGTCTGTTTTGGAAATTAATACAATTGTTTTCATTATGTTCAAATATCTTTTCATATTTTTTCTGATGTCAACTCTGGATCTAAAATTCTAAGCCTCTTGAGGGAGGATGACGAAAACGATACCATGATCTACAGTATGCTTTTGAACAGACCCCGCTGATGAGGTACAGGCATAGTTTCAATCCCTAAACACTGGAGTTATAAGGATGATAATCCCTCGTCAACCCATCAGAGCCAAAGAAGTAGGAGTTTTTATTTTCAAAAATCAAAACCCTTAATCATAACCTGGGGCAGGGTAGTTCTCTCAGTTGATCCAAGTGCATCTTTACAAAACGAACAAAGACAGTGATAGTTCAGAACAATCAAAAGGACAGGCAGTCATCATCAAAATTCATAAATGAAAAGCCCAAAAAGTCTAAACCTACAAAGAGGACTCATGAAACTGGGGCATCCCGCTGACTGTAATTCCAAAAAGGAAACAGTTCAGGCAAAAAAGAAAGGGATAACAAAAGTCAAGAAAGAGGTCTCACAAACCCTCAACCAAAGCAAAAAATGACTGCCTATTCAAAAGAAATCATCAACATCCGAATCATCACCGGAAAATCAGAGCAAAGACTCAAACAAGGTCTAACGTATGATCAACTAAGTTTAGGTTTGGAGAACATCACGAAGAGCGGGTGGGTACAAATAATTTGAGCCTTTATCCTTTGTTTCTTAAACCGTGAACCAAGCCACGTTATAACCCTTAAAAGTCCTAGCTGAAGCATGGGTTAGTTCGAAAGCATACTGTCACGAAAGGTATCCTGACTCCTGAAGGCCTACGGTAAATACGGGGTTGACATCACGTTTTACAAACATTCACTTGTTTTATGAAAAGATGCATTTTCAAAATCTTCGAGACAGACATAAGCTTTGCGTTTTTAACATAACTTTGTTTGCATATGACTTTTTGTTTGAACAGCATAAAAATTTGCACGACGAAAGTCTAATGAACAAGAGTATCTCCAATCAAGGGGCATGGCATGACTATTGTCCATCATCTGGGACAGCGAAGTCAAGACCCAGAGAATCTCTCAAAGGCCAAATAGACTGGGGCAAATCTTCGTCTGAATAGCTTGGGGCAAATCTCTGCCTGAATCACTTGGGGCATTCCGACAATGAATCTTGCCTGATTAAACATCTTCTGGTAACATGGTAACATAAACAGCCAGGGGCACCTCCCTGCATTCTAAAAACATGGACATAGTCGAAAAAATACTACGCAGAGTCAAAGACCCGCTAGGTTGACACACCTAGGCAAAATAAGGGCTTCCCGGCGAACCAAAAGGGTTCGGGCAAAATGAAGGGATGAAATGAAAAAAATTTGTACACCCGGCAAGTCGAAAACCTGAAAAGGCGGCTTGGGCAAAAATGGGTATCCCGGTGGACTGAAAACCCGAAAGGGCGGTCCAGGCAAAAGTTAGGGATTAAAGCATACGACTATGTCCCACCTCCTTACCATCTGCCTACCAGAAGAAGGTTTGTCCATCAACGACTATCAGCATCCCACAAGTGCCTCCCCCATAGAAACAGGGGCAATAAAGAATGGTCTAAGCAATCTGATTGTTCTGTCCTCCAAAGTATCAGGGTAAGCTCCGTTGAAGAGCATAACCAATGCAGTTCAAAACTCCCCCAGAGAATCCAATCCAGTCTCCCCAGGAAAGTTGGAGTTCATCCCCCCAAGCAAAAAGCTTATCCCCTCGCAGAACGCGGACGCATCGTCCGGCTTGATTTAAAGAGTTATTTCCTTAACAGGATATAACTGGGTTATCCTCAGCCAAAAGCCACGGAAAGAGCATCGTCGACAGAATCTTCTTATCCCCAGCGAAGTCCATTTATACTTCCAATACAGCAAGGTATCCTCAGCGAGTCATCCTCAACAATTCAGCAAAAGCATCTCCCCACAGAGTATTTCTTCCCAGCATGGTCGCTAGAATATCTTTTTCTTCCCGCCAAATTATTCATTCGCCAAGTTTATTCCCCAACCGAGTTATCTTCTCCTACCGGTATTCTTGCAACTATTCTTCAACATCAGCCCAGGATACGACTTCCCGGCACCCGTCAAGGATTTATTTTCTTAGACAAACATACATTCATAAAACGTCACATACATCATTATAGCATGCATATGCATCATACTATACGAATCTCATTGATTTTTGAAGACATACGGTTCATGCATCATGATTTTGCATCCAATTATGTCTCGCCTTTTCAGGAAAAAGATCAATACAAAAATGACTACTATCAACTATCGCAATTCATCCTTGATATAGTTTCAGATGTAAACCCAGCGATGGTGACGTTCTGATGCTGCTTCCAGAATTCCTTCTAGATATAGTTTCAGATGTAAACCCAGCGATGGTGACGTTCTGATGCTGCTTCCAGAATTCCTTCTAGATATAGTTTCAGATGTAAACCCAGCGATGGTGACGTTCTGATACTGCTTCCAGAATTCCTTCTAGATATAGTTTCAGATGTAAACCCAGCGATGGTGACGTTCTGATACTGCTTCCAGAATTCCTTCTAGATATAGTTTCAGATGTAAACCCAGCGATGGTGACGTTCTGATGCTGCTTCCAGAATTCCTTCTAGATATAGTTTCAGATGTAAATCCAGATATGGTGACGTTCTGATACTGCTTCCAGAATTCCTTCTGGATATAGTTTCAGATGTAAACCCAGCGATGGCGACGTTCTGATGCTGCTTCCAGATTCCCTCCTAGATATAGTTTCAGATGTAAACCCAGCGATGGTGACGTTCTGACACTGCTTCCAGAATTCCTTCTGGATATAGTTTCAGATGTAAACCCAGCGATGGTGACGTTCTGATGCTGCTTCCAGATTCCCTTCTAGATATAGTTTCAGATGTAAACCCAGCGATGGTGACGTTCTGATACTGCTTCCAGATTTCCTTCCAGATATAGTTTCAGATGTAAACCAGATATGGTGACGTTCTGATACTGCTTCCAGAAGTCCTTTTTAAGATGTTTCCCTCTCCGGCGATGAGTGTGAGGTGATATTCTCCTATGGTTCCCTCTCCAACGGTGTGTGAGGTGGTAAGCCCTTTTCAGATGTTTCCCTCTCCGACGATGAGTGTGAGGTGATATTCTCCTATGGTTCCCTCTCCAACGGTGTGTGAGGTAGTAATCCCTTTTCTAGATGTTTCCCTCTCCGGCGATGAGTGTGAGGTGATATTCTCCTATGGTTCCCTCTCCAACGATGTGTGAGGTGGTAAGCCCTTTTCAGATGTTTCCCTCTCCGACGATGAGTGTGAGGTGATCACTCCTTTCAAATTATAATTGGCTATGGTTCTCTGCCCAATACTGCGAAGATAATAATTCCCATCAAGATTTTTCTCAACGAGCGTTGTTGAGATTAAAGTCACCCAAGGTTCTCTTATCATTCATCCTAAGGCAGTAACCATACCTGGTTCATTCATCAGCGTTTGAAGCTCCAGATTCAGCTCCTGTAACCAGTCAGGACACATCTGCACCAAGCATCTGAAATCAGCCCCTGCAACGTGTCAGGTATTCATTTTTTCTTTTGCAGGTATACAGGTTCTCGCTAAGGAATCTCCTACGCGATCAACATCCAGATGGCATCTATAAGCCCATCATCCTATCCAGCAATCTCCAAATGGCATCTATAAGCCCATTTCACCATCACTGCCACTATGTGAGCGCAAATTTCTGGGCACTCTAGTGTCCAATCATCTTCTACCCTCGGATTACGAAAGGCACGTCCGCCAATCTGCATCCTCAGGTCTAAGAAGATTGAACAGGGGCAACTGTTTCACCCCAAAATTTGCCCTCCCATATTCTTCAAGAAATGGCCAAGTCAAGGTCACAAAATTCCCCAAGGGTTATGCAGTTCAATTGTCTCCTATACAGTCAAAACTAGGGTTTGTGTTCTGATCAAAGAAAGGAAGTTTTCAAGGACCCAATCAAGTCTCATATGCCTACAAAGATGGTCAAGTATCCTCATATCAAGTTTCAAGGCATTCAGCTCAAAATTGCACAGTCAAAACCCTAAATTGCACTACAGTCAACTGTAGGGGCAAAATGGTCATTTGACGGTCAAAAGTTCAAATTTTTGGTCAATATATCATTTTGAAGCCACAAACATCATTTGATCAATGCTTGATCATGATTCTCAAAATTTGGCTCAGAAATCATCAAAGATGCAAAAGTTGCTATATTTGGACAGCTGAAAAAGTCAACTGAAATTGACCAGGGCATAACTTTCACATGGATTATCAGAAAAATTCCATCCAAAGCTCATTTTGAAGAGAAAGACATTTCCTACAACTCATATTCATACTTCAAGTCCAAGAAATGCTCTCACAAAAAGTTATCAATTTCAACATTATAGGTCATTTTCAAAAGTCAACAAAAAGGGACTTTAAGTCAAAGGCCATAACTTGAGATTGGTAAATCAAAATGACATGGGACCAAAGGCATTGGTTAAAGGACTCAAAGACCTTTCCAAAATGTCCAAGAACATGTGAAAAGCTTAAAAATTGAGCAAGTTATGCCTTGTGGAAGTTGGGAAATTTTTGGGAATTTTGAAAAGTCAACATTGATGCAAATGATCCAAAAATGCTAATGGGCCCATTTTTCTTCCAAGTTTCTTCATGCCAAGCCTATGCACGACCATTAGGCCCAAAGGGAAGTATTTTCTCATATTTTAATTATTTATTTGAATTTATATTAATATTAATTCATTTAAATTATTTAAATATATAGAAAATATCTAACTTGACCTAATGAATCTTTTTGTACACATTTTAGGCTCAATAATTCGTGCTTAAGCCAATTTGGAAAGATTTGGAGCATTGGGATATGATTTGTGCAAAAACAACATGAAAAAAGATGTGAAAAGATTCTTAACAAAATCAAATATCCAAACAATGAATGCCTTGGATTTTGTCAAGTTTTGTTGACCTAGCATGCTCACTACATATTCAGAATCAAAGACCTAATGGCATTGGACTAGAAGCGGCGCTCAAGAATACCATACAAGCTTGAAAATTTTCCATGAAAACTCGATTTTGAAAAGCATTCTAGAGGACGATTCAAGCCCTAAAACTTGGTCCAATAGCTTCCTTGTGATCTCTTGAACATATTCCAATTCATAACCCTCATCAAAAGGCAAGGAACCAGTGTACAGAACTCAAGAAATTCCATGAAAATTCCAAAATCGTATTCTATATTCTATGCATTTTCATGACATTTCATTGATTAATTCTTATTCCTGATGTGATTTCGAAGCTAGCTGACATATTTAATTGAGTTTTTATGGTACATACATGATTCCACCATGCGCGATTTTTAGGGTTGCAGGTTTCCTGAATTAGGGCTTTTACAATGAAGCAAAATTAGGAGTTGAGGTTAAGACCATTGCAATCAGCGTGTTCCAACGAACAAGAAACATATCTCGCGATGAATTTATGATCCACATAGCTCTAATCGCTATTTTTCAATAGACCCCTTTCTGCAACGCGTTGAAAACCGTTGCCTATATGTTTTATTTACAGGGACGACGAAGACGAAGACGTCGTGTCAATTGGTGATAGGTCCATTCGAATTTCGCGCGTTTTCGTGCAACTAACCCACTTTTCCCTTTTTATTAATTGCTGTTTATGTATATATTAAATATGTTAATTGGCACGGTTGGTTGGGGAAAACGCTTGCAATGTCCAAGACCTGGGTTCGAGTCCCAGGTCTGTATATATTTCATATTATTTTTTAATGCCAGTTCCCATGCAGCACAAGCACTGAAGCGCATCGTGTGTCCACCAAATCCAAGCGTACACGCGCCCGGGGGATTCCAATCAAAGGCAAGGATTAAAGAGCCCCATGCACCATGGTCAACGCTTTAGCACATGATCCAGAAAAGTCAATAAGATTCAAAGCTAAATGGGCCAGGCCATTCCAAGCAACACCTCCTAATTGGGACTGAAGCCCCCCTGGTTTGCATTTTTCCTCTTTTTCTTCTTACATTTATTTTTGTTATTTCATTTATTTTGTTATCTTAATTTAATTAATTTATTTTTTCTACAAAATACAAAAACATTATAAAAATCATAAAAGACCAAAAAATAATAAATATTTTTATTGTAACTATTTTCATAAATAAATTAACATGTAAATAAATTTAGTAAATTAGGTTATAATTTTAATTCTTTTTAACAAAAATGCAAAAAATATAGAATTAGGTTAATAAACAATTTTTTTTCCCTTTTTTTAATTTTTTCCCTTTTTTTTCCACAGTAATAATTATTTATTTATTTATTTTTTATAGTTAAATTTGTACATAAATAAATTAGGGTTTAATTTAGGATAATATGACCTTTTCACAATAAACTTAAAAACCATTAGAATTAGGGTTTGACGTTTCATTTAATTTTGATTAATTATCTTTCCCCATTAAATCATAAAAAACACAAAATACCAAAAACACTTAATATTAGTTTTAATCCTTCATTAAACTTTAATTTTCTGCAAAAGGGTCCATGTTCGTAATTCATTTAACTTCGCGTTTACTTCATGTCGTTTATTATAATTATGTAATTCTCCCAAAGCGATGTAACGATTCTATTTCTCACACTTTTACTTTTGCTTTATTTATTTTCCGTCAAATCGGGTCCGGTTTAATTTTGGCGATGTGGACCCGCGCCTTTGTAATAGCCTTAGATTTATTTTCCCGCAAACTTTTAACTGTTAACAAAAAGCATGAAAGAATGTATGGACTTAAAAATAAAATCAAGCGTAGATCACAACAAACATGACAAGACAAATAAATGAATCTGACACACGAATCGCACACACCACCCCTAGGGTACGCCTCACGGTTGCCTTGCCTTTCTAAAGGTGATCGTCGAGTAGAGGATGTCTTAGTAAGTCCTCATGATCCGGGAACCTGGCATGAGGGTAGCTTCTAAGGTATCTTCCCATTGCTCTGGTGATCACCATGTCCCTAAAACTCGAATTGACCCGAACACCTCCAACGGTGGTGCTACCTACCTCTCAATGGTGGGATGGCACTACTTTTAAGGACATTTACACAGACGAATTCCTTAGGGTAGGTAGGTTCTCAAGGATACTTGCTCTAATCTCAAAACAGACTCAAAAAGACTTTTCACACTGACACTTTTCAAAAGCTTTCAAAACAAATTTTTCAAACACTCTGACGTACGAGTCGATCTGAAATTTTTCAAAGAAACTTTTTAAACCCACATTGAAAAGCAAACAAACAATTTTGAAAACACATTGAGCAAGTATCTAAGAGCCCATGGATAACCATGGATAGAAAGGGTGCTAACACCTTCCCTTTCTATAACCTACCTCCCGAACCGAGAGCAATCTCTTTAAGGAATTTTTCTGTGCTTTTGTCCTTTCCATTTGGAGAAAATAAAAGACGGTGGCGACTCTTGCTTCCGCGACATTTCGCGAACCAACATTAAACAGTCAGTTCCAGATCCACCGATCACACTACTCCAAGATCATCTGCTAATCATTAACATTTTGAAACTCCGAGAAGACAATTTACGAGGATAGGCATGTCACTATCCCAAGCCTTACAACACTTGCTCAAGGTTAATTTGGTGACATTGCACGATCCTCCTGCCAACCCATATACCTCTTCACCAAAGTATAATCCAAACGCCAAATGTGCATACCACTCAAGTAGCCCCGGGCATGAGACTGGCCAATGATGGGCCTTGAAGAATAAAATTCAGGATTTGATTGATAACAAGACCATTGAATTTGGTCCTCCTCCAACTCCAAATGTAATCACTGCGCCTATGCCAAATCATGGCAAGGGTGTCAAGGAAGTCAACACTATGGGTGATTATGATGAAGAGTGTGCTTTTGAAGATTGGGTGTATCCTACTACAACGGAACTCAACAATTGGCAAGAAAAGGACTTTGTCCCCATCTCCTTCATTGTGGAGTAATCATCTTGTTTATTGCTTTTTTAATTCAAGAACATTTTGTCTGTAATATTTAACAATGACTTTTATGCCATGTCCCTGGCCCGGGGCACTTTGGTCCATTTGTCAAGGGTTTTATTTATGTGCATCTTATCATATGATCATTCAATACAAATCATTTGAATCTTTTGCATTCAAATCTGTGTTCATTGTCTTTCTTTTCTTCAAATACATTTTTTAAAATAGCCATGTATCTTACATGCACACACACACTCTTGCAGGTCCTCGTCCACTCTGGATCTCATTGCCAATGACTCTACTATTGTCGACTATGACTTTGAATGTCCAATTAACCAAGCCGAAGATGAAGTCGAGAAAGATTGTGAAATACTGGGAGAACTAGCCAGACTTCTATTACAAGAGGAAAAAGCTATTCAACCGCACAAAGAGTCAGTTGAAGTCATCAATATGGATACTGAGACAGACAAGAGAGAGGTTAAGATCGGTGCTAACTTTGAAGACAGTGTAAAAAGCAGGTTGGTTCAAATGTTGCATGACTATGTGGAAGTGTTTTCTTGGTCATATGAAGATATTCCAGGGTTGGATACCAACATCGTAGTTCATCATCTGCCGACAAAAGAAGATTGTCCTCCTGTTAAACAAAAGGTTCATCGCATGAGGCCTGACATGTCTGAAAAGATAAAAGCTGAAGTGATGAAATAATTTGATGCAGGATTCCTAGTTGTGACATCTTATCCCCAATGGGTTGCCAATATGGTTCCAGTGCCAAAGAAATACGGAAAAGTTCGCATGTGCATAGACTATAGGGATCTAAATAGGGCCAGCCCTGTGATACGGCAGGAGAACTGACTTGAGGGTTTTGCATTTTATCGTAAATGTTGCGGTTAGCAAGAGTCGCCACCGACTTTTCTTTTATCTAAAAGGAAAGGTGAAAGTGCACAGGAAAGACCTTTGAGATTGTTTCTTGAGTTCGGGGGGTAAATTTGAAAAGGGAAAGTGTTAGCACCCTTTTCATCCATGGTTTTCCATGGGCTCTTAGTTACTTGCTAGATCACTTGCTTTTGTTGTTTGAAATAGTGCTTGGTGTAGTTCTGAAAGTATTTTATAAAATAGGCCATTATTTAGGCAATCTTTGTAATGATTCTCGTTCGTAAGAATGTATACAAAGATGTTGATCTTTTTGAAAATGTTTTCAATGTTTGTAAGATGTTTTGAAAGTGTGTAGGTGTTTGTTTTGAAAATAGCAAGGATAGTTGTTTGAAATGGAGCAAGTAATTAGAAGTAATCTACCTACTCAAATGTCTTTCTTGTTCATTTTCTTTTCCTTTGATATTGTTGTCTTACCTTTGATTTGGTAAGCAACCCTATCTTTGGATGGAAACGGGACGGGCGTGGGTGATCGTATAACCATGATTAGCAATGTTGCAAAGTATCTTAGCATTTTTGAGGGACTAAGATCATTTTGTAAGGCAACTTAGAATAGCGTCATCGAGGGACTATGATCTTATATTTGTTTGTTTTGCCAAGATGCTTCGCATGCGTAATATGGCCATTTTTTGTATAAGGAAGCCAAGTGGAGAAACCCTAAGGATGCTTGTGTGCAAGTATGTTATTTTCATGCTTGATTTTGTCTTGGATTAGGGTTTTCTATTTGATTTGTTTTGATCTCGTCATACAAACCCTAATTACTAGCATGGTATATAAAAGCGGTAAATTGCGTAATTTAAAGATTACTACGCTATTACAATATTTGAATTTTTTTTATTAATAACCATGTATTAAAAAAATATTTCGCAAATAACCGGGTTTCGGAAAAAATTACGCAAATAACCATGTTTGAGATGGCTCCACAAAGGAGGAGCCATCTCATTTGGCGCATGCTCCTCTTTTTTTAAGGGAGGCGCCATCTCACTTGGCGCCTAAGGGCAAAGGGCAAGCCCTAAGCCAAGTGAGATGGCGCCTGTGTACAAAATTAGGTCAAAAAAAAATTTTTTTTTTCTTTCCTGCGCGTTGCGTATTAGACAGAGATAAACAAAATGGATTTTTTATTTTAAAAAAATAATTACATTCAACTGTTTTACTTATAAAGAACAGTAAAAAAATAGATACAAAAAAATACTGGGAAAAAAAAAGATACATCAGTGATCCCCAGGAACCCGGTAATGACCCCCAGTTCCGCATCCCCGTCCCCACCTTTCTCTTGCTGGGTTCCGTATCGTTTCCTGCTGCGGCAAGGTCGATGGCCCAGCGAAGTCAATGCGATCCGAATCCATAAAATCAGTAAGATCTCCATATCTTGAAGATCCGCTCTGGTACAGTCGGTTACCCATACCCTCGAAGTTTGGTCGTGTTGGCGGTGGGTGGGGTTCCATGGTTGGTCGGTAGCATTGGTCGTCTGAGTATGGTGGGTAGAAAGGAAATGGATCTTGGGGTGTTTGGTATTGTGGATGTTGGGTTGTTTGGTGATATGGCGGTTGATGGTAGGTTTGGTCGGGTTGGTCATAATCTTCTGACATTCCCATATCAGGGCTAAGGCTGGATGTTGAGGGCGCCATATTGGGATATGTGGAAGACTGAAATTGTGTATGGGGTATGTGGGTTTGCTGGTATTGGGGTTGGTATTGTGGTTGGGTTTGAGGCATTTCCGGGTATTGGTAGTTTGGCGGTGATTGTGGTTGGTAGTACGGCATTTGGTTGTAGTTGTGTTGTGGTGGGGAATGTGGTTGTGTGTTTGTTGGTCTGTTTCTTCTTGGGGGTTGGTTTGAGGTTGATGGATTTTGGGTTTGTTGGTGGGGAATCGAGGGTTGTGCCCATTGTGTGCGTGGGTCAACCAAGTACCTCGGATGAGACACGTGCATATCTGGGTTACTAACCGACCTGTACCACGACATATATTGATCGGTGTGTCGCATGTTACCTTGAGTAAGGAAAACCGGGGATTGCAAGATGTAGCGGTGACGCCTTTGCCACATTTTACACCATTCTGGAGCAAAGTCTTTCCAGTTGGTAAGATTCCACTGGGCGTCGACCCTTTTTAGATGCCAGGGGGACAAATCTGTTGGATCACTTGGTATCTCTTGGATCATTCCGAACTGCATCTTCACACGGTCGCTGTGGTGCATCTCCACAATGTTGAACCGAATGAGTGCAGTCTTTGCAGTCCAAGTTGCTGCATCCTCTGGATTTGGAGAATGGTCCAAACCCAAATATGGTCTCCAGACGAACTGCGATAAAATTTAAATCAGGTAAGCGCAAAAGTAATGTATAAATAATTAAAATGAACAAAAGTTAAAAGCTACGACGTACGTCATCTGGGCCTAAGTGATCCAACAGATTCCGGTAGAGTGCGACATTGAATCTGGGATTCTTGCCGTAATCCATACCCCTCACGCAGTACCTAAAGGAAATGAGAAACATGTTATTTTTAGCATATATTTTGGAAAGAGAAGAATAGTTATAAATGCTATAACTTAATGACTTACTTTGTTGCGTAAGGGAAACCAAAAGTGTTGTTGTTGATGGGGTTTAAGGACTCCATCCTCCACCAACCCCAGGCTTGTAGTAAAAATGCGCACCCATAAAATGTACATTTTTCCTTGACTGCGTTTTTGCACAAGGAACTGTACAGGTGGGCTAATACTGCAGAACCCCAACTAAATTTTCTAGTTTTATCAAAATTTGTTAGTAAATGTAAGTACATGAAATTTACACTATTTCCCGTACTTTCGGGAAATAAAAATGTACCAAAAAGTATCATAATATACGTTCGGGCTTTTACTACTCGGTCATTCTCTGAGGAATTTTCATTTAATTCCATACTTGCATAATGCCGTTTCAGGTCAGTGAGTAGTATTCCCTGCCCTCTTGCTCCACCACCTTCTACCATGTCCCTACCCAACAGTTCTTCACACTGTGAGTTCAGTTGTTGAACCGACCCGTTCACCGCCTTACCGTCAATAGGGAGGCCCAGTAGCATGTAAACATCTTCGAGAGTGATGGTACATTCACCTATTGGTAGGTGAAATGTATGGGTCTCCGGTCTCCACCTCTCCAACATTGCAAGAATGAATTTGGAGTCAATGGTGCAGTTGGAGATCTTTATCACGTGTCCGAAACCTGCATATTCCAGATAAGGGACGATAAATGGGTCGGGAGCAAGGTATTTGTGCGAACGGATTCTGAATCTTTGTGTATCCTGAGATCATAATTAAACAAGAGTAAGATTAATTAAGATGAACAACACGTTATTTGAAGTATGAAAAATGTATAACCAAAGAAGAGACTTACAAATGCAGCAATGTTTTCCCTTGTGCCTCTGTGAGTATCTCCCATTGTTAGAAGGGCCATTGTTCAGAACGCTTGAGAGAATGAAAGACTTAGGAAGAAATATTTCGTAGCAGAGAGTGAGAGAGTTGTGTGGGTGTGAGAGATGTTTCATAAGGTATGTATTTATAGTCAAATAAGTTTGATGTAGTGGTTGCATGCCTGCGATGTGTCACATTTGCATGCTTAGGGTGTTACACATATGCATGCATGCATTTACAAAACATGTAAGGTGTCACTCTTGCAGGCTAGGTGGCAGCCCATGCATGTATCACGATTGGACAGTAAGGGAGGCGCCATCTCACTTGGCGAAATAGTACAAAAATGAATGGTGTCGCCACCCCATTTGGCGAATAAGAGGTGTCACGTTTTACAGCATTGGCTCAGGCTACGTGACAGCCTTTGGGATTCCTTTCTTTGTTGCATGCAAGGCCATTGGAGTTGATGGGTGGCAGGCTAGCACAAAACATTTATGTGTGCAGAATAGGGCCAGGCTAGGTGGCAGCATAAGCCCATGCATGTATCACGATTGGACAGTAAGGGAGGCGCCATCTCACTTGGCGAAATAGTACAAAAATGAATGGTGTCGCCACCCCATTTGGCAAATAAGAGGTGTCACGTTTTACAGCATTGGCTCAGGCTACGTGACAGCCTTTGGGATTCCTTTCTTTGTTGCATGCAAGGCCATTGGAGTTGATGGGTGGCAGGCTAGGTGGCTGCATAAGCCCATGCATGTAATATTATTGGCAGCCTTGGGGGGTTGCATCACTTACTTAATTGAAATTTTTTGCCTTACGTTGAACATAACATTCATTCACATAAACTGTAAAATTTTCCAACCTTCGAATCAGTCATCTAACCTTCAAACATTCCAGCATTCATACCTTCATACAATCAATAAACCCAAAACATTCCCACCTTCATACCTAAAACAATTCTACACAATGGCCTCTTCACCACAATTTGTTGTCAAAGCACATTTCAACGGTGAGACATACATGTGTCCCACAGTTGGGTTTTTGTTTAGAAACACCGACAATGTCCGATTTCTCTTAAACGGGAAAGCAAATTTCTCGTACTTTAAGAAAAGATTGGAGGCCAAACTTGAACGAGGCCCGGTATCCCAGATATTTTATCAGAGTCCAGTCTTTTTTGGAAACAACCAAGTTATTTTTTATAAGGTTGCAATTCAAGATGACGAGGATTTCTAGAACATGATTTCCAGCCATGTCTATTCTGGAAACGACTCTATTGAGTTGTACGTTCTGTTTCAAGAGCCTCCGGTGACACAGGAGGTAGAGCCTCCGGTGACACAGGAGGTTGATCCTTTGGAGAATGAGCAAGATGAGGTGGATGCAGTTGATGATGAAGAAGAAGATAACGATTTAGAGTTTGATGAAATGGTGAACGACGATTCTGACGATGATGGCATCCCAAGTATTCCTACCGATAAAATCTACACACCACCTACGCACATGACAAACTTCAACATGGGCGGAGATGAACCTTCTACGGACTTGTTTTTCCAACCGTATATGCAATCGGATGAAAATTTAAAAGAGAAGGACAAGTTTCGTAATAGAGAGGAATGCATAAGGGCCATCAAAAAATTTCACATGCTCAACTCGGTTGATTATAAGGTGGATCGTGTAAACCCGGAAAGGTACAAGATCAAGTGTGTCCACCCTGACTGTATGTTCAAGCTGACCGCTTCATACAGACTAAGGGGTGACTGCTGGGTCATAGGTTCCATGACTACCCATACTTGTGTAAGTTCCACTCAATCACAAGACCACCGAAAACTCAACCATGATCTAATCTGTCAAGAAATCCTACCCCTGGTCAGCAACGACCCTTCTTTGAAGGTGAAAACAATCATCTCCCACATCACCACGGTTTTTAACTACACTCCGTCTTACCGTAAGGCGTGGTTAGCAAAGACTAAGGCGATTGAAAGGGTGTACGGGAACTGGGAGGAGTCATACCGAGAACTTCCATGCTACCTAAATGCACTCAAGACATATTCTCCAGGTAGTGTTTATGTTCTGGAAACATTGCCAGCGTACGCCCAAGATGGTAGTCTACTACATGGCAACGGAATATTCAGTCGCGTCTTTTGGGCATTTCAACCATGCATCACAGGGTTTGCTTCATGCAAACCAATTCTACAAATAGACGGGACTTGGTTGTATGGGAAGTACAAAGGCACGCTTTTGATGGCAGTTGCACAAGATGGCAACAATAACATTTTCCCCGTTGCGTTTGCCCTTGTCGAGGGGGAGACCGGTGGTGCTTGGAGCTTTTTCCTGAAAAATCTTCGTACACACGTGGCTCCTCAACCAGATCTCTGTTTGATCTCGGACAGACATGCCTCCATTGAAAGTGCCTATAATAATCCGGCAAATGGTTGGCATGACCCTCATTCTACGCATGTCTATTGCGTCAGGTATATCGTCCAGAATTTCTCGAGGGAGGTCAAGGACAAAACATTGAGGAAAGCGGTGATGAATGCGGGATACGCACTGACACAGCCCACATTCAAATATTACCGCAACGAGATTAGTTTGTCTAACCCAGAAGCCGGTACGTGGATCGACAATATACCGGTCGAAAAGTGGACTAGGTCATACGACAATGGCCAAAGATGGGGGCATATGACAACAAATCTTATTGAATCAATGAATGGGGTATTCAAGGGCATACGAAACCTCCCCATCACTGCCTTGGTGAAATCCACGTATTTTAGGATGGCTGCGTTATTTTCCAAAAGAGGTGAAATGTGGTATGCGGTCTTGCAATCAGGACAACTATGGAGTGAAAGCTGTATGAAATACATTAAGGCTGAAAGTGCTAAAGCCAACACTCACATGGTTACACGGTTTGACCGCCATAGCCACAACTTCATTGTGAAAGAGACAATTGACCACAATGAAGGCCTGGCAAGACAAGAATACAGGGTCATTTTACCTTCTCAATGGTGCGATTGTGGCAGGTTTCAAGCTTTTCGTATGCCTTGCTCTCATGTCATTGCCGCTTGTGCGCATACCCATCAAGACGCGCTTCAACTGCTCTCAAACGTTTATAAATCTGAAACGTTGCTCACTGTTTACAACAACAACTTTCCTTTGGTGGCAAAACCGGACTATTGGCCTGAATACAACGGTGATATAGTTTGGCACAATGACCAAATGCGAAGGAACAAGAAGGGTCGTCCCAAAAGCAGGTGCATAACAACAGAAATGGACGATCTTGACAGGTTGGAAAGAAAGTGTGGTTTATGCCGTCAGGTCGGACACAATCGCAAAAACTGTCCGAATCGGGCGTCTGGCTCGACCACATAAATTTTGTAATACATTAAATCTTTTCAATATTTGTGTTGTAAACATTATGGGTTTTCTGTTAATAAAACTGTTCACACAATTTAAGAAATTCAATATAGGAAATTACATTAGGGTTTTCGCGTACAACAATGATTAACGATATTCAATCTAGGAAATTACAACTGTTAACACAATTTCATCTGACCCATGCATCATCAGCATTACATCACTGTCTGTTTTGACTTCCTCCAACCACACATTAGGTCTTCCTGTCGCATGCGAGGTTGTTGTTCGTTTTCGCTGGATCCTTCGAATTTTTTCCCCCTCGGCGATGTCTCCATCTAGCCACCGCATCAACTCCCGCTTCAGACGCTCCATGGAGTGAATGTGCCAGAATTTCATTTTCATCGCAGGTTTCGTGGCGGAGAATATAACGTAACCATCTCTGCTAAAAATCATAGGCGACGTCATTACATAAATAAGGGAGTACAAAATAAAAATACAGTGCGAGAAAGTGTGAGAAATTTCAAAGAAACGGACGAATTATTTATAAAACAGCAAAAAACCCTAGTTTTGCCCTAGGCGCCAAGTGAGATGGCGCTTCCTCTTCTTTTTAAGGAGCATGCGCCATCTCACTTGGCTAAATGCCAAGGGAGGCGCCAAGTGAGATGGCGCCTAGGGCAAAACCCTAGGTGCATGCGCCAAATGAGATGGCTCCTCCTTTGTGGAGCCATCTGAAACATGGTTATTTGCGTAATTTTTTCCGAAACTCGGTTATTTGCGAAATATTTTTTTAATACATGGTTATTAATAAAAAAAATTCACAATATTTTATGGGAGGGGGGAATACAAATTATGAATGGAGATTTGCAACAATATAAATCTAATTAAGCTATTACAACCAAATCGAATTTGTACAAGTATTTGAATAAACAATATACCATATATATATATATATATATATATATATATATATATATATATATATATATATATATATATATATATATATATATATATATATATATATATATATATATATGCAAGAAAAAGGTTTTTGCTTTGTTTTTCATATGCAAAAGAGTTTTGACCTAATCCTAATGATTTATGAAAAGGAAAATATTTCTTGAAAATGTGGTTAACCCTAATTTCTAATTTTAAAAGAAAATAAAATTCTTTAAGTATTAGTTTTGTGTATTTTTTGTCTTAAAATAATAAATAGTATTTATGAAAATATTTAGTCTTTTTAATATGTTAAAATAAATATTTATAAGTGTGAGAAAAAGAATAAATTATTAACCTAATTCTATTTTTTACTTACAAGTTTATTAGGAAAAAATAGTTAATACATAACTAAAAAAAAATATTTTTTATGAGAAAATAAAATAAAATAAACAAAATATAATATTTATCAGTTTTACATTTTTTATGATTTTTTAATAAGTTAAGAAAAATATATTTAATGAAAATAAATAACATAAAATAAATAAATGAAAATAGTTAGGTCATGGGTGCCCTGAGTAATCAGGAGGTAGCATGTTAGAAAAAACACAAGGCCTAAATGTTGAAGCCCACGCTGCAAACAACCAAAAAAATGGATGAAAATGTGAAAAATGCAAAAAGGCAGCGCCAAGGCTCAAACATGTGACCTTAAGCATTTTAGCGCGCTGCCTTACCACTAGGGTGGCTATACATCCGTTAGTTTAAATGAAACAATAAAAACATAACATATAAAGCCTCCTTGCCCTGTACTTCATCTTCTTTCTCAAGCTGGCCAGGACCTCTGTATCTTTCTCATTTCTCCATGAAAATGGAAACTTCTAACATGAAAATGATAGTATTTTTTCCCACGATTTCAACCATATAAATCATGTAAACTAACAATAAAAGATCAAAGAGAATTTAAAAGGCCCTAATTTAAAACCTAATTTTTTCATAAATTCGAATTCTAAAATTCTCTATACACAATGAGTATAAATGAAATTTATGAACATGGTTGGTTTTAGCACAAGGATATCTACATTTTATCTTCACAAATCGTGACCAATAGATGCATGTATGAAGAGATAAAAGTTGGAGTTCTTACCTCTTTCAGCTGATATCGTGAATGGAGTTTGAGTGAGATTTATGAAGGCCTGAAGATTCCTTTAGCTTGCCTGAACCTCCCTGAGTGTGTTCCAATCCTTACCTTGCTTTGAAAGTGCCTAGATCTCTCTGTCCAAGTCAACCAGCAAGCTTGAAAAACAAAAATGGCAGATGGAGAAGGAGATGTTATAGTGAAGGGATGATGGCCTGGAACACTTAGATATGAGGTAGGTTAAGTGTTTGAGTGATTAGAACTTGAAACGCACGAGTAAATTTCTGAATTGCTATGCTTGGTTTCAAACTGCAAGTTTTTGACAGGTTTTTGGTGATAGGGAGTTTTGGAGAATTTCTGGCCTTGAGAAATCGTGTTCTAAGTTGTAATGTGTTTGTGTATAAGTATAGAGAAGGTTTTTCATCCACTCCACAACAGATTTCTCAGCTATATCCTTTTTGCACTCTTACTTGCTTTTTAAGAAAGGTGAAGATACCACTCTCTACATGCTTGTACAAGCCTGCTTGGAGTTGGTACAAGTTCTAGGCAACTTTTTTTTGGTTTATAGGACTTATGTGTGCAGAGAAAACAGGTCCAATGCTCAAGAAGTGAAAAGTTGCAAAAGTTATGCTTTTCCAAAATGGCAATTGCAACTTTGTGCTATTTATGGAATTAAAGCTTGGACAAAGACTCTTGTGCTTAGATTAAGGCTTTATCATCTGTGTAAGCATTAAATTATGAAGTGAGAAACAAGTTTTAGACCTGTAAAGCAAGTATTAGGCAGCATAGGTTCAGATTTGAATTTTGTTCTTCATGAAATGGCTTGAAATCAAAGTGAGAAATTGCCAACTTCATCTCTTCGATTCTCCCTACTCAAAAATGATCTCAAGGAGTTCTTGGACATTTTGGAAATCTTGAAATGTTCTCTATAACTAATCTTTGAAATGCATTTCAAGATTCCTCTTGGAACTAGGTGAAAAATTTCCATGAAGTTAGGTTAAAAACATGCCTAAATTAGGGCAAAATTTCACTAAGTTATTTTAGTTCATGGGCATGTATTCACAAAATTATGTCTTGAGATCCAAGAATCTTTAGGGAAAAATGTGTGAAGAAAAGTTGTAGATTTCATGGAGATCTACAACTTTCATGTTGGGAACTTTCTTTGAATCATCTTGTATCATGGTGAAAAATGGCTTAAAGTTGAGAAAAAATAAGAAATTTTCTATACTTAGAAAAATTTCTAAGTTAAGAAAAATTCAAATTTCAAAACCAAATCTTCAATATTTGATTTCTTGATGAAAAAGTTTCACATTTTGACATGTTTTGATGAATTGTGATCCTTGGCACTTGATTTTGACCAAAAAGTCAAAGTTTGACTTTTCAGTATACAGTTGACTTTTGATCAGTTGACTGCAAATTTCATCTGTCAATCCAATGAAATTGCAATGTTTTGGACCATGTTATTAGGTCAAGATGATACAATTGAACCCTTGAAATAATTCTTCAAATAAATTGGTCATTTGCTAGGTCAAAAATCAGAAATTGCCCTTTCTCAGTCAAAACCCTAATTTTGACCATTTTGCCCTTTTGATGATTTGATCAATTTCTTGAGGAATTGTGGTCCAAACTTGATCAAATGATACATATGAGTCCAAAATGTTGATGTGGATAAACAATTATGATGTTTGACTGTAAATTGGCCATGGTTGACTTTTCCCCCAATACAGCTGATTTTTAGTTCAACTGTCCAATTGACTGATCAAAAATGTGGTTCAAGGCTTGAAACTTGTCATGAGTAATCTTAGGGGTCCATAATGATGTTTGAAAGTCATATGAATCATTTATAGTCCAAAAATCTTTGTATAATCTCAAACCCTAATTTTGGGTGATCAGTGCATGATGAGAGGTCTTGAGCTGGTCAAACCCTAATCCAGTCTTGAGTCAAAGAGATCTTGTGAGAATAATCTTGATAAATGAGAGGGAAAATTTTGGGGTACAACATCTGTCCCTGTTTAATCTTCTTAAACCTGAAGAGTTAGATTGGCGAGTTTTGTCGTTCGTGACTCGAAGGTGAAAGAAAGATTAGACACTAGAGCGCCCATAAATTTGCACTCGATGATATGTAGATAGAAGGAATGGGCTTACATATGCCATTTGGAGAGGTGATAGAATCTTGTTGGAGATGGGCTTGTAGATTCCATCCAAGAATGTTTTTTAAATTGTAAGTTGTAAGTTGAAAGAATGAGTATCAGAACGGAGTCCGTGTCTGGAGCGTATCTGAACTGTATCTGAAAGTTAAATCTGAATGAGTATCAGAATGGCATCCGTGTCTGGCGCGTATCTAAACTATATCTGAATGAGTATCAGAATGGCATCCGTGTCTGGAGCGTATCTGAACTATATCTGAATGAGTATCAAAATGGCATCCGTGTCTGGAGCGTATCTGCAATGTATCTGAAAGTTGAATCTGAATGAGTATCAGAACGGCATCCGTGTCTGGAGCGTATCTACACTGTATCTGAAAGTTGATTTTGACTAAGTATCATAATGGCATCCGTGTCTGGCGCGTATCTGAACTATATCTGAATGAGTATCAGAATGGCATTCGTGTCTGGAGCGTATCTGAACTATATCTGAATGAGTATCAGAATGGAATTCGTGTCTGGAGCGTATCTGCACTGTATCTGAAAGTTGAATCTGAATGAGTATCAGAACAACATCCGTGTCTGGAGCGTATCCGTACTGTATCATGAAAGGTTGCATGCTGTTAATGGTAGCTGTTAATCTTATCCTGAAAAGGGTAAAATGTTAGCTGAAACACAAAGTTATATTGCATGAAATGTATGATGCAATGTATTTGCTTTATCAATGTTTATGATATATGGATGCAATGTATGCGCTTGTGAGCTGATTTGCTGTATTTCTGTTTGATTGAGGAAAATAAATCCCTGAATGCTGCTGGGGATATGTGAATTTTCATGTCTTAAAGTTGAAGTACTGATGAACTCTTGTTGAGAGAAGTAAATTTTGTTGTGAGGGCAATGCCGTGTACTGCTTGTAAGATCCGCTTGGGGAATCCTGAGAAATTTGACAATTTTTACTGGGGATTAATAACTTGAAATTTTGTTCCGCTGGGGATTTAAATGACGTACTGTGGGGATTTATTGGGTAATAGTCTAGAGGTATTTCCCTATCCATTCGAACCATCAGTAACTGTCTCTCTCATTTTGTTTATTTGTAAACAGTAATCATGTTCAAATGCATATGTTCATCAATGAATCATTAGACGTTTTTTGCAAACAAAACATAAGCGTAAAGAAAAGACAAATAGTTTTTTTGCACTTTTAAAGGGATATCTTTGTATTGATCTTGAACAAAATGTTTGTACAAAGGAGACAAACATTCTAGTAAGAGAATGCTGTCGTAAAACAAGAAAACTTTGATACAAAGAAAGATGACTATGTGTAATAATCCCATGGGGTTCCCATCCTACTATAGCCTTCATATCTCTGAATATCTCGTCTATTTGTTGCTTCGTCTGAAGATGATTGAATTGATAAGAAACTCTGAATTTGTCAGTGGAAGTCAAAGGTTGTCCGTAAAGTGATCCGACTGGACATAGTCATACGCTTTAATTCCCTAACTTTTGCCTGGACCGCCCTTTCGGGTTTTCAGTCCACCGGGAAACCCTTTTTTTCCCAAGTCACCCTTTCAGGTTTTCAACTTGTCGGGTGTACATATTTTTTTCATTTTATCCCTAATTTTTTCCCGAACCTTTTTGGTTCGCCTGGATGCCCCTTGTTTTTCCTAGGTGTGTCAACCTAGCGGGTCTCTTATGCGTAGTATCTTTTGACTATATCCGCGTTTGCAGAGTGTGGCAGGTCGTCACCGTCCATGGTGATCAAGATCATTGCCCCACCGGAGAATATGTTCTTGATTACAAATGGTCCTTCATAGGTAGGAGTCCATTTTCCCCTGGGGTCACTTTGTGGAAAAATGATACGTTTGATCACTAGATCCCCAACTTGATATACTTGGCGTATAACTTTCTTGTTGAAAGCCTTGATCATCCGCTTTTGATACATCTGACCATGGAAAACAGCAATAAGCCTCTTTTCATCAATTAAGTTCAGTTGATCAAGTCGAGTCTGGATCCAATCATCTTCATTCAAACCTGCATCCTTCGTAATTCTCATAGAGGGGATCTGTACCTCAATAGGAAAGACAGCCTCCATGTCATAAACCAAAGAATAGGGTGTTGCCCCGGTTGATGTGTGAGCCGTGGTACGATACCCGTGGAGAGCGAATGGTAGCATCTCATGCCAGTCTTTGTACGTGACTGTCATCTTTTGTATGATTTTCTTAATGTTTTTATTCTCAGCTTCGACAAGACCATTCATCTTTGGCTGATAGGGAGAAGAATTGTGATGCTGAATCTTGAATTGCTCGCACAAGGCAGTGATCATAGTGTTGTTAAGATTTGTACCATTGTCAGTGATGATCCTTTCCGGGATACCGTACCGGCAAATGATATTTTGCTTGATGAAGTGGGCAACGACATTCTTGGTAACGGAAGCGAAGGAAGCTGCTTCAACCCACTTGGTAAAATAGTCAATGGCCACTAGGATGAAGCGGTATCCATTGGAGGTTGTAGGCTTGATCTATCCAATCATATCAATTCCCCACATAGCAAAGGGCCAAGGAGCCGTCAAGACATTCAGAGGAACCGGAGGTACGTGCACCTTATCAGCATAAATTTGACACTTATGACAAGTCTGAGAGTATTGATAGCAATCTGCTTCCATGGTAGACCAATAATAGCCTGCCCGTAGGATTTTCTTCGCCATCGTATGCCCCCTGGAGTGGGTGCCAAAAGTACCTTCATGTAATTCAGCCATGATCTTTTCGGCTTCAACCTTATTCATGCACTGAAGCAAAATGGAGTCATGATTGCGTTTGTACAGGATGCCATTACTAAGGAAGAACTTAACATATAATCTCCTTAAGAACTTCTTATCATTGATTGAAGCTCCTTCTGGATATTCTTGAGCCTCGAGATAACTCTTGACCTCATGAAACCAAGGCTGGTCCAGTACCTCTTCAGTATTAATCTCGTGACAATGCGCTGGTTCATCCATTCGTTCGATGGTGATCTGGGGAGCCTCGTCATCCCAATTAAGTTTAAACATAGATGACATTGTGGCTAGAGCGTCTGCTAGCTGATTTTCTTCTCGCGGGAAATGCTCGAAGGTAATCTTCTCAAAATGTGGTAGCAATGTCAAAACATGTTCTTTGTAAGGGATAAGGTTTGGGTGTTTAGTGTCCCATTCCCCTTTGATCTGACTGATGACCAAAGCTAAATCTCCAAATACATCTAAGGACTTGATTCCCAAGTTTATGGCAGCTCTGAGACCGAAGATGCACGCTTCGTATTCCTCCATGTTGTTTGTACAGTTGAAGCAAAGTATGGAAGTAAAGGGAGTATGACACCCTTCCGGAGATATGAGTACATCGCCGATACCATTAACAAGTGCATTGGATGCCCCATCAAAGAACAGGGTCCATCGGGATCCTTATTCAGGTTCGTCATATGGCCTGATTTCTTCACTGTTGTCTAATGTCATGATGTCTTCATCTGGGAATTCAAACTTCATGGACTGATAGTCTTCTACAGCTTGACGAGCAAGATGATCATCTAGCACACTGCCCTTTATAGCTTTCTGGGTAGTATATTGTATGTCGTATTCTATTAGGATCATTTGCCATCTAGCTATTCTCCCAGAGAGAGCAGGCTTCTCGAAGATGTATTTTATCGGATCCATCTTAGATATCAACAAAGTAGTATGAGTCAGCATATACTATCTTAGCCGGCGAGCAGCCCATGCCAGAGCGTAACAAGTTTTCTCGAGCAGTGAATATCTGGTTTCACAGTCGGTAAACTTTTTTCTCAGGTAATAAATAGCGTGCTCTTTTCGGCCAGACTCGTCATGCTGCCCCAATACACACCCCATTGAGTTTTCTAAAACAGTCAGATACATGATCAGTTGTCTTCCCTCGACTGGTGGCATCAACATAGGAGGCTCTTGTAAGTAATCTTTGATTTTGTCAAAAGCAACCTGGCACTCATCATTCCATTTGACTACTTGATCTTTCTTTAATAGCTTGAAGATTGGCTCACAGATAGCTGTTAGGTGAGAAATGAATCTGGCAATATAGTTCAAGCGTCCCAAGAATCCTCTGACTTCCTTCTCAGTACGAGGAGCAGGCATCTCTTGTATTGCTTTAACTTTGGTAGGATCGACTTCAATACCCTTGTTACTGACGATAAAACCTAAGAGTTTACCGGACCGTACTACGAATGTGCACTTGTTTGGATTCAACCTTAGCTTGTACTTCTTCAATCTCTCAAACAACTTTTGTAAGTGATCTAAGTGCTCTTATTCTGTTTGTGATCTGGCTATCATATCGTCTACGTAGACCTCTATTTGATGATGTATCATGTCGTGAAATAAAGCTACCATGGCGCGTTGATAGGTTTCCCCAGCATTCTTCAGTCCGAATGGCATCACCTTGTAGAAGAATATGCCCCACTATGTGACAAATGTAGTTTTCTCCATGTCCTCAGGTGCCATTTTGATTTGGTTGTAACCTGAGAATCCGTCCATGAAGGAAAACACTTTGTGTTAAGCCGTATTGTCAACCAGGATATCAATGTGGGGAAGTGGAAAATCATCTTTAGGGCTTGCCCTATTCAAATCTCTGTAGTCCATGCACATTCGTACTTTGTCGTCTTTTTTAGGTACGGGAACAATGTTGGCAATCCATTGAGGATAGGAAGTGACAGCCAAGAATCCAGCATTGAATTGCTTCATGACCTCCGCTTTGATCTTTTCTGACATATCAGGTCTCATGCGGTGGACTTTTTGTTTTACTGGCGGACAATCTTCTCTTGTAGGCAGACGATGTACCACGATGTCTGTATCGAGTCCTGGCATGTCTTCATATGACTAGGCAAAGATCTCAACATAATCATGCAACAACTAAATCAGACGCTCCTTGACACTGTGCTCTAGGTTGGCGCCCACCTTGACCTTTTTTTTATCCTCCTCGGTACCCAAGTTGATTGTATCCATAGGTTCCTCATGAGGCTGAATGGTTCTTTCCTCTTATTGTAGTAGTCTGGCAAGTTCCCCTGGTACTTCACAATCTTTCTCACCTTTGTCTTCGGCTTGGTAGATTAGATCCTCAGAGTCACAAAAGGCCATAGCATTATCGTTACCCATGGGATCCAGAATGGAGGGGTACCTGCATTTATGAGTGTGGGTGTGTGTAAGGGTATAGCCATCCTTAAAAATAAAATGTAAAAGAAAAACAATTAGCATAAAAGTTTGTATGCGAAAAACGTCCATGATTCATTGAATGTCATATGAAGATGAAATAACAACCCTTACAAATGGACCATTGTGCCTCGGGTAAGATATAAGGTTTTGAGAGTGCGAATTGTTTTTCAATATTACATATCCAACAAAATGTAAAAGATAAATTACTGAGGGATGAAAGTTATTGGGATGAAGTCTATGGCCTCCCAATTGCGGAGTCCTCCATCGATGGTCGGAAAGATCCAATCCTCCAAGCTGCAATCCTCTTCACCATTTTCAACCGCATTGACCTCTCGGTTGCTAATCTTCAAGGGTGGCCCTCCAGCACGGGCACAGAGTACAGCCTTCTGAGCACTTGAAGTGAAACCTAAACCAAATTGTCATATTTATACGGAATATTTGGAAGTTGCCCCCAGATGGTGCATCCACCCTCCTCTACTATTGCTTTAGCGTCCTTCAGAAATGACATCCAGAGTGGAGGTCTTGTAATCTTGGGAGTCTGGGACACAGCTTTGGTCACTGCTACCTCTTGGGGGACCTCTTCGAAGTGTTGAAAAGGAGTTTCAATAAACTCGCCATCCAATTCCACATACCTGAAGGAGTTGAGGTGGCTAATCATATACTCTTCCTCTTCATGGACAGTGATAATCTTTCCTTGGACCGGATATTTCAGCATCTGGTGCAGTGTAGAGGTGACAGCGCCAGCATTATGGATCCATGGCCGTCCTAGCAGGCAGGAGTAAGAGGGGCGGATGTCCATTACATAAAAGGTTGAATTGAAATTCTGAGTCCCAACCTTTATGGGGATATCCACCTCCCCGTGTACCATCCTCTTTGAGCCATCAAATTCCCTTACGACTATGTTACTTGGTTTCAACGTCAGTCCTTCGCAGTCTAGTCTGTCGAGAGCTTTCTTTGGTAAAACATTCAAAGATGAGCCAGTGTCCACCAAGACATGGGCCAAAGTTGTGCCTCTACATTCCATAGAGATATGTAATGCCTCGTTGTGCTTTCTTCCCCTTGGTGTCAGACCATCATCTGAGAAGCCTAGGCCATTATCCGCTATCAAGTTGGCCATGCAATCTTGAAATTGATCAGCAGATGTCTCATGAGGCACATGGGCTGTCTTTTGGAACTTTACTAGGGCTTTCGCATGTGCCTCGGAACACAGCAGCAATTCCAGCGTGGAGATTTTGGAGGGAGTTTTCCCCAACTGTTCAACTACATCGTAGTCGCTCCTCTTGATTATTTTTAGAATCTCCTCCATTTCTTTCTTGGAGATCTCGGGGATGATCAGTGATTGAGCCTTCGTCTGGACAGGCTCCACTTGTTGGTAGGAATGACAGCAGGGGTTGTATCGTCTTTGTTAATAGAAGCACTTGCAGAGATGATTATTGGTACAGAAATAACCTTTGGAGCAGACATGGGTCCAAAAAATGCCTTTGGGGGGGGCAATTTCTGGAGAAAAGATTCTACCGCTTCGGGTAATCTTACTAGTTCCGGCAATATTGCTAATGTCGGAGTCTTCTTCTTCGGAGTTTATCTCTTCGGCGTCCAGCCCATCTTGTTTGATGCCATGGTAGTAGATGTCCCCACCGTAATTCCACAGCACAGTTTTGTCTGATTCATATGGGACTGGCCCAAGAATTGTGATTATAAGAGGAGTAGTTTTTGGAATCGATGTAATTCTAACGGGTCTTTTGGGGACCCTGGAAGAATTGGCGGAGATGGTGATGATTGAAACATCTTCAACAGGAACAGGTGAAACAAGAGTACTTTCAAACAAGATTGCTTTGTTGTCTATCAAGCGTTGAATGCCTGTTTTCAACAAAAGGTAATCAGTTGGTGAGGATAAGCAGAGGTGGCAGTCTTCATTACAACCCGGGAATACACCGGCTTTCAACAAATTTATCTTAATGATTGGGAGTTGAGTCACGAGTTCATCAACTGTGGTAACAAACAAATCTTCTTCAATAGCATTGTTGTTGTGACCATGTCTGGGCATAGGAGCAGAAATGATGTTTGGCTTCTCGGGCGCATCAAACTCAATTTCTTTTGCCTCTATAAGGTATTGAATTTTTTTTTTCAAAGCCCAACAGTTGTTAGTGTCGTGACCCGGACTTTCAGAGTGATATGCGCAACGGGCATTTGGGTGATAATGAGGGGACGTTGTGTTGGGTTTTTTTGGAGCTTCTTTTAAAGTTGCCAAATTGGATTTCAGAAGATGCAGTAATACTTGGGACAGAGTCATATTGATTCTGGTGAATTGTCGGACTGGCCTTTCCACCCTCGGTTGATTACTTCTTGGTTGATCAGATGTAGGCTTTGGGATCATAACATCCCCTATCATTGGTCGTAGTTCGGCTCTCCCTTGGTTCCTTTGTGGATGTACAACAGCTACTTCTTTCTTCCTAATAAAAGGCTTCCTCACCGCTGTAGAAGAAGATGAATCCTTCTGAATCTTTCCATTTTTTATGCCAGCTTCCACCCTTTCTCCGGTCAGTATTAACTCAGTAAATCCTGCAGACGAGCTTCCAATTAAATGGTTGAAGAAAGGGCTTGATAGAGTGCCTAAGAACATGTCCACCAATTCCCTTTCAGACAGAGGGGGCTGAACTCTTCCAGCTAGATCTCTCCATTTCCGCGCGTAATCCTTGAAACCCTCATTGGAAGCCATAGCCATACTCTGAAGTTGAGTACGGGTAGGCGCCAAATCGGATTTATATTGATTATGCTTGTAGAAATCTGCGGCAAGATCTTCCCAATTATGGACTTTGGCCCTTTCCAGTTGGTAAAACCAATCGAGTTGTGTTCCAGATAGACTATCTTGGAAAAAATGCACCCACAAGTCTTTATCAGTAGAGTGTGGCTGGATCTTTCTCACATATGATCGGAGGTTCATTTTAGGGCATGACACACCATCATATTTTGAAAACAAAGGCACTTTGAATTTCGGAGGAATCACAATCCCCAACACTAGTCCCAATTCTTTAAAGTCTAGACCTGGCACCTTTTGTATTTCCATAGCGCTCAAACGCTCTTCAAGATGTTTGTACTTATCATCAGCTGGAGGATACTGTTCTTCAGAGTAGTCTTCCTCTTCAGATTCTGATGGGATTGCTGTTTCCTTTCCTTTCCCCTCTCCTTCACCGGATGTTGTTGCAAAATTCAAGGTTCTTCTAGTATGTCCCTAAAACCTTCTCCCCATGTTTAAAACCCCGGTGACTTTCTTTGTTTTCTTTTTCCTTTCTCCAGCCAGCAGAGTCTTCAACTCTTCTTGCCCCTTGGCTAGGGTCATGAGCAACTGTTGAAATTGCGTATTTTGAGCTTGGAGATCTTTGACTGTCTGTTTGAGATCCATCTTACTGAAATAAACAGTAGAGAGATGAGGAAACTCGTTGCAAAAGACCTGTTTATATTATGATGAATGATATGTGCATATGCAATGTTTTCAAGGATTTCAAAGATTCAAGTTTTTTTTAGACAAAAAGAAACACACGTTATATTAATAAGATAAAGTTTGAGTACATCAATGCCCCTTGGACAAAATAATACAAAACTCTAAGATAAAAAAGTAGTGCGCATCCTCTTTGGTGCTATGTAGGCATTTAGAGTCTGCTCCTCTTGAAGTAGCCTAGTGAGTTCCAAAACCTTCTTCTCGCTTGCGTAGAATTGGGCTTCGAAAGTATCTCGCTCTCCTTTGAGCTGTATCCAATCCCTTTGTAGGTCTTCAAGAGATGTGGGCATGTCAGGATGTAGGATAGTGTATGGAACATCTCCCTCCTTAACAGGCTCAATAATTACCGGAAAAATTGAAGGATAAGGCATCATAAGACTTTGAGCGCGGGTTCGTACCCATTTAAGGTAAGGCTCGAGAGGGATGGAATTTTTGTGTCCCAAAGTCTTACTATCTATCTTGTTTAGCATCCTCCAAGCTCGGATGAATCTTTGGCGAAGACCTTGACCGTCGTTGTCGTAGTCGAATACCAAACCTTGAATCAGCATCTCGTGCGGACCATCCCTTCGGGCGTAACCAAACTGTCTTAAAGCTAAGAATGGGTTGTAGGTGATGCTTCCCCTAACGCCAAGTAGAGGGACATTAGGTAACTCCCCACAACGGTCAACAATGATAACATTCTCTTTGGATCGGGAGCACTGTGATCGGTGGATCTGGAACTGACTGTTTTAAAGCTGGTTCGCGAAATGTCGCGGTAAGCAAGAGTCGCCACCGTCTTTTATTTTCTCCAAATGGAAAGGACAAAAGCACAGAAAAATTCCTTAAAGAGATTGCTCTCGGTTCGGGAGGTAGGTTATAGAAAGGGAAGGTGTTAGCACCCTTTCTATCCATGGTTATCCATGGGCTCTTAGGTACTTGCTCAATGTGTTTTCAAAATATTTTGTTTGCTTTTCAATGTGGGTTTAAAAGTTTTTTTGAAAAATTTCAGTTCGACTCGTATGTCAGAGTGTTTGAAAAAATTTGCTTTGAAAGCTTTTGAAAATGTGTTGGTGTGAAAAGTATTTTGATTTGTTTGAAATTAGAGCAAGTACCCTTGAGAACCTACCTACCCTAAGGAATTCGTCTGTGTAAATATCCTTTAAAGTAGTGCCATCCCACCATTGAGAGGTAGGTAGCACCACCGTTGGAGGTGTTCGGGTCAATTCGATTTTTAGGGACGTGGTGATCACCGGAGCAATAGGAAGACACCTTAGAAGCTACCCTTATGCCATTGATCTTTTATTCCGAGGCAACTTTGTTTTAGGCAACTAGATCAATGGACACAAGGACTCACTAAAATATCCTCTACTCGATGATCACCTTTCGAAAGGCAACAGTGAGGCGTACCCTAGGGGTGGTGTGTGCGAATTGCGTGTCATTTTCAGTTTATTGTTTGTCTTGTCATGCATTGGTGATCTAACGATTCGATTTTATTTTTGGGCATTCATTCTTTCATGTTATTGTTTAACAGTTAAATGTGCGGGAATTTAAAGTGCGGAAAAGATAAAAGTCCTACGCTATTACAAAGGCGAGGGTCTACAACGCCAAATTAATCCAGACCCGTTTTAAAATAAATTGCAGAAAAGAAATGTCTAATAGCTATTACACGGCTTTGGTACATATACATAATTATTTACAAAAGAAATAAATGAAACGCGCGAAAAAAAGAAAATAATCAAATGCGAGGGCGTTGAACCCTTTAAAAGAATTAAAATAATTAAGTTATCTAAAATTAAAATTAAATGAAAAATGGTATTTTTGTGTTTTTTAGATTTAAAAGAAAAAAAAAAAGAAAAGTTAATTAAAATTAAAATCCTAGTTCTAATGTCTTTTAAGTTTATTATGAAAATATTGACTTTTAACCTAATTTAATTCTAAATTAATTTATGTGCATTAAATAAATAAATAATATTATTATTAAAAAAAAAGAAAATAAAAAGTTATTAAACCTAAACTCTATTTTTTTGGATTTTAGTTATTAAAAGAATTAAAATCTAACCTAAAATGCAACCCTAGTTTAATTATGAAAAACACTAATACTATGGCAAAAAACAAGGAAAGTTAAAAGGAAAAAGTCATTAACCTAATTCTATGTTTTTGTTTTGATTTTTATTAAAAGGAATTAAAGTTGAAAACCTAATTAAAACTAAATATTTATATGTTATTATTTATGAAAATAATTATAATCTAAATTATATATTTTGGCATTTTTTGATTTTTATGATGTTTTTATTATATTTATGTAAAAAATAATTAATTAAATAAATAGCAAATAAAAGAAATAAAAAAAGAAAAGTTAAAGAAAGAATAAAAATTAATAAGGCAAACCAGGGGGGTAGACCCCAAAATTGTGAGGTGCAGGCCTAGCAAATCAGGCCCATTTGCATTGAATTGGTTGACTTTTCCAATCTTGTGTGATGCTTTGACTGGGATTCATGGTGTTCCTTGATCTCATGCCCTTGATCTGAGTGGGATGGACGCGTGGATGGTGGGAGGATGAAGGAGCATGGTGCGCCTTAATGAGAAACCTGCACAGGAACTTGAATAGAAAAATAATGGAAATTGTGTAGACCTGGGACTTGAACCCAGGTCATTGAGGTTAACGCATTGATACTTGTCCACTGAGCCATTTCACTTTCAATTAATATATAATAGTAAATAAATAATAAAAAACAAATCCAATGCGTAGTCATCAAAACGCGCGCAATTCAAATTCCTCCAATCCGCTTGTGCCACGCCATCATCCCTTCCATTTTCCTGAAACACAAACAAAGAAGGCAACGGTTTTGCAACCATGGTGTTAGGGTGGCTATGGAAAAATAACGAATAGGGCTATGGTGTATATAAATTGATCGCGAGGTATGCTTCTTCTTCGTTGGAGCACGCTGATTGCAATGGTAGTGATCTTGGGTCCCAATTTTTCCTTGGGTGAGAAACCCCAATTCAAAAACTCTGAAAACCTAATTTTCAATCATGGTAGAATCCCATACACGATGCAAAAATCAAATTAAATGTAAAGGTTAGCTTTGAAACTTTGTAAGGAACAAGAATATGCCATTAAAATGCAATGATCATGCTTAGAATCAAGAACACGAATTCAAAAATTTTTCTGTACAGTTTCACTTGTAGCTACCGTTTCTTCGCGTTTTGATTGAGGTTAAGGGTTGAGATGTGTTCAGTGATGCCTCAGGATGCTAATGGACAAAGAATTAAGGCTTGAAAAACTCCTCTAGCACTGATTTCAGATTTGTTTTTTAAGGAGAAATTTTCAATCTTCCAAAGCTTGTTTGGGCGCATCTTATGATCTCTTAGGCCTAGGGTTTGACTCAGTGATGATCATGGAATGGAATTGGCTTACTCTTTGGCCTTAATTCATGCTTGTGAGAGAATTGGTCTTAGGGTTTTCATCCTTAACCATTTTCCTCCTTTTTAGCCAAAACCTAGACCTAGTGTGCAAATGAACCCTAGCCTGATTTCTTGAGTTGGTTCATGATACATAGAAATTGTCCAAGTTCACATGACACTATTCCATTGGTTTTTAAATTTTATTTGAATTTTCAAAGATTAAAAATGAATTAAATCATCAAAAATTAAATAAAATAAAAAAATCAATATTTGGTCTTGAAATTAACCATGGGACACGTGTGTGGCATGACAAGGATGAACCAAGTGGAAAAAATGGGGCCCTTTTGTCAAAAATTGGATTTTCAATGATAGTTGACTTTTGCCATTTCACAAAAATTTCCCAACTTCTACAAGGCACAACTTGCTCAATTTTTAAGCTTTCCACATGTTCTTGGACATTTTGGAAAGGTCTTTGAGTCCTTTAACCAATGCCTTTAGTCCCATGTCATTTTGATTTACCAATCTCAAGTTATGGCCTTTGACTTAAAGTCCCTTTTTGTTGACTTTTGAAAATGACCTATAATGTTGAAATTGATAACTTTTTGTGAGAGCATTTCTTGGACTTGAAGTATGAAGATGAGTTGTAGGAAATGTCTTTCTCTTCAAAATGAGCTTTGGATGGAATTTTTCTGATAATCCATGTGAAAGTTATGCCCTGGTCAATTTCAGTTGACTTTTTCAGCTGTCCAAATATAGCAACTTTTGCATCTTTGATGATTTCTGAGCCAAATTTTGAGAATCATGATCAAGCATTGATCAAATGATGTTTGTGGCTTCAAAATGATATATTGACCAAAAATTTGAACTTTTGACTGTCAAATGACCATTTTGCCCCTACAGTTGACTGTAGTGCAATTTAGGGTTTTGACTGTACAATCTTGAGCTGAATGCCTTGAAACTTGATATGAGGATGCTTGACCATGTTTGTAAGCATATGAGACTTGATTGGACCTTTGAAAAGTTCATTTACTTGATCAGACTCAAAACCCTAATTTTGACTGTATGGGAGACTGTTGCACTGCACAACCCTTGGGGAATTTTGTGACTTGGCTTGGCAGTTTATTGGAGAATATGGGAGGGCAAATTTTGGGGTACAACAGTTGCCCCTGTTCAATCTTCTTAGACCTGAGGATGGAGATTGGCTGACGTGCCTTTTGTAATCCGAGGGTAGAAGATGATTGGACACTAGAGTGCCCAGAAATTTGCGCTCACATGGTAGCAGTGTGGTGGGGGAATGGGCTTATAGATGCCATTTAGAGATTGATGGGTAGGATGATGGGCTTATAGATGCCATCTGGATGTTGATCGCGTAAGAGATTCCTTAGCGAGAACCTGCATACCTGCAAAAGAAAATGAGTACCTGACACGTCGCAGGAGCTGGTTTTCAGATGCTTGGTATAGATATGTCCTGACTGGTTACAGGAGCTGGGTCTGGATCTTCAAACGGTGATGAAGTTGTCTCTACTGACAGGTTGTTTCCAAGGACGAGTGGTCTTTAACGATGGGTGTCTATAGCGACTAGTGTCTATGACGAATGTCTATAACGACAAGTGTCTACACTGACGAGTGTCTATCATGACGAGCGTCTATCACGACGAGCGTCTATCACAACGAGTGTCTATCACGACGAGTGTCTATCACGACGAGTGTCTATCACGACGAGTGTCTATCACGACGAGTGTCTATCACGACGAGTGTCTATCACGACGAGTGTCTATCACGACGAGTGTCTATCACGACGAGTGTCTATCACGACGAGTGTCTATCACGACGAGTGTCTATCACGACGAGTGTCTATCACGATGAGTGTCTATCACGACGAGTGTCTATAACGACGAGTGTCTATCACGACGAGTGTCTATCACGACGAGTGTCTATCACGACGAGTGTCTATCACGACGAGTGTCTATCACGACGAGTGTCTATCACGACGAGTGTCTATCACGACGAGTGTCTATAACGACGAGTGTCTATCACGACGAGTGTCTATCACGACGAGTGTCTATCACGACGAGTGTCTATCACGACGAGTGTCTATCACGACGAGTGTCTATCACGACGAGTGTCTATCACGACGAGTGTCTATCACGACGAGTGTCTATCACGACGAGTGTCTATCACGACGAGTGTCTATCACGACGAGTGTCTATCACGACGAGTGTCTATCACGACGAGTGTCTATCACGACGAGTGTCTATCACGACGAGTGTCTATCACGACGAGTGTCTATCACGACGAGTGTCTATCACGACGAGTGTCTATCACGACGAGTGTCTATCACGACGAGTGTCTATCACGACGAGTGTCTATCACGACGAGTGTCTATCACGACGAGTGTCTATCACGACGAGTGTCTATCACGACGAGTGTCTATCACGACGAGTGTCTATAACGACGAGTTGTATCAGAGGAATCTTTAGGCATTGATTTAAACTGGATTTGTATTCTTTGACCGGATTTGTCTCTTATGACGGGATTTGTCTTTTCTGACGGTGTTTTGTCTATTTTGACATAGCTGATCATTCAACTGTATCCTTCCTGAAAGGTAAAGGTCAGTTATATGCAGTACGTGATATGAATCAAGCAACGGCATAAATGCAATTGTATGACATGATGCGTACATGCATGTGTCATGATGTACGGAAATATGATGTTTATGAATGTATGCTTTCGTCTAGGAAAATAAATCCTTGACGGGTGCCGGGAAGTCACTCCTGGGCTGGTGTTGGAGAATAAGCTTTTGCTTCCGCTGGGGATGATAAGACTTTACTGAGGACGGTCTTTTCCGTGGCTATTGGCTGAGGATAACCCAGTTATATCTTATTAAGGAAATAACTCTTTGAATAAAGCCGGACGACGCGTTCGTGTTCTGCGGGGAGTGAAAATATCTGGGTCGCATTCTTTAGCCGAACCTATGATGGACAGAGCAACCGGATCTTTTAGACAACTCCTTATTGCCCCAGTTTCAGTGGGAGGAGGCACTTGTGGGAGTACTTGACGAGTCTTCTGGTAGGCAGGTGCCGAGATGCTGGGACATACTCGTACGCTTTGATCCCTAACTTTTTCCTGGACCGCCTTTTCGGGTTTTCAGTCCACCGGGATACCCATTTTTGCCCAAGCCGCCTTTTCAGGTTTTCGACTTGCCGGGTGTACAGATTTTTTCATTTCATCCCTTATTTTTGCCCGAACCCTTTTGGTTCGCCGGGAATCCCTTATTTTTGCCTAGGTGTGTCAACCTAGCGGGTCTTTGATTTTGCGTAGTATTCTTTCGACTATGTCCATATTTCTCAGAATGTGGGGAGTTGCCCCTGTTGGAAATACTTTGTCATGCCCCAGATAATGGGCAATGCTCCTACTGTGCCTCTTGATTGGAGGTACTTCTGTTCACAAGATATTCATCGTGCGAATTTCCCTGCTGTTCAGACAAAAATTCATATGCAAACAAAGTTATTTTAAGAATGCAAAAGTCTATGTCTGTCTTGAATATTTTAAAAATGCATTTTGTTATAATACAATACGGTGTCAACTCAAGATTTTACAGCAAACCTTCAGGAGTCAGGATACCTTCGTAACAGTATGCTTTCGAACTAACCCATGCTTCAGCTAGGACTTTTAAGGGTTATATCGTGGCCTGGTTCACGGTTTAAGAAACAAAGGATAAAGGCCCAAACTATTTGTACCCACCCGCTCTTTCGTGATGTTCTCCAACCCTAAACTCAGTTGATCATACGTTAGACCTTGTTTGAGTCTTTGCTCTGATTTTCCGGTGATGGTCCAAACATTGATGATTTATTCTGACTAGGCAGTCACTTTTTGTTGAGGGTTTGTGAGACCTCTTTCTTGATTTTTGTTATCCCTTTCTTTTTTTGCCTGAACTGTTTCCTTTTTGGAATTACAGTCAGCGGGATGCCCCAGTTTCGTAAGTCTCTTTTCATAGGTTTTGACTTCTTGGGCTTTTCGTTTATGATTTTTTTTTTTGATAATGACTGCCTGTCCTTATGATTGTTCGGAACCATCACTGTCTTTTGTTTTTGAAAAAACTCATTTGGTGCCATTCATTGTGCACTTGGATCAACTGAGAGAACTACCCTGCCCCAGGTTATGATTAAGGGTTTTGATTTTCGAAAATAAAACTCCTACTCCTTTGGCTCTGATGGGTTGGCGAGGGATTATCATCCTTATAACTCCAGTGTTTAGGGGTTGAAACAATGCCTGTACCTCATCAGCGGGGTCTGTTCAAAAGCATACTGTAAATCGTGGTATCGTTTTCGTCATCCTCCCTCAAGAGGCTTAGAATTATTAGTCGAACGTTGATCATCAGAAAAAAAAAATGAAAATAATTTGCACATAGTGAATATGAAATAATTACTTCAAAACAGACATGTGTAACGCATTAATGAAATAACCAAGTTTGACATGAAATAAAATGTTTGAACAATTGAAAGAAAATTACAACTTGAGTATTTGAATGAACAAAAACTAATCCTAGCCATGTCTTGGCAAGGGAGCAGTGATCATATTGGGAGCCTCTGGAGAGTCGAGCTGGACTTCCTTTGCGTCAATCAGATCTTGAACCCTGTTTCTCAAAGTCCAACAGTCATCTGTAGCATGCCCCGGGCTGTCGGAATGATAGGCGCAGCGAGCATTGGGATTGTACCTCGAGGGTGTCCTGTTAGGATTCTTTGGAGGGTCCATGAGGGTTACCAACTTGGTTTCCAGCAACTGTGACAATATTTGTGACAAGGTCATGCCGAGGGGAGTAAATTGCCTCTTAGGTCTCTCTTCCCTTTGTTGATGGTGACGCTGAGGAGCACCGGCCGGTTTTGCGATAGCTAATGCGTTGACAGCACTAGATTCCCTCCTGGATGGTTTCTTTTCAGTGTTCGAGGAGTCACCATTCTGTATTTTCCCTGACTTGATGCCCGCTTCGATTCTTTCTCCGGTCAAGATTAGATCTGTAAACCCAGCAGCAGAATTCCCAATCAAGTGGTTGAAGAATGGACCAGACAGGGTCCCCAAGAACGTGTCTACCAACTCCCGATCAGTCAACGGTGGCTGCACTCTGCCAGCTAGGTCTCTCCACCTCTGAGCGTACTCTTTAAAACCTTCACTTGCACCTAACGACATACCCTGAAGTTGGGTACGTGTGGGGGCAAGGTCGGCATTATATTGATACTGCTTGTAAAAAGCAGTGGCCAGATCCTCCCAGTTACGAATGCTGATTCCGTCCAACTGATAGAACCAATCGAGGTGAGTCCCTGAAAGACTCTCCTGGAAGAAATGGATCCAAAGGTTCTTGTCTGCTGTGTAAGGCTGGATCTTCCTTACATAAGAACGGAGGTGCATCTTGGGACAGGAAGCCCCGTCATACTTCACAAAGGCAGGTGCCTTGAACTTGTGTGGAATCACCACCCCAGTAGATAACCCCAAGTCTCCGAAATCCAGTCCAGGCACTTGCTGAACCTCCATAGCCTTTAATCTGTCTTCCAGCTGTTTGTACCGGTCTTCAGCAGGAGGGTACTGTTCGTCGTTGAAGTCTGTTTCAGTGTCAGAGCCCACGGGAGTAGGGACCTCCCTTTCTTGGTGACTACCTTCCGTCACAGATGGAGGAGTCCTTTCAGCTTCAACCAAAGTGTTCCCGAGTCTGCGCCCAGTGTTAAATAGCACAGTCCTCCTCTTCTTCTTAGTCTTCTTCAGCAGCATGGTCTTCAACTCTTGTTGACCCTGAGCCAAGCCCTTGATCAGCTCCTGAAATTGGGCGTTCTGCGCCTGAAATTGGGCGTTCTGCGCCTGAAGAGCCTTGATAGATGCCTCGGTTGATGATTCAGGGTTCATAGTGCTGAAATAAACAGCGAAGAACAGTAAGCAACCTGTCAAGGGGATACCTGTAATGCAACGAGATGTATGACATGCATGCAATGATTTCAAGAATCTCGTGGGGTAAACAAGAAAATAGTTAGCATTAGAAACTGGTGGCTTGATTGAAGGTACTTCATATTGTTGAGAGTCCTTCTCCAAGGGTCAAAAGCTCACCATATCAAGTGGGTCATAGCCCCTGACAACCTGGTCTAGAGGAAAATAAATCCTCTTTGCCCCTTGCTGGGACAGTTGATTCGTCCTGACCTGCATCACAAGCCCTTGAGATCCTTGAAATGGGTTAGGATGTATACAATGGTATGATGTCATGGTATGCATGGGGTGATGTCAGTAACCCTATTATGAGTCCTAATTAAGGACTGAAACAAACCTGCAAGAAACAAGTGTTAGATCACAAGCATGCAGATAGTCAAGTACTAAGGCACACAAGTCACACAAGAGAGAGCCCTTAGGTTTAGGCCAGCATGGGGTCTGGGTAGTACCCTCTTGAAGTTGGTGGGTTCAACCTGTCCTAATCAAAGTAACCGGGTTCTAAGGTTCCCAATATCACGGGATTGCTTTCATTGTTCATCGTTTCGATTTAGCCACTGAACTGGCGACCGAAATATTCCAGGAAAGCAACCCTCAATTGAGTGTAGTATCGAGTATCAACCAACCTCGGACTGCACCAAAGTCAGTTATCTCACTACCCTAAAGAGGCCAAGATGGTTCAATTAAGGTTCCTAAGGTCTGTTGATGCTTCATGACACCACATGGAGGCCCCGTACTCTCCTTGACTGACTCAAGGGTTACCGGTACACACCAAAGTGCCACATCAACGTAGCAGACTGTTTCAACCATGTCGGTATACCCCGCACAGTTCCCTCACAGCCTTGTTGCTACTTTCTAAGAAGGTATCCCCAGATCCGGGTTAGGATCTATAGAACTCCCAAGCAACCCACAATAATAAAGCAAGCAAAGAAAGCAATTGAAAACACAGTGATCTTAATCCTAAGGTACACCCCACTTTAAGTTTTAGTCCCCAGCAGAGTCGCCAGTTCTGTGATCGGTGGATCTGGAACTGACTGTTTTAAAGCTGGTTCGCGAAATGTCGCGGTAAGCAAGAGTCGCCACCGTCTTTTATTTTCTCCAAATGGAAAGGACAAAAGCACAGAAAAATTCCTTAAAGAGATTGCTCTCGGTTCGGGAGGTAGGTTATAGAAAGGGAAGGTGTTAGCACCCTTTCTATCCATGGTTATCCATGGGCTCTTAGGTACTTGCTCAATGTGTTTTCAAAATATTTTGTTTGCTTTTCAATGTGGGTTTAAAAGTTTTTTTGAAAAATTTCAGTTCGACTCGTATGTCAGAGTGTTTGAAAAAATTTGCTTTGAAAGCTTTTGAAAATGTGTTGGTGTGAAAAGTATTTTGATTTGTTTGAAATTAGAGCAAGTACCCTTGAGAACCTACCTACCCTAAGGAATTCGTCTGTGTAAATATCCTTTAAAGTAGTGCCATCCCACCATTGAGAGGTAGGTAGCACCACCGTTGGAGGTGTTCGGGTCAATTCGATTTTTAGGGACGTGGTGATCACCGGAGCAATAGGAAGACACCTTAGAAGCTACCCTTATGCCATTGATCTTTTATTCCGAGGCAACTTTGTTTTAGGCAACTAGATCAATGGACACAAGGACTCACTAAAATATCCTCTACTCGATGATCACCTTTCGAAAGGCAACAGTGAGGCGTACCCTAGGGGTGGTGTGTGCGAATTGCGTGTCATTTTCAGTTTATTGTTTGTCTTGTCATGCATTGGTGATCTAACGATTCGATTTTATTTTTGGGCATTCATTCTTTCATGTTATTGTTTAACAGTTAAATGTGCGGGAATTTAAAGTGCGGAAAAGATAAAAGTCCTACGCTATTACAAAGGCGAGGGTCTACAACGCCAAATTAATCCAGACCCGTTTTAAAATAAATTGCAGAAAAGAAATGTCTAATAGCTATTACACGGCTTTGGTACATATACATAATTATTTACAAAAGAAATAAATGAAACGCGCGAAAAAAAGAAAATAATCAAATGCGAGGGCGTTGAACCCTTTAAAAGAATTAAAATAATTAAGTTATCTAAAATTAAAATTAAATGAAAAATGGTATTTTTGTGTTTTTTAGATTTAAAAGAAAAAAAAAAGAAAAGTTAATTAAAATTAAAATCCTAGTTCTAATGTCTTTTAAGTTTATTATGAAAATATTGACTTTTAACCTAATTTAATTCTAAATTAATTTATGTGCATTAAATAAATAAATAATATTATTATTAAAAAAAAAGAAAATAAAAAGTTATTAAACCTAAACTCTATTTTTTTGGATTTTAGTTATTAAAAGAATTAAAATCTAACCTAAAATGCAACCCTAGTTTAATTATGAAAAACACTAATACTATGGCAAAAAACAAGGAAAGTTAAAAGGAAAAAGTCATTAACCTAATTCTATGTTTTTGTTTTGATTTTTATTAAAAGGAATTAAAGTTGAAAACCTAATTAAAACTAAATATTTATATGTTATTATTTATGAAAATAATTATAATCTAAATTATATATTTTGGCATTTTTTGATTTTTATGATGTTTTTATTATATTTATGTAAAAAATAATTAATTAAATAAATAGCAAATAAAAGAAATAAAAAAAGAAAAGTTAAAGAAAGAATAAAAATTAATAAGGCAAACCAGGGGGGTAGACCCCAAAATTGTGAGGTGCAGGCCTAGCAAATCAGGCCCATTTGCATTGAATTGGTTGACTTTTCCAATCTTGTGTGATGCTTTGACTGGGATTCATGGTGTTCCTTGATCTCATGCCCTTGATCTGAGTGGGATGGACGCGTGGATGGTGGGAGGATGAAGGAGCATGGTGCGCCTTAATGAGAAACCTGCACAGGAACTTGAATAGAAAAATAATGGAAATTGTGTAGACCTGGGACTTGAACCCAGGTCATTGAGGTTAACGCATTGATACTTGTCCACTGAGCCATTTCACTTTCAATTAATATATAATAGTAAATAAATAATAAAAAACAAAACCAATGCGTAGTCATCAAAACGCGCGCAATTCAAATTCCTCCAATCCGCTTGTGCCACGCCATCATCCCTTCCATTTTCCTGAAACACAAACAAAGAAGGCAACGGTTTTGCAACCATGGTGTTAGGGTGGCTATGGAAAAATAACGAATAGGGCTATGGTGTATATAAATTGATCGCGAGGTATGCTTCTTCTTCGTTGGAGCACGCTGATTGCAATGGTAGTGATCTTGGGTCCCAATTTTTCCTTGGGTGAGAAACCCCAATTCAAAAACTCTGAAAACCTAATTTTCAATCATGGTAGAATCCCATACACGATGCAAAAATCAAATTAAATGTAAAGGTTAGCTTTGAAACTTTGTAAGGAACAAGAATATGCCATTAAAATGCAATGATCATGCTTAGAATCAAGAACACGAATTCAAAAATTTTTCTGTACAGTTTCACTTGTAGCTACCGTTTCTTCGCGTTTTGATTGAGGTTAAGGGTTGAGATGTGTTCAGTGATGCCTCAGGATGCTAATGGACAAAGAATTAAGGCTTGAAAAACTCCTCTAGCACTGATTTCAGATTTGTTTTTTAAGGAGAAATTTTCAATCTTCCAAAGCTTGTTTGGGCGCATCTTATGATCTCTTAGGCCTAGGGTTTGACTCAGTGATGATCATGGAATGGAATTGGCTTACTCTTTGGCCTTAATTCATGCTTGTGAGAGAATTGGTCTTAGGGTTTTCATCCTTAACCATTTTCCTCCTTTTTAGCCAAAACCTAGACCTAGTGTGCAAATGAACCCTAGCCTGATTTCTTGAGTTGGTTCATGATACATAGAAATTGTCCAAGTTCACATGACACTATTCCATTGGTTTTTAAATTTTATTTGAATTTTCAAAGATTAAAAATGAATTAAATCATCAAAAATTAAATAAAATAAAAAAATCAATATTTGGTCTTGAAATTAACCATGGGACACGTGTGTGGCATGACAAGGATGAACCAAGTGGAAAAAATGGGGCCCTTTTGTCAAAAATTGGATTTTCAATGATAGTTGACTTTTGCCATTTCACAAAAATTTCCCAACTTCTACAAGGCACAACTTGCTCAATTTTTAAGCTTTCCACATGTTCTTGGACATTTTGGAAAGGTCTTTGAGTCCTTTAACCAATGCCTTTAGTCCCATGTCATTTTGATTTACCAATCTCAAGTTATGGCCTTTGACTTAAAGTCCCTTTTTGTTGACTTTTGAAAATGACCTATAATGTTGAAATTGATAACTTTTTGTGAGAGCATTTCTTGGACTTGAAGTATGAAGATGAGTTGTAGGAAATGTCTTTCTCTTCAAAATGAGCTTTGGATGGAATTTTTCTGATAATCCATGTGAAAGTTATGCCCTGGTCAATTTCAGTTGACTTTTTCAGCTGTCCAAATATAGCAACTTTTGCATCTTTGATGATTTCTGAGCCAAATTTTGAGAATCATGATCAAGCATTGATCAAATGATGTTTGTGGCTTCAAAATGATATATTGACCAAAAATTTGAACTTTTGACTGTCAAATGACCATTTTGCCCCTACAGTTGACTGTAGTGCAATTTAGGGTTTTGACTGTACAATCTTGAGCTGAATGCCTTGAAACTTGATATGAGGATGCTTAACCATGTTTGTAAGCATATGAGACTTGATTGGACCTTTGAAAAGTTCATTTACTTGATCAGACTCAAAACCCTAATTTTGACTGTATGGGAGACTGTTGCACTGCACAACCCTTGGGGAATTTTGTGACTTGGCTTGGCAGTTTATTGGAGAATATGGGAGGGCAAATTTTGGGGTACAACAAGCACCAATGAATATTTGAATGTTTGAGCGTCATTAACCTTTGTGACCACCTTAAACCTTGCTCGTTCTTTAAGACTGATTAGGGAAGATGAGAAATAAACCATCTTTCCAGGAGAGGAGTGCAACACATAAGGATACCTCTTTTCCTCATTGTGCGAGTGTGAAAAGAGTGTAGGATATCCCCTAGCAATGTAGGCACCGGATTGCGTGACATGAAGATTTTGACGGCACTCACATCTATGAGTTGGTCAGGATTAGGAAATAAGACCATCCCATAGATAAGAAGAGCCACAATTTCCTCAAAGGCTTGCAAGTCTAAGGAATTCCAACAGCTTTGGGCTTTCTCAAACAGGAACTTTGCTAAGAAGCCTTTGACACCACTTCTAATTTCCCAATGAGTTATGACATCAGATGAGTGCAAGTGCAGAGCTTGAGCAATCTCTTATGGCTTTGGGTCTCTTTCCGTACCGTTGAAAGGTAGTTGATTGAGAATGGGAATCTTAAAGAGTTGGGATAATTCTTCCAAAGTAGGCACAAGCTGATAGTCGGGAAATGTGAAACAATGGTGCAAAGGATCAAAGAACTGGAAGAGCACTTTCATCATATCCTCATATGTGTTGGAGGTGACCAAGTTGAGTAGACGACCATGCCTCTCGGTGAATGGAGATTTCTCATGGATCCTTGAAGCTAGCTCCTTAAGTTGTGAAGGAATTCTTACAAGTTTGACTTGGATAGTTTTCATGCGAAGCGAATCCATATCCTACAAAACAAGAACAAAGATGAATCTCCAAAATCCTTGAAATGGTTAGTAGATGTATATGATGTTCATGATGTCCATGATGTTATGTATAAGTATGCATACATAATTAAGACAAACAAGTTCTTAGTTTAGGCTTGCATGGGGTTTTATAGGTAAGTACCCTATTGAAGTTTAGTTGGCTTAAACATGTCCTAGTAATAGTAACCGGGTTCTAAGGAGCTCAATATCACCGAATTGTTTCCTTGGTCATTGTTTCAGCTCAAGCCTCTTTAATGGCGACCGAAATATCCCAAGAAACCAAACCTTAATGAGTGTAGTATCGAGTATCTACCAACTTTGGATTGCACCAAAGTTGGTTATCTCACTACATCCTAAAGGCCAAGTTGCTCAAGTAAAGGGTTCTAGAAGTTTATTAGTGCTTCATGACATCACTCAGCGGCCCCATATTCTCTTTGATTAACTCAAAGGCTACCGGTACCCATAAATATGTCACACTAACATAGCTATTACTTAGACCATGTCGGTATACCCCACACAGTTTCCACAACGTATTGATATTTACCTATAATGTATCCCAAATCCGGGTGGAGGATTCAAACCCAAATAAAGAACCATAATGTAAAGCAAACAAGTCAAACAATGTAAGCAAATAAATGTGATCTAGCCTTAAGGTAACCCCACTTTTATAATTTTTCCCAGCAGAGTCGCCAGTTCTGTGATACGGTGGGAGAACTGACTTGAGGGTTTTGCGTTTTATCGCAAATGTTGTGGTTAGCAAGATTCGCCACCGACTTTTATTTTATCCAAAAGGAAAGGTGAAAAAGCACAGGAAAGACCTTTGAGATTGTTTCTTGAGTTCGGGGGGTAAATTATGAAAAGGGAAGGTGTTGGCACCCTTTTCATCCATGGTTTTCAATGGTCTCTTAGTTACTTTCTAGATCACTTGCTTTTGTTGTTTGAAATAGTGTTTGGTGTAGTTTTGAAAGTATTTTGTAAAAGAGGCCATTATTTAGGCAATCTTTGTAATGATTCTCGTTCGTAAGAATGTATACAAAGATGTTGATCTTTTTGAAAATGTTTTCAATGTTTGTAAGATGTTTTGAAAGTGTGTAGGTGTTTGTTTTGAAAATAGAAAGGATAGTTGTTTGAAATGGAGCAAGTAACTAGAAGTAATCTACCTACTCAAATGTCTTTCTTGTTCATTTTCTTTTCCTTTGATATTGTTGTCTTACCATTGATTTGGTAAGCAACCCTATCTTTGGATGTAAACGGGACGGGCGTGGCTCATCGTATAACCATGATTAGCAATGTTGCAAAGTATCTTAGCATTTTTGAGGGACTAAGATCATTTTGTAAGGCAAATTAGAATAGCGTCACCGAGGGACTATGATCTTATATTTGTTTGTTTTGCCAAGATGCTTCACATGCGTAATATGGCCATTTTTTGTATAAGGCAACCAAGTGGAGAAACCCTAAGGATGCTTGTGTGCAAGTGTATTATTTTAATGCTTGGTTTTGTCTTGGTTTAGGGTTTTCTATTTGATTTGTTTTGATCTCGCCATACAAACCCTAATTACTAGCATGGTATATAAAAGCGGTAAATTGCGTTAAGTTAAGAAAAATATATTTAATGAAAATAAAATAACATAAAATAAATAAATGAAAATAGTTGGGCCAGGGGTGCCCTGAGTAATCAGGAGGTAGCATGTTAGAAAAAAAACACAAGGCCCAAATGTTGAAGCCCACGCTGCAAACAGCCAAAAAAATGGATGAAAAATGTGAAAAATTCAAAAAGGCAGTGCCAAGGCTCGAACCAGTGACCTTAAGCATTTTAGCGCGCTTCCTTACCATTGGGGTGGCTGTACATCCATTAGTTTAAATGAAACAAGAAAAACATAACATATAAAGCCTCCTTGCCCTGTACTTCATCTTCTTCCTCAAGCTGGCCAGAACCTCTGTATCTTTCTCATTTCTCCATGAAAAAGGAAACTTCCAACATGAAAATGATAATACTTTTTCCCATGATTTAAACCATGTAAATCATGTAAACTAACAATCAAAGATAAAAGCAAATTTAAAAGGCCCTAATTTTGAACCTAATTTTTACAGAAATTTTAATTCTAAAATTCTCTATACACAATGAATGTAAATGAAATTTATGAACATGGTTGGTTTTAGCACAAGGATATCTACATTTTATCTTCACAAATTGTGACCAATAGATGCATGTATGAAGAGATAGAAGTTGGAGTTCTTACCTCTTTCAGCTGAGATCGTGAATGGAGTTTGAGTGAGATTTATGAAGGCCCGAGGATTCCTTTAGCTTGCCTGAACCTCCCTGAGTGTGTTCTAATCCTTACCTTGCTTTGAAAGTGCCTGGATCTCTCTGTCCAAGTCAACCTGCAAGCTTGAAAAACAAAAATGGCAGATGGAGAAGGAGGTGTTACAGTGAATGGATGATGGTTTGGAACACTTAGATATGAGATATGTTAAGTGTTTGAGTGATTAGAACTTGAAACGCACGAGTAAATTTCTGGATTTCTATGCTTGGTTTCAAACTGCAAGTTTTTGACAGGTTTTTGGTGATAGGTAGTTTTGGAGAGTTTCTGGCCTTGAGCATTCGTGTTCTAAGTTGTAATGTGTTTGTGTAAAAGTATAGAGAAGGTTTTTCATCCACTCCACAACAGATTTCTCAGCTATATCCTTTTTGCACTCTTACTTGCTTTTTAAGAAAGGTGAAGAGACCACTCTCTACATTCTTGGAGTTGGTACAAGTTCTAGGCAACTTGTTTTTGGTTTATAGGACTTGTGTGTGCAGAGAAAACAGGTCCAATGCTCAAGAAGTGAAAAGTTGCAAAAGTTATGCTTTTCCAAAATGGCAATGGCAACTTTGTGCCATTTATGGAATTAAAGCTTGGACAATGACTCTTGTACTTGGATTAAGGCTTTATCATCTGTGTAAGCATTAAATTATGAAGTGAGAAACAAGTTTGAGACCTGTAAAGCAAGGATTAGGCAGCATAGGTTCAGATTTGAATTTTGTTCTTCATGAAATGGCTTGAAATCAAAGTGAGAAATTGCCAACTTCATATCTTCGATTCTCCCTACTCAAAAATGATCTCAAGGAGTTCTTGGAAATTTTGGAAATCTTGAAATGTGCTCTATAACTCATATTTGAAATGAATTTCAATATTCCTCTTTGAACTAGGTGAAAATTTTCCATGAAGTTAGGTCAAAAACCTGCCTAAATTAGGGCAAAATTTCACTAAGTTATTTTAGTTTATGGGCATGTATTCACAAAATTATATCTTGAGATCCAAGCATCTTTAGGGAAAAATGTGTGAAGAAAAGTTGTATATTTCATGGAGATCTACAACTTTCATGTTGGGAACTTTCTTTGAATCATCTTGTATCATGGTGAAAAAATGGCATAAAGTTGAGAAAAAATAAGAAATTTTCTATACTTACAAAAATTTCAAAGTTAAGAAAAATTCAAATTTCAAATCCAAATATTAAATCTTTTATTTCTTGATGAACAAGTTTCACATTTTGACATGTTTTGATGAATTGTGATCCTTGGCACTTGATTTTGACCAAAAAGTCAAAGTTTGACTTTTCAGTATACAATTGACTTTTGATCAGTTGACTGCAAATTTCATCTGTCAATCCAATGAAATTGCAATGTTTTCAACCATGTTATTAGGTCAAGATGATACAATTGAACCCTTGAAATCATGCTTCAAATCAATTGGTTATTTTCTAGGTCAAAAATCAGAAATTGCCATTTCCCAGTCAAAACCCTAATTTTGACAATTTTGCCCTTTTGATGATTTGATCAAATTTCTTGAGGAATTATGGTCCAAACTTGATCAAATGATACATATGAGTCCAAAATGTTGATGTGGATAAAAAATTATGAAGTTTGACTGTAAATTGGCCATGGTTGACTTTTCCCCCAATATAGCTGATTTTTAGGTCAATTGTCCAATTGACTGATAAAAAATGTGGTTCAAGGCTTAAAACTTGTCATGAGTAATATTAGGGGTCCATAATTATGTTTGAAAGTCATATGAAGCATTGATAGTCCATAAATCTTTGTACAATCTTAAACCCTAATTTTGGGTGATCTGTGCATGATGAGAGGTCTTGAGCTGGTCAAACCCTAATCCAGTCTTGAGTCAAAGAGATCTTGTGATAATAATCTTGATAAATAAGAGGGAAAATTTTTTGGTACAACAAGCCCCAAGGATTACTTACCTCTACCACACATTGACATCTTGGTCGATAATATTGCTCAGCATAAAGTCTTCTTTTTCATGGATGGCTTCTCTGGCTATAATCAGATAAGGATGGCTCCCGAAGACATGGAGAAGACAACTTTTGTTACGTAATGGGGCCCCTAATGCTACAAGGTCATATTGTTCTGGTTGAAGAATGTAGGGGAAATATATCAAAGGACTATGGTAGCTTTGTTTCATGACATGATTCATCATGAAATATAGGTATATGTGGATGATATGATTTCCAGATCACAAACTGAAGAGGAACATCTCAATCACCTGTACAAGTTATTCGAAAGGTTGAAAAGTACAAGTTGAGGTTAAACCCTAACAAGTGCACATTCAGAGTATGATCTGGAAAGCTTCTAGGTTTTGTTGTCAGTAATAAAGGCATTGAATTTGATCCTGCCAAGGTAAAGTCCATCCAAGAAATGCCAGTCCCCCACTATGAAAAAGAATTTAGAGGATTCTTAGGTCGTCTCAATTACATCGCCCACTTCATATCTCACTTGACTGCCACTTGTGAACCAATCTTCAAACTCTTGAAGAAAGATCAAGTAGTCAAATGAATGTCAAGTTTCCTTCGACAAAATCAAAGAATATCTGCAAGAACCTCATATTCTCATGCCTCCAGTTGAAAGAAGAACTTTGATCATGTACTTGAAAGTACTAGAGAACTCTATGGGGTGTGTTTTGGGCCAACATGACGAGTCTGGTCGAAAAGAGCATGCTATTTATTACCTGAGAAAAAATTTTACCGACTGTGAAACTAGATATTCACTGCTCGAGAAAACTTGTTGTGCTCTGGCATGGGCTGCTCGCCTTCTAAGATAGTATATGTTGACTCATACCACTTTCTTGATTTCTAATATGGACCCAATCAAGTACATCTTCGAGAAACATGTTCTTTCCGGACGGATAGCAAGGTGGCAAATGATCTTGACTAAGTATGGAATTTAATACACAACACAAAAGGCCATCAAAGGAAGCATACTAGCAGATCATTTGGCCCACCAAGCTGTCGATGATTACCAGTCTATGAACTTTGACTTCCCGGATGAGAACATCATGCTATCAACCGACTGTGCGAAACCTGGACCGTATGACGGACCTGAACAAGGATCCTGATGGACTATGGTCTTCGATGGGAATTCCAATGCCTTGGGTAACATAATTGGTGTTGTGATCATCTCCCCTGAAGGTTGCCACACTCCTTTCACTGCCAGATTATGCTTTGATTGTACGAACAATATGGCTGAGTACAAAGCATGCATTTTGGGTCTGAAGGCTGCCATTGATTTGAGGATCAAGCATTTAAATGTGTTTAGGGATTCTGCTCTAGTGATTAGCCAAGTAAAAGGATATTGGGACACTAAGCACCATAATCTTATCCCTTACAAAGAACTTGTGTTATCTCTAATTCCTTACTTCGAAGAGATCACCATTGAGAATTTCCCTAGGGAAGAAAATCAGTTGGTCGGTGCCTTGGCAACCATGTCTTCTATGTTCAAAGTCAGATGGGACAACGAAGCTCCTATGATTACAATTGAGAGATTTGACGAACCTGCACACTGTTGTGAGCTTGACACTGATACAGAAAAGCCATGGTACCATGAGGTGAAGAGATACCTTGAAGCACAAGAGTATCCAGAGGGAGCATCCATCAATGACAGAAAGTTCTTACGAAGATTCTCAACTAAATTCTTCCTAAGTAGCGGAATATTATACAAGCGCAACCATGATTCTACTCTACTCCGATGTATGGATAAGAAGGAGGCAGAGGAAATTATGGAAGACATGCACGATGGACTCTTTGGGACTCACTCAAGTGGACATATGATGGTAAAGAAAATCCTAAGAGCTGGCTACTATTGGTCAACAATGGAGACTGATTGTCGTCAACATTCAAGAACTTGCCATAAATGCCAAATCTATGCTGACAAGGTCCATGTACCTCATATCCCTCTGAACATTGTGACTGCTCCTTGGCCATTTGCAATGTGGGGAATTGACATGATTGGAGATATCAAGCCCACCGCTTCTAATGGACATCGCTTCATTCTGGTCGCTATTGATTATTTCACCAAATGGGTCGAAGTCGCTTCATTCGCCTCAGTCACAAAGAATGTGGTAGCCAGATTCATCAAACATAACCTCATTTGACGCTATGGTATCCCCGAAAGGATCATTATCGACAATGGGACTCACCTCAACAATGCTATGATTACCGAACTTTGCACTCAGTTCAAGATCAAGCATCACAATTCTTCTCCATATAGACCTAAAATGAATGGCGCAGTCGAAGCGGCCAACAAAAACATTAACAAGATTATGAAGAAGATGGTAGTGACCTATAAGGACTGGCATGAGATGTTACCATTTTCTCTTCATGGCTACCATACTTCAGCTAGGACATTAACTATGGAAACTCCCTTTTCCTTAGTCTATGGCATAAAAGTTGTTTTGCCAGTGGAAGTTCAGATTCCCTCACTAAGGATTAGTGAATGAAGCAGGCCTAGGCGAAGACAAGTCGGTTCAGACAAGATTGGATCAGTTGAACTTGATCGATGAAAAACGATTGGCTGATGTTTGTCATGGTCAGACGTACCAAAACTGTATGATCAAGGCTTTCAACAAAAAGATCAAGCCTCGAGTATATCAAGCTGGTGACTTGGTGATAAAGCCCGTCATTCTTTCACAAGGCAACCCCAGTGGCAAATGGACTCCCACCTACGAAGGGCCATTTATTATCAAGAGAGTGTTCTCTGGCGGTGCCATGATGTTGACTACCATGGATGGTGAAGACTTCCCACATCCTATAAACGCATACATAGTTAAAAATACTACGCATAAGAGACCCACTAGGTTGACACACCTAGGCAAAATAAGGGCATCCCGGCAAACTAAAAGATTTGGGCAAAATTTAGGGATATATGCAAAAGATTGTACACCCGACAAGTTGAAAACCCAAAAGGGCGACTTGGGCAAAAATGGGTATCCTGGTGGGCTGAAAATCCGAAAGGGCAATCCAGGCAAAAATTAAGGATTGAAAGCGTATGACTATGTCCTGTGGAATCAACACAGTCGACTTTATTACCAAGGTCCGAGTTCAAATGGTCCAAGATCAATTCAATCAACTTCTGTCAATGGCAAGGGGAATTCGAAGACATTGGGGCAATAGTAGAGTTGGAATGCAATGAGATCATTTCCACATGGCTATTTGTTTTTGTTTTCAATCTTTATTTTCCTTTCGACAATTTCCTCTTACTAGGATCTCCGTTTCTTTGTACAAAAACGCCTATTCATAGGCAAAATATCAATATAAATATACTTTGAAGTGCAAACTTTCTGTTTTTTTTTTTAATGCAAAGTTGTCCAATGACTAAAATTGAACGAACATATGCATATGAACATAATTAAAATTGTTTGGCACGTGTGTCCTACTAAGCAGCAGTAAGAATCTCTCTAATGTGTATGGAATACCCCCATAGAGTTATTTCATTAGCATTATCCCCACAAAGACGACTACAGTGAACCAATCCTCAAAAAAGTTACCCCCAAAGTCTCTTTGCACAGGTTAATCTCCAACCAGATTCTCAATCTCTCGACAACTCTCTCTCCCCAGCTAGGTTGATCCTATAAGAAGAAGTCTTATGAATCTCTTCCTAAAAAGAACTCATCTTGTCAGCAGTTCATCAGGTATTCATCAACAGAGTTTATTTCCCCAACATACAACAATCAGAAAATCCCCCCGGCATAGTCTATCTTCCCCAGCTGAGTCTATCCTACCCAAGCTGAGTCTATCCTCCCCAAGTTGAGTCCGTCCTCCCCAGCTGAGTTTATCCTCTCCATCTTGAGTTTGCATTTCAGACTATTACCAATCAAAGGGCCACAACCCCTAATCCCCAGTAAAGCCGTTAACAAAACCTTTACTATCTCCAAAAGATACTATGAAGCCTGGACCCGACCAGATATTACTACAATTTCCAAACTGCTATGAAGCCTGGACCCGACCAGATAATAGTACAACTTTCAAATACTATGAAACCTGGACCTGACCAGATAATAGTTTAGCTCTTCAATATATAGAAGAACCTAGACTCAACCGAACCAGGGTTTAACTTCTTTTCCCCAATAGAGTTTGCCTTTACCCCAGCAAGTTACTGTGAAGCCTGGATACGACCAGATATCAGTTTTTCAACTTTATCTCTTCAAGCAAGTTATTATGAAGCTTGGATCCGACCAGATAGCAATTCCCCTCAGAAGTTTGTTGTGAAACCTGGAATCTGACCAGATAACAACTAAATTCCAAACAAGTTACTATAAAACCTGGACCCGACCAGATACCAGTTTAACTCTTCAGAAAAGTTTATTGTAAATCCTGGACCCGACCAGATAGCAATTAACTTCATCCACCTCAAAATCTGTAAAGCCTGGATCCGACCAGATATCAGTTCAACTTCATATATTCAAGCAAGGTATTGTGAAGCCTAGAGTCCGACCAGATAACAACTAGATATAATCCCCGGCAAAACACTGTGAAGCCTGGACCCGACCAAATAATAGTATAACTTTTCAAAAAAAACTATGAAGCTTGGACCCGAGCAGATAGTAGTTACCACTTCAAGTTACTATGAAGCCTGGAATCCGACCAGATAACAGTTAACTTCCTTATCCCCAGCAGGTTGTTGTGAAGTTGGGAATCTAACCAGATAACAGCCTAATTGCACTCTCCCCGAGAAATTTTCTACAAAGCCTGGATCCGACCAAATAACAGTTAATTCTTCCCTAATAAGTTACCGTGAAGTCTAGATTCGACCAGATAGCAGTTGACTTCCTCATCCTCAGCAAGTTGTGAAGCCTGGATCCGACCAGATAACAACTAACATTCAAGAGATATTCCCCAGAGGAAGCATCCTTTCAACCAAGTTTGAAGATATGTATATTCTTCATCCCCAACAGCTATCCGGGATTCAACTTCCCAGGAACTCCTCAGCAGTAGTCAGGGATTTATTTTCTCGGACGAATATACATCCCATATTCATACATCATAGCATATGCATATAAAATGAATTTAGCATATTACCACATCTTATGAACATCATGCATACATCTGCATTTAACTAATCCTTTTTCCCACAGGCGAAAAATTGAGTTTTAGTATAAATCGACCAAAGATTTGTGCTGATACTTCTTCCAGTGTTTACCAACATTCCTCCAAATGGAATCTATAAGCTCATTACCAATCCATCTTCGAGTGAAAATTTTTGGGCACTTTAGTGTTCAATCATCTTCCACCTTCAAGTCACGAATTGAGGATCCGCCAATCTAACTCTTCAAGTTTAAGAAGATTGAACAAGGTCAGCTGTTGTACCTCAAAATTTTCCCTCTCATTTCTCAAAGTAATCTCTCACAAGACTTCCATTGATTTAAGACTTCATAAGGATTGATCACCTCAAGACATCTCCTCAAGCACTGATGGCTGAAAATTAGGGTTTGAGTTTGAACAAGGACAAATGGACTCTTAATGCCCCATATGAATTTCATGGATCATTTTGGACCCTCAAGATTTCTCATCTCAAGTTTCAAGTCTTGAATCACTTTTTTTTGCTTAGTCAATTGATCAGTTGACCTAAAATAAGTTGTAATGGGGGAAAAGTCAAATGTGGCCAATTTACAATCAAACTTAATAGTTTTTATCCATAGAAACATTATGACCTCATATATGTCAATTGATCAAGTTTGGATCAAAATTCCTCAAAAAATTTGATCAGACCATCAAAAGGGAAAAATGGTCAAAATTAGGGTTTTGGTTGAGAAGGTGCAATTTCTGATTTTTGACCTAGCAAATGACTTATTGGTTCAAGGCATGATCTTAAGGATTAAAATGCATCATTTTTACCTAATGGAATGTTTTAAAACATTCCTCAAGATCAATTGATTGATAGTTGATTTTCAGTCAACTGATGAAAAGTCAATTGTACACTGAAAATTCAAACTTTGACTTTTTGATCAAAATCAAGTTCCAAAGATCACAATTCATCAAGAAATGTCAAAATATGAAACTTGTTCATCAAGAAATCAAAAATTCAAGATTTCATTTTGAAAAGTCAAAATTTCTAAACTTAGAAATTTTTCTAGTGTTGGAAATTCACATTTTTTCATAACTTTGAGCCAAATTTCCACCATGATGCAAGATGATTCAAAGTAAACTTCCAACATGAAAGTTGTAGATCCCAATGATATCTAAAACATTGTAAAAAACAAATTTTTCTATAAATTCATGGATTTCATGTTATGATTTTAAGAAGACATGTTCATGAAACTTGAAAAAACTTCGTGAAATTTTGCCCTAGTTTAGGCAGGATTTTGACCTAACTTCATGGAAATTTTTCACATAGTTCCAAGATGAATCTTCAAAAATGTCCAACATAGAGGTTGTAGAGGATGTTACAAGCTTTCTAAAATGTCCAAGAACTCATTGAGATCATACTTGAGTAAGGAGAATCAGAGGCAAGAAGTTAGGGTTTCATTCTTGTTTTGCAAGGAAAATTTGTGAAGAACACTTGATCCAATCTTCAAGCATGTTGTGCAAATATCACTTTGAAGGCTTCTAACTTGCCTTTCACTCCATAATTAAATGTTTACACAACTGTTAGAGCTTTGATCCAAGAATTTGAGGCATTGTCCAAATGGTTATTCCATTAATGGCACAAAGGTAACACTTCCATTTTGGAAAAGCAAGCTTTATTGCAAAAGTCAATGCATAGAGTTCCCAACTTGTTTCATCTGAGTACAAGCAATGTCAAAGACAAAAACAACATGTCTAGAGCCTCCCATAAACTCAAGCCATGCTTGTACTATGCCTTGAAACCATGTTTTCCACTTTTCTTCAAAATCAAGTAACATAGCCATAACTTTATATCTCACAGATATGTCAACCTCAAGTGCTATAACATTTTTCTTATAATTATACAAGTCTATTGCAAGAGAAAACACGAATGCACAAGCCCTCAAACTCTCACAAACTCAGAACTTCATAACAAACCTCCATTATTGCATATTCTGACCAAAAACTCCAAACTCAGAATCCAATCGTGCATTTCTTGGATTTTAACTTCCAAAAGTTCCTAAACATCGTCTATAAACAATCCCTCACCCTGTTACACGACTATAACATCATCTTCATCAACTTCCATAACCAAAAAACAGAGCTTGCACCTTGACTTCTCTAGCACGATTCAAACACTCCCAGCATCAAGTAAGCATTGCATTAGCTTCCTGGGAACTTGAGGAAGCTAACCTGATCATCACAACTCCTTAAAAGCAGCTCAAACTCATTTCACGATTTCCAGTTTGGAGGTACATTTTCTGAACTTCTATCATCTGATTTAGGCATTATTAGGCTTGCATTTGTGAAGATAAAATGTAGACATCATTGCCCTAAAACTATACATATCCATTGATTTCATTTATATTGATTGATCTTAGAGAATTTTAGGTTTGAATCTCTGAAAATAATTAGGTCAGAATTTGGCACTTTCAAAAATTCTCATTCATCTTTGATTTATAGCTTATGATATTTATATGTTTGGATTCGTATGGAAAAATGGAGCAACTTTCATGTTTGCATCTTTCATTTTTGTTGAGAAATGGTGAAGTTACATATGTTCAGGCTGGAGGTTGAAGATGAAGTCATCATCATGACTTAACTTGTGTTATGTATTTTTTTGTTTTGTGTATGTTACCGGATGTACAGTCATCCCAATGGCAAAGGTAGCGCGCGTGTATGTTGGAGGTCATGGGTTCAACACCCAGTGCTACCTTTTGTTCATTTCTCATATTTTTTCCTTTTTTGTTTCAAACAGCAGCGCTGGGCCTCAATCAGTGGGCCTTATTAGTTTTTCTGCCCCATACCCCCTGTTTACTTTTGCATGCTGGCCCAACTTCTTTTATTATTTCATTTTTATTTATTTTCTTTTTCTTATTTTCTTTTATTTCAGTATTCTTTTATTATTTATTTATTTTTATTAATAAAAAATCTAAAAATATTTTATTTATTATTTTCACATTTTATGCTTATTTTCTTTATAAAAGAAAAAGAACAAAAATATTTTTTTAACAAATTAATTTCTTTTTCTTAAATAATTAATATTTAGATTTAGGTTTAGTTATTATTTTTTCTCTTTTATCTAAAATTAATTTAGAATTTAGGTTTCCTTTTAATAAATTAATTTTCATGTTTATTTTATTAAAACTTAAAACCTTTCACAAAAAACCCTAAAAATACTTTTAAACCTAATTTATTTTCTTAATTAATTTAGGTTTAATTTTATTTATCTTTAATTAATTATTTTTCCTTTTTAGTAATTAAGTTAAAACCCCTTTAATAAAAGCCAAACAAAAATAATTTCTTTTCCATTTATCCTTTTGTACATTTATTCAATTCTTGTATATTATTCAATATGGTTGTAATAGATAATTAGGTTTAATTTTCTTGCAAATCCCCATTTGTAAATTTGTATACCCCCTTCCCTAATGATATAATAGCGTAGTAATTTTACTTTCCGCAATTTATTGCTTTATATAAATGTTAGTAATTAGGGTTTGTATGGAAAGATAAAACCAACAAGTAGCAAACCCTAATTCAAGATAAACAATGCATGTAAATTAAACACATTTGCAAACTTGCACCCTTAGGGTAATTCAACTTTGTTGCCTTACAAAAATGGTCATGTTATTTGTGATACGGTGGGAGAACTGACTTGAGGTTTTGCGTTTGTGTTCGCAATTGTGCGGTTTAGCAAGAGTCGCCACCGACTTTTTATTTTATCCAAAAGGAAGGGTCAAAAAGCACAGGAAAGACCTTTGAGATGTTTTTCTTGGGTTCGGGGGGTACATTATGAAAAGGGAAGGTGCGAGCACCCTTTTCATCCATGGTTATCCATGGGCTCTTAGTTACTTGTTTAGATCACTTGCTTTTGCTTTTCAATTGCTTGAAATGGTGCTTTGTGTGTGTGGTTTTGAAAATGCTTTGAAAAAGAGGCCATCATTGTGGCAACCTTTGTAATGATTCTTGTTTGAATATATACAAAGGTGTTTGTCTTTTTGAAAATATATTCCAATGTTTGAAAGTTTGTTTTTGAGGAATGTTTTGAAATTGTGTTGTGATGTGTGTTTGAAAATAGCAAGGATGTTTTGCAAGTTTTGATCAAGTAACTAAGAGTTATCTACCCTATTTTACTCAAAGATCTTTCCTATATGTTTTTAACCCTTTTTGACAGTGTTGTTTTACCATTGCATTTGGTAAACAAACTTGTATTAGGATGTTAAACGGGACAGGCGCGGGTCATCGCATACAATCATTGAAAGCAACTTGTGAGACGCTCTAGCAATTTTGTAAGGGACGAGATCGTTTTATCGAAGGCAACATCGAGGGTCATCGAGGTACTACGATCTTTGTTTATCGAAGGGGCATTTGCTAGAGTGTCTCATATTCGAGGGACATGATTGTATTTCCGAGGCAACAAGCGAGGTTACCCTAGAGGTGCAAGTGTGCATTGTGTTTGTCATTTTCATGCATTTAGGTCTTGTATTAGGTCATCTAGCGATTGATTTTGGATTTTCGCATACAAACCCTAATCTCTAATCATGGCATATTTGAAAGCATAAAGTGCGAGAATTAAAAGTCTAAGCTATTACAAAAGTATTCGGGGATGGGGGTACAATTATTTACAAATGGGGATGAATCTCACAAGGATAACAATGTCCAAATATCAAGTGTTACAACCAAATCAAATTGTCGCACTTCAATGTAAAGCCATAACAAATTATAAGATAAATAAAATCAATCAATTATGAAATGCATGTATTAAAAAAAGATAAATAAACTCTATTCTAAAAAAATAAGAATTATTATTATTATTCTTTATATGTGTTTTTTTTTAATTATGTGGATAAAAAAGTTTAAAGTAAGAAAAATTAAATCAAATTAAATGTTTTTTAGTATTTTATCAAATGAAACAATTATCAATTAATAAAAGAAGAAAATTAAAACTAAATTAAGAAAATCAAAGTGATTTGCCAAAATAAAATTTTAATATATTATTTGGTTTTATTATTAACAAAAGAAAAGAAAACAAATTATTTAAAATGAATTAATTAAAAGAAAAGTATTTGTTTAAACAAAAGAAAATAAATTAAAAAAAGAAGGATGGGCTTATGATTTGTGTGTTAGGCCCAAAACAGAATTAAAAGAAAAGGGGAAGAATGGAGGGAGGGGGTGCGTTGGTAATTACATGGGCTTAGATGCTTGGGGCCAGAAAGGCCCAATTCACAAAGTTTTGCAATGTTTTGCTTAGGGTTTCATAAATTAGGGTTCGTGCATTTTCTCTTAACAGCGGCGACGTACTCTTCGTCTTCCTCTTCATCTCTCTCGCCCAAACAGTTCTGATCTTCCTCCTACCTAAGCCGCCGGAGCGCCCTCACCTCTCATCTCCTCTCAATGACCAGTGGCTCTATTGTAAAGCGGTATGGTTCGTTTCTGAGTTTTACAGTTTGTTTATGTTTGTTGTTTGATTCGCATGCTTGTCCAGTTTCGTTTTGCTTAGTTGTTTAACCTATGTTTTTTTACATGCCTAAAACAACAGTAAAGGGATTTGAGAATCATACCTTGAGACTTTTTCTATGAAGAGGAGAGGAAAGGTGAGACGGGGAGATGGAGGTGCTTCCTTGGTGGCTTAGAGGCAGAGGGGAGATGATGACGGTTGCACGCTTTTTGGTAACCCTTTTTGTTGATGATGATTACTATTTTGAAACTTGTTCTTTGTTCTTGATTGTTGAATGTTGATGATGATAACTATTTTGAAACTTGTTGTCTCTGAAACTCTTTTCCTCTCTCTTGACTGTGATGATGCTATTCTGAAACTTTTGATTTTTTTTGTTTTTTGTTGATGATGATGGTTTCTGAAACTTGTTGTTGATGGATTTGTTAATGATGATTTATTTCTGAAACCCTATTATTATTGCTTCTGAAACTCTTTTCCTTTCTCTTGGAGTTTGAATGTTGATGATGATTTGCTCTGAAACTTGTTGCCTTTTTCCTCTCTCTTTGAATCTGAAACTCTGTTGTTGATATGTTTAGATTTTTTTGTTGATGTTGCAAGTTTCTGAAACTTTGTTTTGGTTTGTTGTGAAATTCTGGCTGCAGATACTCAATGTCACGTTCAATGTTATGACACCATATCTGACTTACTATATGACAGTAAATACAAAAGCAATAAAGAACACAGTCAATTGTTTACCCAGTTCAGTGTGCAACAACACCTACTCTGGGGGCTACCAAGCCAGGGAGGAAATCCACTATAAGAGATTTTAATTCAGGAATAAACCAACCAGTTTATCTCCTTCACTTAAGACCTACCCAATGCAATTCCAATCTAAGTACAACTTAAACCTGAGTTCCTACTCACTCCCCCTCAATCACAGCAGTGATACATAAACCAATTTGACTTAAGAATTGATGAAGACACTCTTCAAAAACAAACACTTGATTAAGCTTCACAGCTTTTTAATCAAGCAACACAATCACTCGTGCTTCACAGCTTTGAGTGATGCACACGACTAACTTGACTCTGCTTCACAGCTTTAGTCAAGGAACATTCAAACACTCTTGCTTCAAAGCTTTGAGTTCTACACAACCATTACAATTAGAAACCTATTCCAAGGCACTTATCACAATGATAATTGCTTGGAGTACAATAATCAAATCTATACAGATTACAAATGATCTTCTAATCAAAATCAGCGATCCTTGAAAAACAGCAGCTCTGTTGAATATATAGCAGCTGCAACTTCAGTTAGGGTTTCCAAAAACCTAGGGTTAATTCCGTTTGACCTAAAGACCAGGTCACAGGACTTTATTAACCAGGTTAGGGTTGAGCTAGGTTACCCCTCAGAAAACGCAGGATTCTGTTCAGGAAGGACTGAGTTATTTCCTGAAAAAACTCAGACTTATCCAATCCTGCAATCCTGTTAGTTCAGAACAGGATGTCATAACATCTGTTATGACATCTGAGAAAACCTGTCTACTGATTTAGCAAAATGTGATCATTTTGCAAAATGCTCAGATACACACTTATAAACATCAGTATTTGAATTACAATATTTTTCTGCAAAGGTACCTAATGAGTCAGTACAAACTGAACTAGAATGTTATGACATCAGTCATGACATTCACACATACACTTGGGATTTACCAAAAATTCAAGCCAATACCTAAACACCTACAAACTCCCCCTTTGGCAGATTTTTGGCTAAAGACCCTAAACAATCAGAGATAGATAGCAGCAGAAATAAGTGACAGCAGAAAAATAGAATGTCAAGTACTAATTAAGTAAGTACCAAAATATTCTCCCCCTCTTTAGCCACAAATGGGCCAAAGATACATGTTCATAAAATTATACAGTTATCCAAAGCAAAATAATAAGAGCAGCAGCAGAAAACAACTGAATACACTTCCAAACTCCACCAGATATCAGCACCAACCAGCAACACCACCAAACAGCAATCAACCTTCAAGCACTGTCATCAGACTCAGAGGAGCTAGTTTCTTCAATGTTGAGATGTCCTTCAGCTTCTACACCTTCTTCCCTTCTGTTTTCTTCAGCTTCCTCCTTTTCTAGCCTGGCAATTAGAATTTCTAGGGTCCTTTTTCTAGCATCCAGCTCTTTGCAAGTTTCTTTTAAAACAGCTATGACATCTGATGTCTTGGACTGGGTCTTTACAGACGATGTCTCAGCTGATGTTATGACAATGTCTGGAGCATGAGATCCCTGAAACAGTTTGTAGTGCAGGCCAAGGGCAGGAGCTCTTTTGCAGACTGTATCTCTTGCCACAAGGATATCAGGGTATTGTGCAAGGATGATTCCACAAAGGAGGGAGGGAAAGGCAATTGGTCCTTTGACAGCATAACTGCCAGCATGCTTTAAAGTTTGTTCAAAGATGTACCTCCCATAGTCAAAAGCAGTCTTGGTTCCCACAGCATAGATAAATCTCCCCAATGCTGTGGAGATAGTTGATTTGTGATTTGTAGGCACCCAGTTGGCTGCACCTATTTTATGCAAGATGGCAAATTTCATGCTGAGTTTACTAGCATTCAACTTCCCTTTCAAGGGCCAGCACTTTACTTGCCTGGCTGTGATGGTTAGACAAACTTCATTGTCAGTTGCCTCTAGATCAGGACAGTCCTCATTTGTTCTTCCAAGAAACTTGTTGATTTCTGATGGAGAGAACTTGACCCTTCTTCCTCTAACAAAAACACTTTCAAAGTCAGCTGACCTTCCATCAGCACAATCATTTGACAAGTTCACTACAAACTCCTTGACCAGATTTTCATAACATTTGTTAAACTTTATCATTGTCTTCATTAGCCCAGCATTCTTGATCAGGTCCATGATGTCTTTGCACTCCAAGGCATCATTGTTGAGTTCTCTCTCTAAGGCTATTCTCTTTAAGCAAACATACTTCCATCTGTTTGCATTGTCAGGATGATGAAAAGAGATGTTGTCTGTTGGCACTTCAGGCACTCTAGCAATCTTGCTGGAGGGGAGCTTCCTTCTGATGGGAGTTTCTTCAATATCAATCTCAAATTCTGATTCCTCATCAGAATCAGAAGTTTCAGGTTCTTTACTCTTCTTAGAGATTGGTTGTCTAGCAGTATGCACCTGGGCCTTCTTCCCTTTTGTCTGAATACTTTTCTCAGCCATGCCTTCAGCCTTGGATTTCTTAGCATCAGGTTTATCATTCTGACTACTCTTTCTTTTCATCAATCTCCTAGCTATGCTAGGGTTCACATTAGCAATCAGTTCATTATCTGAGTAATCTTCATCCACATCAATGATAGGTGGATCAGCAGCCTTTTCAGAGGGGTTCTGAATGTTGTCTTTTGGTGTCACAACATTCTCAGTGACATCTACATTTTCAGAAACTTCCACATTTGGACTTTCTGATTGATTTAAAGGGATAGAAATCCCCGGTACAGATTGGTTGCCACTCAGTATACTAGTAACCAGCCTAGCAATAGCTTGGTGAACTTGAACTGATCCTTCTCTATTAGGTACAGAAGACGAAGGATGAGAAGAATTACCAGAGGCTGTAGCTTGAGCTCTTCCTGCATGTCTGGTTCTGAGCTTTTTGACTCTGGCTGGGTCAGTTGCCATCTCCCTGAGAGGAGTGACCTCAAGAACTTCAGATTCTATGCATGTAGTGATTGCCCTAGAATCTTGGTCAGATGATGACGATGATTAGGAAGACGAAGTCGCCATGGTTGAAGACGATGTCTGAGACATTTTGATTGACTTTGAGTAATGGTAGCAGTTTGAGAAAAATCTTTGATTGGGAGGAGGAAACAGGTTGCAAGGATGAGAGAGGTAGGGGGTAAAAGGGAGTCTCTTCAACTTCTTAAAGCTTTTGAAGGAATTGTGAAAGAATATGATTAACCCACTAAATATAGACTTAATAAAATTAATCCCTTCAACCCTTGTTTTAAGCAAAATTAATTGCTATAATTTCTCATGTTGGTGAATACCCAACCTGCCCCTCAAATTTTCAAGTTTATTTCCAACAAGAGCCTTGGTAGAAGAATCAGTCAGCTGAAGCTTAGAGAAACTATGTTCCAGTTTAAATGACTTCTTCTCTTCAAAGTCAATAGGGTTCAAGGAAATGTTGATTGTTTTCAGATTGTCACAACACAATGTCACAACATCTTGTGTAACATTGTACTCAGGGAGCATCTGTTTTGACCAGATGTTTTGAGAACATAATTTATTAGACTTGTTATTTCCAACATCCTTGTCAAGATGACTTAAGGTTCTGACAACACATTCTTCTTCAAGTTTATTTGCCACATCACAGATATTATCAACCTGTAGTTTTGGAGTTCTTCTGACAGCTTCCACAGAAATAGCTCTTTTCATTCTTCTTAGATGAAGGAGACCAAGCTTATGCTGCCACAGTTTCATCTCTTTTTCTTCTTTGATGATTTGACACATAGTGGAGATATCAGTGTTCTCAGGCTGCCACACGTAACAGTTATCTTTGGATTTGATTCCTCTCATTACAACTTCTAGTTTTTCATTAATTACTAGACATTCAGATCTTGAGAAGTTGACTTTGAATCCTAGATCACATAATTGACTGATACTAATGAGATTAGCAGTCAACCCTTTTACCAGCAGTACTTTATTCAGACTTGGAACTCCAGGGCAGTCCAAATTACCAACTCCTTTGACTTCGCCTTTAGCACCATCTCCAAAGGTCACAAAACTGGTGGTGTGAGGCATAACATTATTGAGGAGATTTTTGAATCCAGTCATGTGTCTGGAACATCCACTGTCAAAGTACCAATTTTCCTTTGCAGAGACCCTCAGGGAAGTGTGAGCTATCAGTGCAGTAGCCTTTTTCTTCCATTTAGGAGCATGAGGTACCTTTTTAGACTTAGGTTTGACACCTGAGTTCTGATTAGGATATCCATGTAGTCTGAAGCAGAAGGGCTTTATGTGACCATATCTCCCACAGTGATGACATTTCCATCTTTGGTACCTTTTCTTCATATGTCTCTGTTCCTGATGTTGAGAGTTGTGTTGAGACATTTTGACATTTGCTTACCAGTACCAGATTTCTTTGCTTCCATAAATCCTAGTCCAGATTTATTTCCCACATTTTGTCCAACCTGAAGGATCTCTTCCAATTTGTCTGTTCCATTGGTCAACATCTTGACAGATTTGGTCATTTGATTCAGTTGTGAGTTCAGCAATTGAACTTCTCCTTCTAGATGACTTATAGTTTCAAGATTTGCCCTTTTTTTAGCCTCCAGCTTTATAATGAGTTTTGATTGTTTCTCATTCTGCACACAGACTTCAGCACTTCTGATACACAATTTCTTGTAGGTATCAGCCAGTTCTTCAAATGTCACTTCTTCATCACTAGTGTCACTTTCAGAAGTGCAAACACTAGTTAGGGCAGTAACTAGTTTGGCAGATTCTTCTTCAGAATTACTTTCTGAATCATAGTCAGACCAAGTAACAGTCATTCCTTTCTTTTGCTTCTTAAGAAAGGTAGGACATTCAGCTCGAATATGTCCATATCCTTCACATCCATGGCATTGAATACCTCTGCCTTGGTTTCCCTTATCTTCTGACCTTGGTCTTCTGCTGGAACTGTCAATGTCAGAGGGAATGTTATGAACATTAGACCTTGACTTTGGGTCCATTCTTTTGATGAGCCTGTTGAACTGTCTTCCAAGCATGGCAATAGCTTCTGATATGTTTTCTTCTTCATCCTCCTTGTATTCAACATCAGTGTTGGATACAAGTGCTATGCTTTTGTTCTTCTTGTCACCATTATCAGTGATCCCCATCTCAAAATTCTGAAGAGACCCAATAAGTTCATCCACTTTCAATTTGCTAATGTCCTGGGCTTCCTCTATGGCAGTTACCTTCATTGCAAATCTTTTAGGCAAGGATCTGAGAATCTTCCTCACCAGTTTTTCTTCTGACATCTTTTCTCCCAGTGCTCCTGAGGTGTTGGCAATCTCCAAGATGTTCATGTGAAACTCATGAATGGTTTCATCTTCCATCATTTTTAGATTCTCAAATTTGGTAGTCAACATCTGAAGCCTTGACATTTTTACTTTGGAAGTGCCCTCATGAGTAGTTTTGAGAGTGTCCCAAACTTCCTTGGCCAGTTCATATTGATGTACTAGTCTGAAAATGTTTCTATCAATTCCATTGAACAAGGCATTTAAAGCTTTTGAATTTCCCAGAGCTAACTCATCTTCTTCTTTACTCCAATCTTCCTCAGGCTTCAGACTGATTGTCCCATCTATCTCAGTTATGGTGGGATGAATCCATCCTTTGTCAGCAGCTCTCCAAGCCTTTTTGTCCAGAGATTTTAGGAAGGCAATCATACGAGGTTTCCAGTAGTCATAATTGGTTCCGTCCAGAATGGGTGGTCTATTTCCAAAAACTCCTTCTTTGTCCATAGTGCCAGAAAGTGATATCCCTAGATCTCACCCAGTAATACAGGCAGGGTGCCTGCTCTGATGCCAATTGAAATTCTGGCTGCAGATACTCAATGTCACGTTCAATGTTATGACACCGTATCTGACTTACTATATGACAGTAAATACAAAAGCAATAAAGAACACAGTCAATTGTTTACCCAGTTCAGTGTGCAACAACACCTACTCTGGGGGCTACCAAGCCAGGGAGGAAATCCACTATAAGAGATTTTAATTCAGGAATAAACCAACCAGTTTATCTCCTTCACTTAAGACCTACCCAATGCAATTCCAATCTAAGTACAACTTAAACCTGAGTTCCTACTCACTCCCCCTCAATCACAGCAGTGATACATAAACCAATTTGACTTAAGAATTGATGAAGACACTCTTCAAAAACAAACACTTGATTAAGCTTCACAGCTTTTTAATCAAGCAACACAATCACTCGTGCTTCACAGCTTTGAGTGATGCACACGACTAACTTGACTCTGCTTCACAGCTTTAGTCAAGGAACATTCAAACACTCTTGCTTCAAAGCTTTGAGTGCTACACAACCATTACAATTAGAAACCTATTCCAAGGCACTTATCACAATGATAATTGCTTGGAGTACAATAATCAAATCTATACAGATTACAAATGATCTTCTAATCAAAATCAGCGATCCTTGAAAAACAGCAGCTCTGTTGAATATATAGCAGCTGCAACTTCAGTTAGGGTTTCCAAAAACCTAGGGTTAATTCCGTTTGACCTAAAGACCAGGTCACAGGACTTTATTAACCAGGTTAGGGTTGAGCTAGGTTACCCCTCAGAAAACGCAGGATTCTGTTCAGGAAGGACTGAGTTATTTCCTGAAAAAACTCAGACTTATCCAATCCTGCAATCCTGTTAGTTCAGAACAGGATGTCATAACATATGTTATGACATCTGAGAAAACCTGTCTACTGATTTAGCAAAATGTGATCATTTTGCAAAATGCTCAGATACACACTTATAAACATCAGTATTTGAATTACAATATTTTTCTGCAAAGGTACCTAATGAGTCAGTACAAACTGAACTAGAATGTTATGACATCAGTCATGACATTCACACATACACTTGGGATTTACCAAAAATTCAAGCCAATACCTAAACACCTACATGTTGATTTTGTTGAAACTGAGTTTGGTTGTTTGTAAGATGGTGGCTCTGGTTTGGAGATTGGTTATGCAGTTTGGGTTTGGTTATGTTGTTCTTGCTGTTACAGGCTTTTGTGGTTTTGTGAGAGTTGTAGTTTCAGGTCTGTGGTTGTTTTGGTTGTTCTCTATAATTGTTATGCAGTTTATGGTTGTTGTTCTGTATTGGTTCATAGGGTTTTGGAAGCTTTTTTTTTGTTGTTTAGGAGTTACAAGCTTGATGCAATTTTTAGGCTTGTGCAGGTTATTGCAGTTTTTGTGGTTTCAGGCTTGGGAGCTTTGTTGCAGTTTGGTAGGCTATGCAGGTTGTTACAGTTTTGGTTGTAACAGGTTTGGGAGTTTTTGTAGGTTGTTATAGTTTTGTTGTAACGGGTTCGAGAGTTTTGTTGGTTGTTACAGTTTGGTTGTAACAGGTTTGGAAAATTTGTTGCGTTTTCAGGCTTGGATACTTGGAGTTTTTTGGTTGTGTGCAGGTTGGAGAGTTGTGGAATTGCTTTGGTATCTTTCAGCTTGGTTCCAATTGCTAAAAGTTTTACAGGTTTTCAACTTGTATTATTAGGCTTGGCTTGGAGTTTTGTCTTATAATAACTCTCTCCACCTTTGGTCAGCAGGCTGGGACTTATGGTTTATGCTTGAAACCGTTGGGCCATTTCTTCTTGCTGTTTTTATGGTATTATATCTTGATCCATTTTTTTAGCCAACTGTACAAATACTAAAAAGGTGCTCCCTTTTCTCTCTTTCTCTCTCAATGACAAAACAAATTTGCTTTTTGTCTTTTTTATTTTATGAAAAGTTTGCCCTTTGACTGGAAAATGTTGAAAAGTTGTGACAAGTCTTTGACTTGTGATTTTAGATTACCTCTTGCCTTTTACTGCCATCCTGCTGCATTGCACTTGCTGCATTTGTACAGTTTGCATCCAATTTGTTTTGTTCAGTTTGCTTATGTTTTGTAAATGCAGCTTGGCGCCTTGTGCTTTGTAGCTCAGTTTGGCACCTTGCTTGTGCTGTTTGTTACAGCAGGTTCCAGTTATGTGATGCATGGTTTAGTTTTGTTGCAATGCTGTTTGCTGCACTACTTGGTTTCTTGCATCCAATTTTCCTTTGTAACTTGCTTTATACCTTTGTATGCTTGCTTTGTACAGCATGTCTTGCATCCAGTTTGGCGCCTTGCTATGTTTTTTTTTGAATAATTTGCTTTGTTTGCATTCTTCAATGTGTATTTTTATTTTTCTCTTTGTGAACCAAGAAGAGCAATCTTCTTGTGATTTTCAAAGAGGAAAATAAAAACGTGATGAACAATAGCACTTCTGATTCCAGACGGAAAATTTTAATGATGAACAATTTCCCCTCTTTTTTTTCTATTTGAAAAATCTAATTAATCAATTGTACTAATCCTTTTTTTTCTTTTGTCTTGTTCATGTGAACACAAATTGAACGGTGACAAAGCAGAAGAAGCCAGAGACTTTGAGCATGGGAGCAATGGAGCTTAGGCTTATATTTTTTAATTTAGATAGATTTTCCATCTATTGTAATCATTTATTTTTTCAAATACTATAAGTTGTAAAACCTACCGTATTCAAATAATAAATTAATTTTGTAACAACATTTGGAATGAATGAAGAAAGCTTTTATGAGATCATCTGACAATCCAATAAAACCTTCTACTATCAATATCTTGTAATTATTTCCTTGCATCTTCACTTAACCCTTTAAGATTCTCAGATAAACATAATTGAAATTGCATTCCAATATTTTCAAAACATATAACTTAAATTCCAAGTAATCCCAAAACTTTGCAATCTCGTAATCTTGCAACAGCATTCCAATCAAAATATGCATTGTGTATTCCAATAAACAAGCAAGCATTTCATTCTATTAACAAGCAAATGTCTTAACAGACGCACATTGTCTGGTTAACCTGGATCAGACAAAACCTGAATATTTCAAATGACCATCTTGGCTCCTATCTCTTATCCAAGCCTTGAGAACAACCAGCAATCTTTCAGTAGGCTTAAAAAAGTATGAAAACATGTGGCAGTTAATGGAACTTCTGAGAATTCAGTTTCTTCTGAGAAATGTGAGAGAAACCCTAATTCTTGATTTTCTACCATAGAGAAGTCTGTTTGATCTATTCCTGAGCCAATCTTGAAAATATGAGAAAACCCTAGGGTCGTGATTTCTTGTGAAAAAGGGAGGGAAAATTTTGGGGTACAACAGCTGCCCCTGTTCAATCTTCTTGAACCCGAAGGGTTAGATTGGCAAGTTTGCCGTTAGCGACTCGAAGGTAAAAGAATGATTGGACACTAGAGTGCCCATAAATTTGCACTCGTCAAAGCATAGCTGAGGGAATGGGCTTAAAGATGCCATTTGGAGATGTGACAGAATCTTGTTGGAGATGGGCTTAAAGATGCCATCCAAGAATGTTTGTTGAACTGTATGTTGTAGGTGAAAGAATGAGTATCAGAAAGGTATCTATGACTGGAACATCTCTGAGCTAGGGGTCTGAATAAGCAATAGATTAGCATCCGTGTTTGGTGCATCCGTAAACTATTTTCAAGAGCCGAATCTGAACAAGCGATTGATTAACATCCATGTTTGGAAGCACCCGTAAACTGTTTTCATGATCCTTGAAGTTGAATAAGCAATAGATTAGCATCCATGTTTGGAAGCACCCGTAAATTGTTTTCATGATCCTTGAAGTTGAATAAGCAATAGATTAGCATCCACGTTTGGAGCATCCATAAACTGTTTTCAAAAGTTGAATCTGAACAAGCGATAGATTAGCGTCCATGTTTGGAGCGTCCGTAAACTGTTTTCAGAAGTTGAATCTGAACAAGCGATAGATTGACATCCATGTTTGGAGCATCCGTAAACTGTTTTCATGATCTTTGAAGTTGAATAAGCAATAGATTAACATCCATGTTTGGTGCATTCGTAAACTGTTTTCAATGAGCTGAATCTGAACAAGCGATAGATTAACATCCATGTTTGGAAGCACCCGTAAACTGTTTTCATGATCCTGAAGTTTGAACAAGCAATAGATTAGCATCCGTGTTTGGAATCATCCGTAAACTGTTTTCATGAGCTGAATCTGAACAAGCGATAGATTGACATCTGTGATCGGTGGATCTGGAACTGACTGTTTAACACTGGTTCGCGAAATGTCGCGGAAGCAAGAGTCGCCACCGTCTTTTATTTTCTCCAAATGGAAAGGACAAAAGCACAGAAAAATTCCTTAAAGAGATTGCTCTCGGTTCGGGAGGTAGGTTATAGAAAGGGAAGGTGTTAGCACCCTTTCTATCCATGGTTATCCATGGGCTCTTAGATACTTGCTCACTTGTGTTTTCAAAAATGGTTTGTTTGCTTTTCAACTGTGGGTTTTAAAAAGTTTCTTTGAAAATTTCAGTTTGACTCTTGTATCGGTCCTCAAGAGTGTTTGAAAAGTTGCTTTCGAAAGCTTTTTGAAAATGTGTTGGTGTGAAAAGTATTTTTGATTTGTTTTGAAATTAGAGCAAGTATCTAGAGTCGTCTACCTACCCTAAGGAATTCGTCTGTGTAAATGTCCTTTAAAGTAGTGCCATCCCACCATTGAGAGGTAGGTAGCACCACCGTTGGAGGTGTTCGGGTCAACTCGAGGTTCGGGACATGGTGATCACCGGAGCAATGGAAAGACACCTTAGAAGCTACCCTCATGCCAGGTTCCCGGATCATGAGGACTTACTAAGACATCCTCTACTCGACGATCACCTTTCGAGGCAAGGCAACAGTGAGGCGTACCCTAGGGGTGGTGTGTGATTTGTGTGTCAGATTCATTTATTTTTGTCTTGTCATGGTATAGGTGATCTACGCGTTTGTTTTTTATTTTTGTCCATTCATTCTTGCATGCATTTATTTAACAGTTAAAAGATTGCGAAAATGTAAAATTCTAAACTATTACAAAAGGCGCGGGTCCACATCGCCAAAATTTCCAGGACCCGATTTGACAGAAAGTAAATAAATAAAGAAATAAAGCAAAGTGCGAAAGATAAATGTTACATGGCTTTGGGAGAGGTACATAAATATTAAAAGAAAAAGAAATAAATACGCGAATTGAAATTTTAAATTGAAACGAGGGCGTTGGACCCTTTTTGACTAAATTAAATTATTAGCAAATTAATTAAATTAAAGAAAAAGAAATTATTTTTTTTGGGTTTTGTATTTATGAGAATTTAATGAGATTAATTGGAATTAAGATGCTAACCCTAATTCTAATTGTTTTTTAGTTTATTAAAAAAATATTAAAGTTTAAACCTAAGTTAACCTAATTATTTACATGCAATTTTGATTTATAAAAATAATAGGAAATATTTAATTATTATGAAAGAAAAAGAAAAAAGGGTAAAAATTATTACAAACCCTAATTCTACCAAATTTTAAATTGATTAAGGAAAATATTAAAATTAAACCTAATTTAATAACTAAAATTAATGAATAATATTTATTTAAAAAAATATACTAATTAAATAAAATACTTGTTTTTGGTGTTTTTCTGATTTTTTTATGTTATTTTTTATGTTTTCTATAAAAATAATTAAATTAAAGAAACTAATTAAAAATAATAATAATTGAAATAAGTAAAGTAAAGAAAAGAAATAAAAATTCAAACCTAGGGGGGGTCTGTCCCCAAATAGGAGGTTTTTGTTTAGCAATTTGGGCTCAATGGCCTTTGGCCTGGCTGACTTTTCCACTAGCGTGCCCAGGCGTTGACTCATGTTTACCATGCTCTCCAGATATGTGCCCTTGGATTGATGAGATTGGCCAAGTGGCGTGTTGGATGGAGCGTTGTATGGTAGGCGCCTTGTACTGAATCTGCATAGAATCATTAGTGGAAAAATAATATAGAAAGGGTGAAGGACCTGGGGCTCGAACCCAGGTCTTGATGAATACCAATGTTATGCCTTGCCAAACGAACCAAACGTGCTTTCTGTATATCAAATAACAAACAAATAGAATAAAATAGAATAATGCGTTAGTGCCTTTTTAGCGCGAAAGTTTAAATGAACCAACCATCGCCCTACACATCATCATCTTCCTCCTGGTCTTGTTTCTTTCCTGAAAATAGAGAATGGTTAGCGGGGGTTTTTAACCCCCCCAAAACATGCCAATTTATGAAATAGCGAATAGGCCGTCCGGCCATATAAATTAGGCGCGAGGATGGATTTGTTTTCGTCTAAGTGCGCTGATTTCAACCATGGCCATGAAATGCACTAATTTTACAGTATCACGAAACCCCTAATTTGAATGTTGAAGAACCCTAATGTCCTTTCATGGTGAATCCTTCAATAACGCACAAAAACTTAATCAAAGCATATGGTTAGTTTCAGAATCATGAGAGCAACACAAAACAAGCGTTAGAATTTAAAATCATGCTATGAATGACAAGATACGATTTATGCAAAAGAGTGACAAAGCTTGAGTTCTATTCACCAATTCTTGGTGTTAGGAACGTGGAAACTTATCCAGACGCGTTGCTTGATGTCTCAGGAAGGTGATGAGATGGTTATTTGGCCTTGAATCGCCCTATATCCCTGTTTTCAGTTTTCAATTTTCTTGCAAAAAACTCAAGGGTGGTTTGCTATGTATGGCGCAGCTTCGACCTCCTTTAGCATTAGGGTTGCACTTGGTATTTATGTGAGAATGATTTAGGTCAAAAAAATTGATCAAAACATCCATGAATTGATGAAAAAGATATTTGATTTTCTATGCCATTATTTTCAAATCTTTTTCATGCTATTTTAGTCCAAATCATGTTCAATCACCAAGATACTTTCCCAAACCTGATTTGCACGAAATATTGAGTAGATATCATGCATAAAAAGATTGGAAAACCTAGGTTTAGCATTTTTTATATATTTTAATTAATTAAATAAATTTCTAGCATTTAAAAATTCAAATAAATAAACTAAAAATGATAAAAACTTCCCTTTGGGCCAAATGGTCGTGCACATGCCTTAGATGGTGAATTGTGGAAGAAAAATAGGCCCATTAGCATTTTTAGGTCATTTGAATCAATGTTGACTTTTCAAAATATCCAAAAATTTCCCAACTTCCACAAGGCATAACTTGCTCAATTTTTAAGCTTTGCTCATGTTCTTGGACATTTTGGAAAGGTCTTTGAGTCCTCTAACCGATGTCTTTGGTCCCATGTCAATTTGATTTACCAATCTCAAGTTATGGCCTTTGACTTAAAGTCCCTTTTTGTTGACTTTTGAAAATGATCTATAATGTTGAAATTGATAACTTTTTGTGAGAGCATTTCTTGGACTTGAAGTATGAAGAGGAGTTGTAGGAAATGTCTTTATCTTCAAAATGAGCTTTGGATGGAATTTTTCTGATAATCCATGTGGAAGTTATGCGCTGGTCAATTAACAGTTGACTTTTTCAGCTGTCCAAATATGGAAACTTTTGCATCTTGATGATTTTTGAGCCAAGCTTTGAGAATCATGGTCAAGCATTTATCAAATGATGTTTGTGGCTTCAAAATGAGATGTTGACCAAAAATTTGAACTTTTGACTGTCAAATGACCATTTTGCCCCTACAGTTGACTGTAGTGCAATTAGGGTTTTTGACTGTGCAATTTTGGGCTGAAAGTCTTGAAACTTGATATGAGGATGCTTGACCATGTTTATAGGCATGTGGGACTTGATTGGACTCTTGGAAACTTCATTTTCTTTGCCAGAACCAAAACCCTAATTTTGACTGTTAGGAGGTCCTTGAACTGTGCAACCCTTGGGGAGATGTTGAAGCTTTGACTTGGCAATTCTTGGAGAATATGGGAGGGCAAATTTTGGGGTACAACAGTTGCCCCTGTTCAATCTTCTTAGACCTGAGGATGCAGATTGGCTGACGTGCCTTTTGTAATCCGAGGGTGGAAGATGATTGAACACTAGAGTGCCCAGAAATTTGCGCTCACATAGTAGCAGTGTGGTAGGAATGGGCTTATAGATGCCATTTGGAGATTGATGAATAGGATGATGGGCTTATAGATGCCATGCTAAGAGGTGATGGAAGGTGGATGGGCTTATAGATGCCATCTGGATGTCAATCGCGTAAGAGATTCCTTAGCGAGAACCTGCATACCTGCAAAAGAAAGATGAGTACCTGACACGTTGCAGGAACTGGTCTTCAGATGCTTTGTATAGATGTGTCCTGACTGGTTACAGGAGCTGAATCTGGAGCTTCAATCGGTGATGAATGAACCAGGGATGGTTACTACCTCAGCAGGAACGGTGAGAGAACCTTGGATGACTTTAACCTCAACAGCAATCATTGAGATAATCTTGGATATCTTCTACTAAGTCTTTATCAGGAAAATCTGTTTGGGGTCGATTTAGCTGGACTAGAGAAGGCCTTGGACTGGATAAGAAACAGAGAAATCTTTGGAGTCGATTTAACTGAACCGGTCTAAGTCTTGAATGTCTTCAACTGGATAAGAAACAGGGAGATCTTTGGAGTCGATCTGACTGAACCAGAGAAGGCCTTTGACTGGATAAGAAACAGAGAAATCTTTGGAGTCGATTTAACTGAACCGATCTAGGTCTTTAGAGTCTTCAACTGAGTCTTCAAAAGAAAAAACCTTTAGGAGTCGGTTTAACTGAACCAGAGAACGCCTTTGACTGGATAATAACCAGGAAAATCTTTGGAGTCGATTTAACTGAACCAGATAAGGTCTTTGGAGTCTTCAACTGAGTCTTCAAAAGAAAAACCTTTAGGAGTCGGTTTAACTAGACCAGAGAACGCCTTTGACTGGATAATAACCAGGAAAATCTTTGGAGTCGATTTAACTGAACCAGATAAGGTCTTTGGAGTCTTCAACTGAGTCTTCAAAAGAAAAACCTTTAGGAGTCGGTTTAACTAGACCAGAGAACGCCTTTGACTGGATAATAACCAGGAAAATCTTTGGAGTCGATTTAACTGAACCAGATAAGGTCTTTGGAGTCTTCAACTGAGTCTTCAAAAGAAAAACCTTTAGGAGTCGGTTTAACTAGACCAGAGAACGCCTTTGACTGGATAATAACCAGGAAAATCTTTGGAGTCGATTTAACTGAACCAGATAAGGTCTTTGGAGTCTTCAATTGAGTCTTCAAAAGAAAAACCTTTAGGAGTCGGTTTAACTGAACCAGAGAACGCCTTTGACTGGATAATAACCAGGAAAATATTTGGAGTCGATTTAACTGAACCAGATAAGGTCTTTGGAATGTAGCTTGAGAACTTAACTGAATCTTTCCTGAAAGGTAAAGGTCAGTCATATGCAATGCATGATATGGATCAAGCGATGATGTTCTCCACATAAATGAGATTTGTAAGACATGATGTGTATACGCATGCTATAATGTGATGTTTATGAATGTATGTTTTCGTCTTAGGAAAATAAATCCTTGATGGGTGCCGGGGAGTCATATCCTGGGCTGATATTGAAGAATAGATTTTTGCCTCCGCTGGGGATGATAGCTGCAAGAATACCGGTAGGAGAAGATAACTCCGTTGGGGAATAAACTTGGCGAATGGATTACTCTGCGGGGAGAAAAGTATTCTAATGATCCTGCTGGGGAACAATACTCTGTGGGGAGATAGATACTTTGCTGGAATGATGATAATAACTTGCTGGGGATACCATTGTTGTATTGGAAGTGTTGATAGACTTTGCTGGGGATAAGAAGGCTTCGTCGAGGACGATCTTTCCGTGGCTTTTAGCTGAGGATAACCCAGTTATATCCTGGTAAGGGCATAACTCTTTGAATAAAGTCGGACGACGCGTTCATGCTCTGTGAGGATAAGCTTCCAGAATCTACTGGGGATAAGCTTACTGCTTGGGGGAGATGGATTCCACTTTCCTGGGGACACTGGGTTGGACTCCTGGGGAAGTTTTGAACTGTATTGGGAAAAGGCTCCGCTGAATGTTTGATATACCGCCGGGGAACAACCTTTAGACTAAGATTGCCGGGGATGCTTGTTAGGAATGCATGTATACTGCTGGGGAATGTTGAGATCTGCGGGAGGATACCCAACTTCCTTAAGGTTTGATAATATAGCTTGGGGAGAGTGTACTGACTTGCGGGCTCACTCTCTGGGGAATTAAGATATTTGGTTATGTTCTTTAGCTGAACTCACCTTGATACCTTGGTGGACAGAGCGATTAGATTGTTTGGACAACTCATCATTGCCCCTATTTCTATGAGGGAGGCACCTGTGGGATGCTGATAATTGTTGAGGGTCAAACCTTCTTCAGGTAGGCAGGTGACAAGATGACAGGACATAGTCGTACGCTTTGATCCCTAACTTTTTCCTGGACTGCCCTTCCGGGTTTTCAGTCCACCGGGATACCCATTTTTGCCCAAGCCGCCTTTTCAGGTTTTCGACTTGCCGGGTGTACAGATTTTTTCTTTTCATCCCTTATTTTTCCCGAACCCTTTTGGTTCGCCGGGAAGCCCTTATTTTTGCCTAGGTGTGTCAACCTAGCGGGTCTTTGATTATGCGTAGTATTTTTTCGACTATGTCCGTTCTCTCAGAAGGTATGGAGTTGCCCCTGTTAGAAGTGTTTTGTCATGCCACCAGAAGGTATTTGATCAGGCAAGATTCGTTGTTGGAATGCCCCTAAGTGACTCAGGCGGAGATTTGCCCCAGGCTATTTGGCCTTTGAGAGATTCTCCGAATCTTGATTGGATTGCCCCAGATAATGGACCATGGTCATGTCTGCCCCTTGATTGGAAGTACTCTTGTTCATTAGACTTTCATTGTGCGAATTTCCCTGTTGTTCAAACAAAAAGTCATATGCAAACAAAGTTATGTTAAAAATGCAAAGCTTATGTCTGTCTTGAAGATTTTGAAAATGCATTCTTTTTTTCATAAAACAAATGATTGTTTGTAAAACGTGATGTCAACTCCGTATTTACCGTAGGCCTTAAGGAGTCAGGATACCTTTCGTAACAGTATGCTTTCGAACTGACCCATGCTTCAGCTAGGACTTTTAAGGGTTATAACGTGGCCTGGTTCACGGTTTAAGAAACAAAGGATAAAGGCTCAAATTTTATTTGTACCCACCCGCTCTTCGTGATGTTCTCCAAACCTAAACTCAGTTGATCATACGTTAGACCTTGTTTAAGTCTTTGCTCTGATTTTCCGGCGATGGTTCGGATATTGATGATTTATTTTGAATGGGCAGTCATTTCCTTTTTGTTGAGGGTTTGTATGACCTCTTTCTTTTTGATTTTTGTTATCCCTTTCTTTTTTTTTGCCTGAATTGTTCCCTTTTTTGGAATCACAGTCAGCGGGATGCCCCAGTTTTGTAAGTCTCCTTCATGGGTTTTGACTTAATGGGCTTTTTTATTTTGAGAGATATAATGACTGCCTGTCCTTCTTGATTATTCGGAACCATCACCGTATTTCTTTGTTTTGTAAGGACCTCCTTGGTGCCATTTGTTGTGCACTTGGATCAACTGAGAGACTACCCTGCCCCAGGTTATGATTAAGGGTTTTAATTTTTAAAGAGAAAAACTCCTACTTCTTTGGCTCGGATGGGTTGACGAGGGATTATCATCCTTATAACTCCAGTGTTTAGGGATTTGAAACAATGCTTGTACCTCATCAACGGGGTCTGTTCAAAAGCATACTGTAAAGATTGTGGTATCGTTTTCGTCATCCTCCCTCAAGAGGCTTAGAATTATTGAGAGTTGACCATCAGAAAAAATATGAAAATAATTTGCATATAGTGAATTACGAATATGATTACTTCAAAACGGACATATGTAATGCATTAATGAAATAACAATGTTTGACATGAATATTATTGTTTGAATAAACAAAGAAAAATACAACTTGAATTCAAATGAACAAAAAAGTGCTTTCTATCCTAGCCATGTTTCGGCATGGGAGCAGTGATCACGTTGGGAGCCTCGGGCGCCTCGAACTCAATCTCCTTTGCATCAATCAAGTCTTGGATCTTATTTTTCAAGCTCCAACAATCATCTGTAGTATGCCCCGGGCTGTCAGAGTGATAAGCGCAGCGAGCGTTGGGGTTATACTTCGGTGACGTTGTATTTTGATTCTTCGGAGCTTCTTTTAGAGTTACCAGCTTGGTCTCCAGCAACTGTGGCAACATCTGGGATAAGGTCATGCTGAGCCGAGTGAACTGCCTTCTCTCGCTCTTTTGTTGGTTGTGATGTTGAAGAGCACCAGCAGGTTTTGAGATCACCACTGCATTGGCAGCTTGGCGGCGTTCTGGTCTATTCTGTCTCCTTGAACCATAGACGGCATTGGATTCCTTCTTAAAAGGTTTTTTATCGGTGCTCGATGAAGCATCCTTCTGTATCTTCCCAGCCTTGATACCAGCTTCGATCCTCTCCCCAGTCAAGATCAGATCTGTAAACCCAGCAGAAGAGTTCCCAATCAGATGGTTGAAGAATGGACCAGACAGGGTCCCTAAGAACATGTCGACGAGCTCGCGGTCAGTCAGAGGTGGTTGCACCCTTCCAGCAAGGTCCCTCCACTTCTGCACATATTCTTTAAAACCTTCTCCCGATCCTAACGACATACCCTGGAGTTGGGTACGCGTAGGAGCGAGGTCGGCATTGTACTGATACTGCTTGTAAAAGGCAGTAGCCAACTCCTCCCAGTTACGAATCTTGGTTCCGTCCAGCTGATAGAACCATTCGAGATGAGTCCCTAAAAGACTCTCCTGGAAGAAGTGGATCCACAAGTTCTTGTCCACAGTATACGGTTGAATCTTCCGCACATAAGACCTGAGATGCAGCCTGGGACAGGATGCCCCATCGTACTTAGCAAAAGAGGGTGCTTTGAATTTGTGTGGGATCACCACACCAGAAGTTAGACCCAAATCTCCGAAATCCAAACCAGGTACTTGTTGAATTTCCATGGCATTCAGACGGTCTTCCAACTGTTTGTACTTGTCTTCCACAGGAGGGTATTGTTCGTCGTTGAAATCTGTCTCGTTGTCGGAGACCACTGGACTAGGCACCTCTCTCTCATGGTGACTGCTTTCCCTCACCGATGGAGTAGTCCTCTCCGTTTCAATCTGCAGTGTATTCCCAGGTCTACGTCTAGGGATGAACAAAACAGTCCTCTTCTTCTTCTTTTTCAAGAGCAGGGTCTTCAGATCTTGTTGCCCCTGGGCCAAATTCCTGACCAGCTCTTGGAACTGGGCGTTCTGAGCCTGGAGGGCCTTGATAGTCTGCTCAGTGGATGATTCAGGATTCATGACGATCGGCTGAAATAAACAGCGAAGAAGGTAAGAGACCTGTCAAAAGGGTACCTGCAATACAATGATATGTATGATATGCATGCAATGTTTTCAAGGATCTCGCGGGGTAAACAAGAAAATTGTTAGAATTTGAATTCGGTGGCTTGATTGAAGGAACTTCATGTTGTAGAGAGTCCTTCTGCAAGGGTCAAAGGCTCACCATATCCAGTGGGTCATAGCTCCTGACTTTAGTCATCATGTCTGGTTTTGATTTCCAAACAACCTTGGTTAAGGGAACCTTCTTCAAGAGTCAGAGCTCACCATATCAAGTGGGTCATAGCCTCTGACAACTTTGGCTAGAGGAAAATAAATCCTCTTTGCCCCTTGCTAGATGTTTGATTCATCGTGACCTGCATCACAAGCCCTTGAGATCCTTGAAATGGGTTAGGATGTATGCAGGATGCATGCAATGGTATGATGTTATGCTATGCATGGGGTAATATGAGTAACCCTGTTATGAGTCCCAACTAAGGACTGCAAACCAAAACCTACAAGAAACTCAGTACACTCTGTTATGTGTCCCTATTAAGGACTATAAACAAAACCTGCAAGAAATTTGGTAAACTCGGTTATGAGTCCTAATTAAGGACTGCAAACCAAAACCTGCAAAGAACTTAGTAAACCATGTTATGAGTCCTAATTAAGGACTATAAACAAAACCTGCAAGAAACTCAAGTGTCAGATAATAAGCATGCAAATAGTCAAGTACGAAGGCACACAAGTCACACAAGAGAAGCCCTTAAAGTTTAGGCCAGCATGAGGTCTGGGTAGTACCCTCTTGAAGTTGGTGGTCTCAACCTGTCCTATTAGAAGTAACCGGGTTCTAAGGGTCCCAATATCACGGGATTGCTTTCATTGTTCATCGTTTCGATTTAGCCACTGAACTGGCGACCGAAATATTCCAGGAGAGCAACCCTCAATTGAGTGTAGTATCGAGTATCAACCAACCTCGGACTGCACCAAAGTCAGTTATCTCACTACCCTAAAGAGGCCAAGATAGTTCAATTAAGGTTCCTAAGGTCTGTTGATGCTTCATGACACCACACGGAGGCCCCGTACTCTCCTTGACTGAACTCAAGGGTTACCGGTACACACCAAAGTGCCACATCAACGTAGCAGACTGTTTCAACCATGTCGGTATACCCTGCACAGTTCCCTCACAGCCTTGTTGCTACTTTCTAAGAAGGTATTCCCCAGATCCGGGTCAGGATCTATAGAACTCCCGAGACAATACCCACAATTTAAAGCAAGCAAAGCAATACAATTGAAAACACAGTGATCTTAGCCCTAAGGTACACCTCACTTTAAGTTTGTGTCCCCAGCAGAGTCGCCAGTTCTGTTATCGGTGGATCTGGAACTGACTGTTTAACGCTGGTTCGCGAAATGTCGCGGAATCAAGAGTAGCCACCGTCTTTTATTTTCTCCAAATGGAAAGGACAAAAGCACAGAAAAATTCCTTAAAGAGATTGCTCTCGGTTCGGGAGGTAGGTTATAGAAAGGGAAGGTGTTAGCACCCTTTCTATCCATGGTTATCCATGGGCTCTTAGATACTTGCTCACTTGTGTTTTCAAAAATGGTTTGTTTGCTTTTCAACTGTGGGTTTTAAAAAGTTTCTTTGAAAATTTCAGTTCGACTCTTGTATCGGTCCTCAAGAGTGTTTGAAAAGTTGCTTTCGAAAGCTTTTTGAAAATGTGTTGGTGTGAAAAGTATTTTTGATTTGTTTTGAAATTAGAGCAAGTATCTAGAGTCGTCTACCTACCTTAAGGAATTCGTCTGTGTAAATATCCTTTAAAGTAGTGCCATCCCACCATTGAGAGGTAGGTAGCACCACCGTTGGAGGTGTTCGGGTCAACTCGAGGTTCGGGACATGGTGATCACCGGAGCAATGGGAAGACACCTTAGAAGCTACCCTCATGCCAGGTTCCCGGATCATGAGGACTTACTAAGACATCCTCTACTCGACGATCACCTTTCGAGGCAAGGCAACAGTGAGGCGTACCCTAGGGGTGGTGTGTAATTTGTGTGTCAGATTCATTTATTTTTGTCTTGTCATGGTATAGGTGATCTACGCGTTTGTTTTTTATTTTTGTCCATTCATTCTTGCATTCATTTATTTAACAGTTAAAAGATTGCGAAAATGTAAAATTCTAAACTATTACAAAAGGCGCGGGTCCACATCGCCAAAATTTCCAGGACCCGATTTGACAGAAAGTAAATAAATAAAGAAATAAAGCAAAGTGCGAAAGATAAATGTTACATGGCTTTGGGAGAGGTACATAAATATTAAAAGAAAAAGAAATAAATACGTGAATTGAAATTTTAAATTGAAACGAGGGCGTTGGACCCTTTTTGACTAAATTAAATTATTAGCAAATTAATTAAATTAAAGAAAAAGAAATTATTTTTTTTTGGGTTTTGTATTTATGAGAATTTAATGAGATTAATTGGAATTGAGATGCTAACCCTAATTCTAATTGTTTTTTAGTTTATTAAAAAAATATTAAAGTTTAAACCTAAGTTAACCTAATTATTTACATGCAATTTTGATTTATAAAAATAATAGGAAATATTTAATTATTATGAAAGAAAAAGAAAAAAGGGTAAAAATTATTACAAACCCTAATTCTACCAAATTTTAAATTGATTAAGGAAAATATTAAAATTAAACCTAATTTAATAACTAAAATTAATGAATAATATTTATTTAAAAAAAATATACTAATTAAATAAAATACTTGTTTTTGGTGTTTTTCTGATTTTTTTATGTTATTTTTTATGTTTTCTATAAAAATAATTAAATTAAAGAAACTAATTAAAAAAAATAATAATTGAAATAAGTAAAATAAAGAAAAGAAATAAAAATTCAAACCTAGGGGGGTTCTGTCCCCAAATAGGAGGTTTTTGTTTAGCAATTTGGGCCCAATGGCCTTTGGCCTGGCTGACTTTTCCACTAGCGTGCCCAGGCGTTGACTCATGTTTACCATGCTCTCCAGATCTGTGGCCTTGGATTGATGAGATTAGCCAAGTGGCGTGTTGGATGGAGCGTTGTATGGTAGGCGCCTTGTACTGAATCTGCATAGAATCATCAGTGGAAAAATAATATGGAAAGGGTGAAGGACCTGGGGCTCGAACCCAGGTCTTGATGAATACCAATGCTATGCCTTGCCAAACGAACCAAACGCGCTTTCTGTATATCAAATAACAAACAAATATTATAAAATAGAATAATCCGTTAGTGCCTTTTTAGCGCGAAAGTTTAAATGAACCAACCATCGCCCTACACATCATCATCTTCCTCCTGGTCTTGTTTCTTTCCTGAAAATAGAGAATGGTTAGCGGGGGTTTTTAACCCCCCCAAAACATGCCAATTTATGAAATAGCGAATAGGCCGTCCGGCCATATAAATTAGGCGCGAGGATGGATTTGTTTTCGTCTAAGTGCGCTGATTTCAACCATGGCCATGAAATGCACTAATTTTACAGTATCACGAAACCCCTAATTTGAATGTTGAAGAACCCTAATGTCCTTTCATGGTGAATCCTTCAATAACGCACAAAAACTTAATCAAAGCATATGGTTAGTTTCAGAATCATGAGAGCAACACAAAACAAGCGTTAGAATTTAAAATCATGCTATGAATGACAAGATACGATTTATGCAAAAGAGTGACAAAGCTTGAGTTCTATTCACCAATTCTTGGTGTTAGGAACGTGGAAACTTATCCAGACGCGTTGCTTGATGTCTCAGGAAGGTGATGAGATGGTTATTTGGCCTTGAATCGCCCTCTATCCCTGTTTTCAGTTTTCAATTTTCTTGCAAAAAACTCAAGGGTGGTTTGCTATGTATGGCGCAGCTTCGACCTCCTTTAGCATTAGGGTTGCACTTGGTATTTATGTGAGAATGATTTAGGTCAAAAAAATTGATCAAAACATCCATGAATTGATGAAAAAGATATTTGATTTTCTATGCCATTATTTTCAAATCTTTTTCATGCTATTTTAGTCCAAATCATGTTCAATCACCAAGATACTTTCCCAAACCTGATTTGCACGAAATATTGAGTAGATATCATGCATAAAAAGATTGGAAAACCTAGGTTTAGCATTTTTTATATATTTTAATTAATTAAATAAATTTCTAGCATTTAAAAATTCAAATAAATAAAATAAAAATGATAAAAACTTCCCTTTGGGCCAAATGGTCGTGCACATGCCTTAGATGGTGAATTGTGGAAGAAAAATAGGCCCATTAGCATTTTTAGGTCATTTGAATCAATGTTGACTTTTCAAAATATCCAAAAATTTCCCAACTTCCACAAGGCATAACTTGCTCAATTTTTAAGCTTTGCTCATGTTCTTGGACATTTTGGAAAGGTCTTTGAGTCCTCTAACCAATGTCTTTGATCCCATGTCATTTTGATTTACCAATCTCAAGTTATGGCCTTTGACTTAAAGTCCCTTTTTGTTGACTTTTGAAAATGATCTATAATGTTGAAATTGATAACTTTTTGTGAGAGCATTTCTTGGACTTGAAGTATGAAGAGGAGTTGTAGGAAATGTCTTTATCTTAAAAATGAGCTTTGGATGGAATTTTTCTGATAATCCATGTGGAAGTTATGCCCTGGTCAATTTATAGTTGACTTTTTCAGCTGTCCAAATATGGAAACTTTTGCATCTTGATGATTTTTGAGCCAAGCTTTGAGAATCATGATCAAGCATTTATCAAATGATGTTTGTGGCTTCAAAATGAGATGTTGACCAAAAATTTGAACTTTTGACTGTCAAATGACCATTTTGCCCCTACAGTTGACTGTAGTGCAATTAGGGTTTTTGATTGTGCAATTTTGGGCTGAAAGTCTTGAAACTTGATATGAGGATGCTTGACCATGTTTATAGGCATGTGGGACTTGATTGGACTCTTGGAAACTTCATTTTCTTTGCCAGAACCAAAACCCTAATTTTGACTGTTAGGAGGTCCTTGAACTGTGCAACCCTTGGGGAGATGTTGAAGCTTTGACTTGGCAATTCTTGGAGAATATGGGAGGGAAAATTTTGGGGTACAACAACATCCATGTTTGGAAGCACCCGTAATATGTTTTCATGATCCTGAAGTTTGGACAAGCAATAGATTAGCATCCGTGTTTTGAAGCATCCGTAAACTGTTTTCATGATCCTGAAGTTCGAAGCTTGCTAATCTTATCCTGAAAAGGGTAAAATATTAGCTGAAACACAAAGTTATGTTGCATGAAATGTATGATGCAATATATTTGTTTTATCAATGTTTATGATATATGAATGCAATGTATGCGCATGTAAGCTGATGAGCTGTCTTGCTGAGGAAGATAAATCCTGGATAGCTGGAGATAATAAAATCTTTGACTGCTATCGGGGAAAATAAATCCTGGACAACTGTTGAAGAGTATGTGTGTCTTCAAGTTTTTTGACAACCTCTGTGGGGAGAAGCTATACTGCTGGGAAAATCAGGAGTTTGGGTTGTATGCCAATCTACTGGGGATTCCTGTTTCGTTTTTTTGAGGAGAACTCCGTTGGGGAATATCTGAAAGCTCTGTGGGGAATTGAGAATGAGAATCTTCATTCTGCAAGGGGAATTTGTGCTGAGGAGCCCAGAACGAGAATCTTCGATCTGCTGGGGATTAAAAACTCTGACAAATTTATGCTGAGAGTAAAGAAGGTTCTGGCAACTTCACTGGAGAATAAAGGATGAGACTCTTGATTTTTTCGGGGAGTAAAAACTTTGTGGGGAATAGTTGTACTGTTGGGGAGTAGTTATCCACTGGGAAAAGCTTATTCTTGTTTGGAAGAAGTTCGGGAGTTTAGGTTGTACGCCAATTTGAGAATGAGAATCTTCATTCAGGCGTTTGGGTCGGGAGGTTGGGAATATGTCAATCTAATGAGAAACTCCGTTCTGTTAAGGATATCAGGGGAAAACTGAATGGTTTCTGTTGGGGATTGGTAGTTCAAAGTTTCCTCTCCGCTGGGGGTCTTAGTGACGTGCTGATTTGATTGGCGACTTCACTGAAAAAAATTTTAAAAAGAACTTTCTGGGGAATTATCTGGTTTAAAAGCGACTCTCCGAGGAAAAGGGAGGAAACTAGATGGTCTTCACTGGTGTTCAAAGGTCGAAGGTTTGACTCTGTTGGGGAAGAAAGCTTCATTCTTACTGAGGGTTTGTAGTTCAAAGTTTCGCTCCACTGTGGATGGGGAACTTGAACACTCAACCCTGATGGGGATCCTTGAAACTTAACTCCGTTGGGGATATGCATTTCAAAGCTTTTAGTTCCACCTAGGATCTGGATGATGTATTGTAGGGGATTTCTCCTGGAATAGCCTAAATACACTTTCCTACACTTCCATCCTATCAGTAATTATTCTTTCTCATTTCGTTTTATTTGTAAGCAGTGATTATGTTCAAATGCATATGCTCATTTAATAAATCATTGGACGTTTTCAAATAAAACACGAGTGTAAAAAAGAAATAAAAGGCAAACATTTTTCTGCACTTTGAAGTAACTTTGTATTAACTTTGTATAAGTATTTTGTAGAAAGGAGACAGACATCCTGGTAAGAGAATGTTGTCATAAAATTGGGAAAAATCTATACAAACAAAGATGGCTATGTGTAACAATTCCATGGGGTTCCCATTCTGCTATAGCCTTCGCAACTCTGAATATTTTGTCCATTCGTTGCTTTGTCTGCAGATGATTGGATTGATCAGAAGCTTGGAGCTTGTTCGTGGAGGGATTGTCCTTAAAGTGATCCGACAAGACATAGTCATACGCTTTAATTCCCTAACTTTTACCTGGACCGCCCTTTCGGGTTTTCGATCCACCGGGAAACCCTTTTTTTCCCAAGTCACCCTTTCGAGTTTTCAACTTGTCGGGTGTACGATTTTTTTTGTTTATCCCTAACTTTTGCCTGAACCGCCCTTTCGGGTTTTCGATTCACAGGGATGCCCATTTTTGCCCAAGTTGCCCTTTTGGGTTTTCAACTTGTCGGGTCGTTTATGCGTAGTATCTTTTGACTATGTCCATGTTCGCAGGGTGTGGCAGGTCGTCACCGTCCATGGTGGTTAGAATCATAGCCCCACCAGAAAATATGTTTTTGATCACAAATGGTCCTTCGTAAGTAGGAGCCCACTTGCCCCTGGGATCACTTTGCGGCAAGATGATCCGCTTGATTACAAGGTCTCTGACTTGATATACCTGACGTCTAACTTTCTTGTTGAAAGCCTTGATCATCCGTTTTTGATACGTCTGACCATGGCAAACAGCAGTAAGTCGCTTCTCGTCAATTAAGTTAAGTTGATCAAGCCGGGTCTGAATCCAGTCGTCTTCACTCAAACCAGCGTCCTTCGTGATTCTCAGGGAAGGAATCTGAACTTCCATAGGTAAAACAACTTCCATGCCGTATACCAAAGAAAAGGGTGTTTGCCCCAGTTGATGTTCGCGCCGTGGTATGATACCCGTGTAGAGCAAACGGTAACATCTCATGCCAGTCCTTGTAGGTGGATGTCATCCTTTGAATGATCTTCTTGATATTTTTGTTTGCAGCTTCGACAACACCGTTCATCTTTGGTCTATAGGGAGATGAATTGTGATGTTGAATCTTGAACTGTTCGCACAGAACGGTGATCATAGTGTTGTTCAGGTTTGTACCGTTGTCCGTAATGATTCGGTCAAGAATACCGTACCGGCAAATGAGGTTCTGCTTGATGAAGCGGGCAACCACATTCTTTGTAACGGAGGTGAAAGAAGCGGCTTCGACCCACTTGGTAAAGTAATCAATGGCCACCAGGATGAAGCGGTGTCCATTGGATGCTGTAGGCTTGATCTCTCCAATCCTGTCGATACCCCACATTACGAATGGCCAAGGAGCTGTTAGGACATTGAGAGGAACCGGAGGAATATGCACCTTGTCTGCATAGACTTGGCATTTGTGACAAGTGCGGGCGTACTGATGACAGTCAGCTTCCATGGTAGACCAGTAGTAGTGTGCCCTTAGGATCTTCTTAGCCATCGTATGTCCACTCAAGTGGGTTCCAAATGTGCCACTATGCAGTTTAGTCATGATCTACTCGACTTCAACCTTGTCCATACAATGAAGCAGAACACAATCATGGTTGCGCTTGTATAGGATACCATTGCTCAGGAAGAATTTAGTAGCAAATCTCCTTAAGAACTTTATGTCATTGACTGAAGCTCCTTCAGGGTATTCTTGAGTCTCGAGATACCTTTTGATTTCGTGAAACCTGGATTGTTCCACTACTTCTTCGGTATCAATCTCATGACAATGTGCAGGTTCATCCATCCGTTCGATGGTAATTTGGGGAGCCTCATTATCCCAGTTAACTTTAAACATGGAAGACATTGTCGCTAGAGCATCCGCTAGCTGATTTTCTTCTCGCGGGAAGTGCTCGAAGGTAATCTGCTCAAAATGAGGTAGCAATGTCAGGACATGTTCTTTGTATGGGATGAGGTTAGGATGTTTAGTGTCCCACTCTCCTTTGACTTGATTGATAACCAAAGCTGATGCCCCAAACACAACCAAAGATTTGATTCCTAAGTCAATCGTAGCCTTTAGACCAAAGATACAAGTTTCATACTCGGCCATATTGTTGGTGCAGCTGAAGCAGAGTCTAGCGGTGAAAGGTGTATGGCAACCTTCTGGAGAGATAAGTACCGCACCGATGTCATTGCCAAGTGCATTTGAAGCACCATCAAAGTACAGGGTCCATCGGGATCCTTGTTCAGGTCTGTCATACGGTATGTTACCTTCAATGTTGTCCAATGTCATAATGTCCTCGTCGAGAAAGTTGAATTTCATGGATTGGTAATCTTCGACAGCTTGATGAGCTAAATGGTCAGCTAATACACTCCCCTTTATAGATTTTTGGGTTGTGTACTAGATATCATAATCATTCAGGATCATTTACCATCTAGTGATTCTTCCAGATAAAGCAGGCTTTTCGAAGATATACTTGATCGGATCCATTTTAGAAATCAGCATAGTGGTATGTGTCAACATATACTGCCTTAGTCGGCGAGCAGCCCATACCAAAGTGCGGCAAGTTTTCTCGAGCAGTGAGTAGCTAGTCTCATAGTCGGTAAACTTTTTGCTAAGGTAATAAATGACATGCTCTTTTCGACCAGACTCGTCATGTTGGCCCAGTACGCACCCCATTGAATTATCCAAAACAGTCAGATACATGATTAACGGCCTTCCTTCGATGGGTGGCATCAAGAGAGGAGGTTCTAACAGGTACTCCTTGATTCTATCGAAAGCAACTTGACAGTCATCATTCCATTCAACCACCTGATCTTTCTTCAACAGCTTGAAGATTGGTTCACAGGTAGATGTTAGGTGAGAAATGAACCTTGCAATGTAGTTTAGGCGTCCTAAGAAACCTCTGACCTCCTTTTCAGTGCGGGGGGCAGGCATTTTTCGTATAGCTTCGACTTTAGCAGGGTCAACCTCAATGCCTTTGTTGCTGACGATGGATCCCAAGAGTTTACTAGACCTGACTCCGAAAGTGCACTTGCTAGGGTTCAGTCTGAGCTTATACTCCTTCAACCTGACAAACAACTTTTACAGATGGTCGAGGTGTTCTTCTTCTGTTTATGAATGGGCTATCATGTTGTCTACGTAGACTTCGATCTCATGATGTATCATGTCATGAAACAAAGCTACCATGGCGTGCTGATAGGTTGCCCCGGTATTCTTCAGTCCGAATGGCATCACTTTATAGTAGAAGGTACCCCACTGTGTAACAAAAGTAGTCTTCTCCATGTCTTCGGGGGCCATTTTGATCTGGTTATACCCTGAAAATCCATCCATGAAAGAAAATACCTTATGTTGAGCTGTGTTGTCGACCAAAATGTCAATGTGCGGTAGTGGAAAGTCATCTTTAGGGCTATCCCTGTTTAAGTCTCGGTAATCCATGCACATTCTAACTTTGCCGTCCTTCTTAGGCACGGGAACAATGTTAGCAACCCATTATGGATAGGAAGTAATAGCAAGAAACCCGGCATTAAATTGCTTCATCACTTAGGTTTTGATCTTTTCAGACATATCGGGCCTCATTCGGCGGACTTTCTGTTTAATTGGTGGACAGTCTTCTCTTGTAGGGAGACGGTGAACCACAATATCTGTGTCGAGTCCCGGCATGTCTTCATAGGACCAGGCAAAGATCTCAACATATTCATTCAACAGCTGAACTAAGCGCTCTTTGACATTTGGCTTCAGGTTGGCACCCACTTTAACCTCTCTCCTGTCTTCGGCAGTACCCAAGTTGATAGTCTCTAACAGCTTTTCATGGGGCAGAATAGCCCTCTCTTCCTGTTGTAGAAGTCTATCCAACTCTCCAGGTACTTCATAGTCTTCATCACCTTCATATTCGGCATGATTGACCAGATCTTCAGAGTCACTGAAGGCCATAGCATAATTGTTACCCATGGAATCCGGAGTGGATGGGTACCTGCATTTTGTGAGTGTGGGTGTGTGTAAGGGATAGCCACCTTTAAACAAAATAAAATGTAAAAAGGAAGAAAATGAACACAAAAATTTATAGGTGAAAACGTCCATGATTCATTAAAAATGGCATATGAAAATGAAGAAATCAAGCCCTTACAAATGGACCTATATGCCCCGGGTAGGGCACAAGGAAAAAAGAGTTTACGAATTGTTTAATAATTATTACAGACCAACAGAAAATGTTCAAAAGATAAATTACTGATTGATTAAAGTAATGGGAACGAAGTCTTTCGCCTCCCAGTTGTTCAGTCCTCCTTCAATGGTTGGAAAGATCTAGTCTTCAAAATTACTCTCATCTTCAACATCTTCCAAAGCATGAACTCCGTGATGAGTGATCTTTAATGGTGTTCCTCCAGCCCAGGAGCGACGCACAGCCTTCTGACTAGCAGCAGTGAAACCCAAACCGAACTTATCTGTCTTGAGAGGAAAATCTGGTAGTTGACCCCACACTGTACTTCCTCCTTCCTCGATCACAACCTTCGCATCTTTAAGGGATGACATTTGGGACACATGCTTGGTAACTGCAGGCACAAAAGTTATTGTCTTGGTCGTCGCAATTTCAGGAGAAACCTCTTCAAAATGTTGGAAAGGTGTTTCTATGAATTCACCATCAAACTCTACATAGCCGAAAGAGTTAAGGTGACTTATCATATACTCCTCCTCACCATGAACTGTTATGATTTTATCCTGGACTGGGTACTTGAGCATCTGGTGTAGGGAAGAAGTGACTGCCCCAACGTTGTGGATCCATGGCCTTCCCAATAAACATGAATATGAAGGACGAATGTCCATCACATAAAATGTAGAGTTGAAAATTTCCGTTCCCACCTTAATTGGGATGTCCACTTCTCCGTGAACCATCCTCTTAGAACCGTCGAAGGCTCTAACAATGATATTACTGGGCTTTAAGGTTAAACCCTCATAGTCCAATTTGTCCAATGCTTTCTTTGGTAGGACATTTAAAGATGACCCAGTATCAATCAAAACATGAGCAAGTGTGGTCCCTCTGCACTCTACCGAAACATGCAGCGCATCATTATGCTTTCTTCCCTTAGATGTTAGGTCGGCATCAAAGAAGCCAAGACCATTGTCGGCAGTTAGGCTGGCTACACACTCTTGAAACTGATCTGCAAAAGTTTCTTGAGGCACGTGCGCCATCTTCAGGAATTTGATCAAGGCTTTGGCGTGAGCCTCGGAACAGAGCAATAGGGCCAGCATAGAGATTTTTGAAGGGGTTTGCCCCAGTTGTTCTACGACATCATAGTCGCTTTTCTTGATTATCTTTAAAATTTCCTCCATTTCCTTTTGGGTGGTCTCGGGGATAACCAAAGGCTGAGCCCTCTTCCTGACGGGCGCTTCTTGGATCCCCTTACCTTTATCAGCAGTAACAGCAGAGGGTAAAACTTTGGGAGTAACAATTTCTTCAATCACTGGACTTCGCATAGATATCTTGACTGGCACAGGAGCACTTGAGGGTTCGAAGATTGCCCTTGGAGGAGAAATCTCTGGAGATAAGATTCTTCCTCTACGAGTGATCTTACTTGTCCCCGCAATATTTCCTATGTCAGGAGTTTCTTCATCGGAACTTTCTTCAACTGATTCGTTTTGCTTAACACCGTGGTAGAAGATCTCTCCTCCATAATTCCACGGTATCTTCTTGTTGGACTTATATGGGATAGGCCTTGGCATAGTAATCTTCAGTGGTACAAACTTTGGATCGGGTGTAATCTTAACAGGTCTTTTGCAGACCTTGGGAAGATTGTTGGAAATGGTGATTATAGCAACACCATTGATTGGGGTAACATGAGTAATAGGAGTTTTCTGAGAGAGGATCTCTTAATTATCCATCAGGCGTTGGATGTCTGACTTCAATAGCGGACAATCGGATTGCAAGGTCGAACAAAGGTAACAATCTTTTTCACAGCCTGGGAAGATCCTGACTTTCAACAGATTCATCTTGATCATTGGCAATGGAGTCATTAAGTTATCAACAGCAGCAACATACAAATCCTCTTCAATAGCATGGACATTGTGATCGTGCTTGGGCATTGGGGCAGAAAACACATTCGGCTTTTCGGGCGCATCGAATTCTACCTCCTTGGCATCTATTAAATCTTGGATCTTGTTTTTGAGGGCCCAACAGTTATTGGTGTCGTGCCCTATGATATCTGAATGATAAGCAAATTTTGCGTTGGGATAATAATGTGGAGAAGTGGTATTTGTATTCTTTGGTGCCTCTCTCAAATTAGCAAGGTTTAATTTTAGGAGATGGGGAAGGATCTGAGCGGGTGTCATGTTTATCGGGGTATATTGCCGTTGTGGACTTTCTACCCTTTGCTGATAGGTTCTGGGTTGATCATTCCTTGGTTGACTATTTCTAGGCTGATCCGATGCGGACTTCTGAATTAATAGGGCCCCAACTGCTGGCCGGTGTTCCTCTCTTTCTCGATTTCTCTGGGTGTAAACAGCAGAAATTTCCTTCTTGGCTGGGAAGGTCTTCTTGATAGCGGCTGAAGCAGATGCATCCTTCTGAATTTTACCGCTCTTAATACCAGCTTCGACCATTTCCCATGTCAGAATTAATTCAGTGAACCTTGCAGATGAGCTCCCTATCAGGTGATTAAAGAATGGACCAGACAGCGTCCCCAAAAACATATCGACGAGCTCTCTTTCAGACAATGGTGGCTGCACCCTTCCAGCCAGGTCCCTCCACTTTTGGGCATACTTCTTAAAGCCCTCATTAGAAACCATACTCATACTCCGTAGTTGAGTATGAGTATGTGCTAAATCTGCGTTATATTGATATTGTCGGTAGAAGGCAGCAGCCAAGTCCTCCCAGTTATGTACATCAGCCCTCTCAAGCTGATAGAACCAGTCCAATTGTGTACCCGACAAACTATCTTGAAAAAAGTGGACCCACAGATCCTTATCAGAAGAGTGAGGTTGGATCTTTCTGACATAAGACCGCATATGCATTTTTGGACAAGGCAAACCGTCGTATTTAGCAAATGTAGGCGCTTTTAATTTAGGGGGAATGACGATCCCAGCAACCAACCCCAGCTCTTCGAAATCCAGCCCAGGTACCCTTTGTACCTCCATAGCTGCCAACCGCTCTTCCAAATTCTTATACCTGTCGTCCGTAGGAGGGTAGTGCTGCTCGGATTAATCTTCATCCTCTTCAACTTCTTCCTCTTCAACCTCAGACTCGGAAGGTACTGCAGCTCCTTTTCCTTTGCCAACCCCTTCATCAGATGTTGAGGGGAAATCCAATACTCTTCTAGCTTGGTTCTCAAATCTTCTTCCCAGAGTAGCCACCCCGACTCTTTTCTTTTTATTTTTTCCTTTTTCCTTTTATTTTTCTTTCTCCTTCTCTAATTGTGCTTTAAGGTCCTCTTGACCCTTTGCCAAGGTCATGAGGAGTTGTTGGAATTGCGAATTCTGTGCTTGCAGATCTTTGACCGTCTGCTCTATATCCATCTTGCTGAAATAAACATCAGAAAGATAAGGAAACCTGGTGTGAAGACATGTTTATGCATATGATGAATGATATGTTTATTCATGTAATGCATCCAAGGATTCAGAAATTCAAAGTTGTTGCAGACAAAAAAGAACACACGTCATATTAATAAGAAGAAATTTGTCAGTACATAAATGCCCTATGGGCAAAATATTACAAAGTTCTTAATGTAAAAAGATGTTGCGCATCCTCTTTGGTGCGATGTAAGTGTTGAGAGTCTGCTCTTCGTGGAGTTGACGGGTAAGTTCCAAAACCTTCTTCTCACTGGCGTAGAAGCTGGCTTCAAAAGTATTATGTTCTTCCTTGAGTTGTATCCAACTCTTTTGCAAACCTTCCAATGATGTTGGCATGTTTGGGTGTAGGAGGGTGTATGGAACCTCTCCTTCCATAACAAGCTCTTTGATCACGGGGAGAATGTGGGGATAAGGCATCATAAGACTCTAGGCGCGGGTTCGTACCCACTTGAGGTAAGGCTCAAGGGGGATGGAATTCTTGTGTCCCAGTGTCTTGCTATCCACTTTGTTGGGCATCCTCCATGTTCGGATAAACCTTTGTCGAAGTCCTTAAGCATTGTTGTCGAAGTCAAAAACTAAGTCCGAAATCAGCATGTCATGAGGGCCATCCCTTCGGGCATACCCAAATTTTCTCAGAGCTAAACAGGGGTTTTAGGTAATGCCTCCCCTAATGCCAAGTAGTGGGAAATTAGGGAATTCCCCATAACGATCAATGATGATGACATTTTCTCTGGACCGAGAACACCATAAACATCAGAATGTGTAAGAGTCATCAACCGTTGCGACCACCTCAAGTCTTGTTCATTCTTCAAGACTGGCTGGGGAAGGTGAGAAATAAACCACCTTGCCAGAAGAGGAGTACAACACATGAGAATACCTCTTTTCCTCATTGTTCGTGTGTAAAATGAGTGTAGGATGTCCCCAAGCAATGTAGGCACAGGATTCCGAGATATGAAAATCTTGACAGCATTCACATCTATAAGCTGGTCAGGATTTGGGAACAAGACCAACCCATAGATGAGAAGTGCTACAATCTCCTCAAAAGCTTGTAGATATAAATAATTCCAGCAGTCTTGTGTCTTCTCAAACAGAAACTTTGCCAAGAAACCCTTGATGCCACTTTTGGTTTCGCAATGACCTTTGATATCAGATGGTTGCAAGTGTAAGGCTTGAGCAACATCTTCAGGCTTTGGCTCTCTTTCCGTACCGTTGTAGGGTAGTTGATGAAGAATAGGAATCCTCAGAAGTTGAGAAAATTCCTCCAAAGTAGGTACTAGTTGGTAATCAGGAAATGTAAAGCAATGGTGTAGGGGGTCAAAGAACTGGAAGAGAACTTTCACCATGTTTTCTTCAATGTTGGAGTTGACCAAGTTGAGAAGTCTATCATGTCTTTCACTGAAGGGAGAATTCTCTGGAATCTTGGAAGTAAGCTCCTTTAATAGAGGAGGGATTCTCACAAGGTTGACCTGAATAGTTTTTCTGCGGAGTGATTCCATGACCTACAAAACAGGAACAAAGATGAAGATCCAAACCCTTGAAATGGTTAGTGGATGCAAATGATGCTTCATGATGTTCATGATGTATGCACAAGTATATGTACAAGCAAATCACACAAGATCCTAGTTTCAAGCTTGCATGGGGTTTCATAGGTAAGTACCCTCTTGAAGTTTAGTTGGCTCAACCTGTCCTATAAATAGTAACCGGGTTCTAAGGAGCTCAATATCATCGGATTATTTTCTGTGTTCATTGTTTCAGTTTAGCCACTTTACTGGCGACCGAAATATTCCAAGAAAACAACCCTCAATGAGTGTAGTATCGAGTATCTACCAACTTCAGACTGCACCAAAGTCGGTCATCTCACTACCCCTAAAAAGGCCAAGTTGGTCAAGTAAAGGTTCTAAAAGTCCATTAGTGCTTCATGACATTACTCAGCGGCCCCGTATTCTCTTTGATTAACTCAAAGGCTACCGGTACCCAAAAATATGTCGCACTAATATAGCTATTGCTTCAACCATGTCGGTATACCCCTCACAGTTTCCAATGTGTATTGCTATTTACCTATGAATGTTTCCCAAATCCGGGTAGAGGATTTCAAACCCAAACAATAGAACCAAATGTAAAGCAATCAAGGCAAACAAGATAAGCATGTAAAGGTGATCTAAAACCCTAAGGTAACCCCACTTTTAGAAATTAATTCCCTAGCAGAGTTGCCAGTTCTGTGATACGGTGGGAGAACTAACTTGAGGTTTTGTGTTTGTGTTCGCAATTGTGCGGTTTAGCAAGAGTCGCCACTGACTTTTTATTTTATCCAAAAGGAAGGGTCAAAAAGCACAGGAAAGACCTTTGAGATGTTTTTCTTGGGTTCGGGGGGTACATTATGAAAAGGGAAGGTGCAAGCACCCTTTTCATCCATGGTTATCCATGGGCTCTTAGTTACTTGTTTAGATCACTTGCTTTTACTTTTCAATTGTTTGAAATGGTGCTTTGTGTGTGTGGTTTTGAAAATGCTTTGAAAAAGAGGCCATCGTTGTGGCAACCTTTGTAATGATTCTTGTTTGAATATATACAAAGGTGTGGTGTTTGTCTTTTTGAAAAGATATTCCAATGTTTGAAAGTTTGTTTTTGGGAAATGTTTTGAAATTGTGTTGTGATGTGTGTTTGAAAATAGCAAGGATGTTTTGCAAGTTTTGATCAAGTAACTAAGAGTTATCTACCCTATTTTACTCAAAGATATTTCCTATATGTTTTTAACCCTTTTTGACAGTGTTGTTTTACCATTGCATTTGGTAAACAAACTTGTATTAGGATGTTAAACGGGACAGGCGCGGGTCATCGCATACAATCATTGAAAGCAACTTGTGAGACGCTCTAGAAATTTTGTAAGGGACGAGATCATTTTATCAAAGGCAACATCGAGGGTCATCGAGGGACTACGATATTTGTTTATCGAAGGGGCATTTGCTAGAGTTTCTCATATTCGAGGGACATGATTGTATTTCCGAGGCAACAAGCGAGGTTACCCTAGAGGTGCAAGTGTGCATTGTGTTTGTCATTTTCATGCATTTAGGTCTTGTATTAGGTCATCTAGCGATTGATTTTGGATTTTCGCATACAAACCCTAATCTCTAATCATGGCATATTTGAAAGCGTAAAGTGCGAGAATTAAAAGTCTAAGCTATTACAAAAGTATTCGGGGATGGGGGTACAATTATTTACAAATGGGGATGAATCTCACAAGGATAACAATGTCCAAATATCAAGTGTTATAACCAAATCGAATTGTCGCACTTCAATGTAAAGCCATAACAAATTATAAGATAAAGAAAATCAATCAATTATGAAATGCATGTATTAAAAAAAAGATAAATAAACTCTATTCTAAAAAAATAAGAATTATTATTATTATTCTTTGTATGTGTTTTTTTTTAATTATGTGGATAAAAAAGTTTAAAGTAAGAAAAATTAAATCAAATTAAATATTGTTTTAGTATTTTATCAAATGAAACAATTATCAATTAATAAAAGAAGAAAATTAAAACTAAATTAAGAAAATCAAAGTGATTTGCCAAAATAAAATTTTAATATATTATTTGGTATTATTATTAACAAAAGAAAAGAAAACAAATTATTTAAAATGAATTAATTAAAAGAAAAGTATTTGTTTAAACAAAAGAAAAGAAATTAAAAAAAGAAGGATGGGCTTAGGATTTGTGTGTTAGGCCCAAAACAGAATTAAAAGAAAAGGGGCAGAATGGAGGGAGGGGTGCGCTGGTAATTACATAGGCTTAGATGCTTGGGGCCAGAAAGGCCCAATTCACAAAGTTTTGCAATGTTTTGCTTAGGGTTTCAGAAATTAGGCTTAGATGCTTGTTGATGATGATTACTGTTCTGAAACTTGTTCTTTGTTCTTGATTGTTGAATGTTGATGATGATAACTGTTCTGAAACTTGTTACCTCTGAAACTCTTTTCCTCTCTCTTGACTGTGATGATGCTATTCTGAAACTTTTGATTTTTGTTGTTTTTTGTTGATGATGATGGTTTCTGAAACTTGTTGTTGATGGATTTTTTAATGATGATTTATTTCTGAAACCCTGTTGTTATTGCTTCTGAAACTCTTTTCCTTTCTCTTGGAGTTTGAATGTTGATGATGATTTGTTCTGAAAATTGTTGCCTTTTTCCTCTCTCTTTGAATATGAAACTCTGTTGTTGATATGTTTAGATTTTGTTATTCTGAGACTTGTTGTTGATGTTGCTTGTTGCAAGTTTCTGAAACTTTGTTTTGGTTTGTTGATTTTGTTGAAACTGAGTTTGGTTGTTTGTAAGATGGTGGCTCTGGTTTGGAGATTGGTTATGAAGTTTGGGTTTGGTTATGCTGTTGTTGCTGTTACAGGATTTTGTGGTTTTGTGAGAGTTGTAGTTTCAGGTCTGTGGTTGTTTTGGCTGTTCTCTGCAATTGTTATGCAGTTTATGGTTGTTGTTCTGTATTGGTTCACAGAGTTTTGGAAGCTTTTTTTTTGTTGTTTTGGAGTTACAAGCTTGATGCAATTTTTAGGCTTGTGCAGGTTATTGCAGTTTTTGTGGTTTCAGGCTTGGGAGCTTTGTTGCAGTTTGGTAGGCTATGCAGGTTGTTACAGTTTTGGTTGTAACAAGTTTTGGAGTTTTTGTAGGTTGTTACAGTTTGGTTGTAACAGGTTTGGGAGTTTTATAGGTTGTTACAGTTTGGTTGTAACAGGTTTGGAAATTTTGTTGCGTTTTCAGGCTTGGATACTTGGAGTTTTTTGGTTGATTGTGCAGGTTGGAGAGTTGTGGAATTTCTTTGGTATCTTTCAGCTTGGTTCCAATTGCTAAAAGTTTTACAGGTTTTCAACTTGTATTATTAGGCTTGGCTTGGAGTTTTGTCTTATAACAACTCTCTCCACCTTTGGTCAGCAGGCTGGGACTTATGGTTTATGCTTGAAACCGTTGGGCCTTTTTTCTTGCTATTTTTATGGTATTATATCTTGATCCATTTTTTTAAGCCAATTGTACAAATACTAAAAAGGAGCTCCCTTATCTCTCTTTCTCTCTCAATGAAAAAACAAATTTGCTTTTTGTCTTTTTGATTTTCTGAAAAGTTTGCCCTTTGACTGGAAAATGATGAAAAGCTGTGACAAGTCTTTGACTTGTGATTTTGGATTACCTCTTGCCTTTTACTGCCATCCTGCTGCATTGTACTTGTTGCATTTGTACAATTTGCATCCAATTTGTTTTGTTCAGTTTGCTTATGTTTTGTAAATGCAGCTTGGCGCCTTGTGCTTTGTAGCTCAGTTTGGCACCTTGCTTGTGCTGTTTGTTACAGCAGGTTCCAGTTATGTGATGCATGGTTTAGTTTTGTTTCAATTCTGTTTGATGCACTACTTGGTTGCTTGCATCCAGTTTGCCTTTGTAACTTGCTTTATACCTTTGTATGATTGCTTTGTACAGCATGTCTTGCATCCAGTTTGGCGCCTTGCTATGATTTTTTTGAATAATTTGCTTTGTTTGCATTCTTCAATGTGTGTTTTTATTTTTCTCTTTGTGAACCAAGAAGAGAAATCTTCTTGTGATTAGCAAAGAGGAAAATAAAAACGTGATGAACAATATCACTTCTGATTCTAGACGACAAATTTTAATGATGAACAATTTCCCCTCTTTTTTTTCTGTTTGAAAAATCTAATTAATCAACTATACTAATCCTTTTTTTTCTTTTGTCTTGTTCATGTGAACACAAATTAGACGGTGATAAAGCAGAAGAAGCCGGAGACTTTGAGCATGGGAGCAATGGAGCTTAGGCTTAGATTTTTTAATTTAGATAGATTTTCCATCTATTGTAATCATTTATTTTTTCAAATACTATAAGTTGTAAAACCTACAGTATTCAAATAATAAATTAATTTTGTAACAACATTTGGAATGAATGAAGAAAGCTTTTATGAGATCATCTAATAATCCAATAAAACCTTCTACTGTCAATATCTTGTAATTCTTTCCTTGCATCTTCACTTAACCCTTTAAGATTTTCAGATACAAATAATTGAAATTGCATTCCAATATTTTCAAAACAGATAACTTAAATTCCAAGTAATCCCAAAACTTTGCAATCTCGTAATCTTGCAACAACATTCCTATCAAAATATGCATTGTGTATTCCAATAAACAAGAAAGCATTTCATTCTATTAACAAGCAAATGTATTAACAGACGCACATTGTCTGGTTAACCTGGATCAGACAAAACCTGAATATTTCAAATGACCATCTTGGCTCCTATCTCTTATACAAGCCTTGAGAACAACCAGCAATCTTTCAGTAGGCTTAAAAAAGTATGAAAACATGTGACAGTTAATGGAACTTCTGAGAATTCAGTTTCTTCTGAGAAATGCGAGAGAAACCCTAATTCTTGATTTTCTGCCATAGAGAAGTCTGTTTGATCGATTCCTGAGCCAATCTTGAAAATTTGAGAAAACCCTAGGGTCGTGATTTCTTGTGAAAAAAGGAGGGCAAATTTTGGGGTACGACATTATGCATGTGGGATGTCTTAGAAAAAATAAATGAAAAATATAAGATCATAGTCCCTCGATGATGTAATCAATGTTGCCTTTCAAAATGATCTTAGTCCCTCAAAGAAAAATGCTAAGATATCTCACAACATTTTTATCGTGACTATACGATGACCCACGCTCGTCCCTTTACATCTAAAGATAAGGCTTCTTACCAAATCAATGGTAAGATAGCAATATCAAAGGAAAGGAAGAAATGAACATAAGACTTTTGAGTAGGTAGATTGTTCCTAGTTGCTTGCTCATTTTCAAATCAAACACCCTTGCTTATTTTCAAAACAAATACCAACACTTTCAAAACAATTTTCAAACATGAAATATTTTCAAAATCCCAACACTTTGTATACGTTCTTACGAACGAGAACTATTACAAAGTTTTCCTAAACGAAGGCGCCTTTTCAAAATACTTTCAAAAACCATATAAAGCACATTTTCAAACAAAAGAAAATGATCTAGAAAGCAACTAAGAACCCATAGATAACTATGGAGGAAAAGGGTGCTAACACCTTCCCTTTTCATAATATACCCCCCGAACTCAAGAAATAATCTCAAAGGTCTTTCCTGTTCTTATCAGTCTTTCCTTTTGGATAAAAGAAAAGTCGGTGGCGACTCTTGCTAACCGCAACATTTACGATAAAACGTAAAACATCCCAAGTCAGATCTCCCACCGTATCACAGCGTGTGAATAGTGTTTTGATTCAGTTATTTTGTCTTGATTAGGGTCATCTAGCGGTTGATTTTAGATCTTATCATACACGCCTAATTATTATACAATTATATATACGTACAGTCATAATTATAGGTGCCGAAAGTAAAGTGCGGGAAATAAAATCTACGCTATTACAATGCTTCGAGGGTGGGGTTACAAACCATAAAAATGGGAGAAAAGTAAAAGCCTAATTAAACTATTACAAACCGTAAACAGTTACAATAATCGAAAAAATGCAAAAATAGTAAACTACGCGAAAATGAAAGGAGAAGGAAAATGTTTTTTTGTTATTTTATCAAGTAAGGAAATTAAATTAAATAAGCGCTATGAACGAATATTCAAGAATTAAAATTCTAAATAATATTTTTGGTATTATTGTTTGTGAGAAAATTTGAAGAAAAAAAAACCTATTCTATAAAAGAAAAGAAAAAATATATTTTTTGGTATTTTTATAAGGATAAGAAAATAATTACTAATGTTTTTTGTATGAAACTTAGAAAAATTAAAGAAAAAGTAGTGAAGTGAAGAGTTGAACCCATGCCCTCTAAGTTACAGCCCTCTTGCCTTGCCACTAAGCCATGTTGTTTATTCATGTATTATAGTCTTTCAAATTAAATAAGAAACAAAAACAATCCATGAGTTTAATGAAACAAGAAAAAACAGAAAAATGGTAAAATGCTCCTTATGGGTCTCGAACCCAAGTCCTTACGCATATCACACACACGCTCTAGCAACTACGCCATCTGTTCATTTGTGAATATATTGGATGAAAAAATTATAAGAGGTGAAATTGACAAATGGGTTGGGCTAAAAACGGCCCAAAATCGACCCGGTTTGTGAAAGGGAAAGGAAGGGTTTTGAAAACCCTAATCGTATCAAAGAGGCGCCGCTGTGTTGGGAAGGGAAAAGAATAATTAATTTTGTTTAATTAAGTATTGACTGGGAATAAGGAAAACACAATTAATTAAACCAACAACATCATTCTCTCTTTTCTCTAACCATGAAAACAACAACCACATTAACATAGCCTCTGTTCTTCTCTCTTCGCTTACGCCCAAACAACAAACAAAAAGACGCACTTCTCCTTTTCTAGAACTGATTAATAACAACAAAGCTTCCTCATAACAACAACAAAATCTCCTTCTCTATTTTCTCGGTTTCAAGCTCATGTTCACAGGTAAAAAATCAACAACAATCTCAGCATTGCGATATCAACAACAACAAGAAAACTCATGTAACAATTAACTCAGAACAAGCAAGCACGAAGATGCAAAAATGGAGGAGAAGAGATACCTGTCGAAATCTCTCTGATGGACTTCAAAAAGGTAAAACCAATAAATCCTTTCTTTTTCTGAAAAGTGCTTCTATTTCTACAAATTGATGCCGAATGTATTATCTTGAATTACTGTTTGAATCGTTTTTGCAAGTGTTAAATGAAACTGATGCGTTTTGTAGGTTTGGCGAATGAAGCTGAAGGAAGTTTTGAAATTTTTTTAGCAGAGTTTCATTATAGTTCTTTCTAATTTCTCCTCCCTTCTTGAAAAGAAACTAGTGTTGAACAGTTTTTTGTAGTAATAAGGTTTAGGCAGAAACTTGAAATTCTTTTTGTATAGGTGTTGTTGAATGTTTTGCAGAGAAAGTTGAATGAAGGTCGAAGGTTGGAGGGGTATGCTATGGTTGGGTATTGTGAGAAGTTTTCTGATTTTGATTTACATTAGATTTAAAGGTGTTTAGAGTGTGTTTTCATCGAGTAGAGGTTAGAGGGAGTATATCATATACTTTTTTTTTCTCTATGTTTTTTCTTCTTTTATAGTGAAATAAAATAAGGTTTTAAGGAGGGAAAATTTGGTGATTTTGAACACTTTGTTGTTCTGTTTTGGTAGCTTTTAGAGTGTAGGTTTTTGTTATGCCAAATTGATGTAAATTGGACAAGTTTTGGACTGTTGTATGCAGGTTTTGAAGCAGGCTGTTTGGGGCTGGTTATGGGCAGGTTTGCAGGCAAGTTTGCAGGCTGGTTTGTGGAAAACAAGGAGTAACAAGGTTTTGGGCTGGTGTTATGCATTTTTGTTTTGTAATTTTGCTGTTGGTTTTATTTTGACATATCTTGGATCAGTTTGCAAATCTTGGCTTTTTAGACAGTAACATTCTTGGAGCATAAAGTTCAATCAAGTTTTATCAATTGGTCACTTAGAAACATATCATTTTGTAGCTCTATTTCCCCCTTTTTCTTCTTGTTTCAAAATGTACATAATATGACATGTAATTATGCTTTATTTGGGAAAGGATTATGGATGAATATGAATGATTCTATGGAAGTGGTTTGATGAAATTTGTTTTGTGTAATGACTTGTAATCTTGCAAGAGGAACATGAATGATACTTGAATAGTCATGATTTTTTTTGAATAATGAATGATGTTGTAACTTGAAGATTATGAATCAAATAATGTGGATGTTGCTTGAACTTGGTTTGAATTCAACATTTGTATATTATCTCACAGTTTCATAAGAACTTGTGCTCAAAACAAACTTGTATGTCGCGCCCTACTCAAATGAACATTAGTTGCCAAACTTGAATTGAACCTCTTGCGTGAAGTTAAAAAGTATAACTTGTACCATAAGAAATTGTTCTTAAATCCTTGTATCTCAAGCAACAGTTGATTGGATAAAGTATCCTTGAATTCCTGTCTCATATTTTGACTAATGTCTTATAACTCAGTCAACTAGATCCAGGCTCTTATCATAAGAACATTCAATGAAACCTTAGCAATGATGTGCATTAAGTGATGATCTTGGTCGAAACCCTAATCAAAACTGATGAACGCAAGCATAAGAGAGTGTATCTTGACCCATGAACCATAGAAGAATCTTCTTCTTTCTATTCTAGCCCTTGATACGAATTTCAGTTGAATGTCTTATATTGCAAGTAGTTGATGGAAGATCTCAAGCAAACTCAAACCCAAATTATGAAGAAAGGGTCCCATGATGATAGATGAACAAAATCCTAATTAAAACAATCTCAACCAAAATATCTTGGTGAAACCCTCAAAACCCTAGCTTCAAAAATCCAATTCTCAGAAGAAACAAAGAATCAACCTTTATTTGATAGAGAAGCCCAGAAAAACTGAAACCCTAATTCGTACCAAACACTGCTTTTTGATCTCATGCCTTAGTGAATGAATAAATTTTATGTAAATGGCCTAGTGAACATGATGTATATAAAATGCAAAGCCTAAACAAGATAAAAGTAGAATTAGGAGGGAAAATTTTGGGGTGCAACACATGGTACTAACATATTGTACCTTAACAAGTTATTTTCTTGACGTATTGTTCATGCCCTATTGTTATCCTTTTTATTTCTTTAAGTATGCTTGTTATTCTTTACCAATGGTGATTTCTTGCAGCATGGGTCTATATTTTTTCAAATATTCATCGTTAATCTGCATGACTCTTTCTTCGGGTGTGAGTTCCTCAATTTCATACACATTATTCATAAAGACTTGCAACACACGAAATGACCCTTGCTAATTAGGGGACCATTTCCCAAAAATTCTATCTCTTATATCCATTGGCAAAATAACTTTCCAAACCAAGTCTCCCAAAATGAATGGCTTATATTTTTGTTAGTACCATGGTTTTGTGGATTGGCAATATTTTCCTAAAACATGGTTCTGACCAGATGTTGAACAAGAGGTTGTAACATCTTATTCTGATATGCAGTAGGCTTGCACTGCTATTTTTAAAATCTTGACAGATTTAATTTGATTTTGTTATATTTCCTTTGGACATATTTCAGATATTCTCTCAGGTCAAGAAGATTTATTTTGAAGCAGATTTGTATCTCCAGCTACACATTAGTTAGTAAATTGGGATTTGAGACAATTTGGTAAACTATGTATTGGTTATTCCAATATTTAACGAGATTTGCTACACAATTGGTGCATCACTCAACTTATGGATCAAGAAAATTCTGGACTTAAAATACCGAAGCCCATGGACTGTAGAGTTGTATTTAAAGGGGGAATCCTAACCTAATATAATTTTAGTTTTCAACAATTGTAAAATTAGAGGAAGCATAAGTCTTAGGTTTTGAGAGTATCTTGTGTAGTTTGTAAGTCACCCATGTATCTTTTGATACTATATGGTTGACTGACTGTCACTTGACTATTAGTCAATTTATTATTCTCACTCGAAGCTTTTAAGCAAGAGTTTGAGTTTGACTTTTTGCATTTGAAGTGTGATCTTCTAAATTGGGTTGTATTTGATGTAGTCACTGAGATTGGGACTGTTAGATATCATTGAGGTGATTTAGGAAGTGATATGGCGATTTCTCATATCTAGGAGGTGACTTGTAACACCCAAATTCTACCCGACAATTATATAAAATCAGAGTTACAGAATTTCGATAACCAAATCAGGATGCTACAATTTCAACTTAAAAATAACGACATTTAATACAAATATATAACACTTTAAACTCATATAAACTAACAACATCATAGAATTAATCATTTAAAACTGACAACTTTCATAACTACACAGTGGAATTATAATATTCGAATTAAAAGAATGTAACATCTTTATCCAATTGAAACAACTCCAAATAACGAGTACTTAACAAAAATCAACTAAAAATTCAACAACTGAAATAAAATCAATGATAAAATATCAAGCGTTCATCCCCCCGAGTGTTATGTATCAGAGCAACGACACCGACTCGAACTACTGAAGGTAAATCGCCTCCACTCTGGATTACCTGCACGTTACCAACATGTGGGTAAAATTCAAATAACGTGCTCCTGTTTTAATATTACCCATATGTTGGTAACGTGCAGGTAATCTAGAGTGAAGGAGGTTTACCTTCAGTAGTTCGAGTTGGTGTCGTTTCTCTGATACATAACAATTAGGGGATGAATGCTTGATGGTTTATCGTTGATTTTACTTCAGTTGTTGAATTTTTAGTTGATTTTTATGAAGTACTCGTTATTTGGAGTTATTTCAGTTGGATAAAGATGTTACATTCTTTTAAATCGAATATTATAATTCCACTGCATAGTTATGAAAGTTATCGGTTTTAAACGATTAATTCTATGATGATGTTGGTTCATCCGAGTTGTTAAAGGATTATGATTTCGATTTGAATTATCATCCAGGAAAAGTGAATGTGGTGGCTGATGCGTTAAGTCGAAAGACTTTACATATGTCGGTAATGATGGTTAAAGAGTTGGAATTAATTGAGCAATAATGTGCTCCTCATCATGGAACAATAAAACGTCATAACGATCACATCAATACAACCCATAATTTTCGGCCAACCGCTCGGAATACCACAGTAACAGACAACTATATTCCCTATCGACAGATTCATTAATTGTACAAGATATTCACGCAAAAACCTTCCTAAAATGACCACAACAACAATTTACTAATTTCCTACCAACCGCTCGGAAGATACAACAACCTAATGACCACATCAACAGGTAATAATCTACACTAACCTATTCATCGATTGTACCAGGAAATTTTATAGACAACTCTAAACGCCCATAACATGACTAACGACCAACTTCAATAACAGGTTCACTAATCATGCAAGACAGTCATATGGTAACTCCCTAAACGACCACAACATAGGAAATAAGCAACTTCCATAACAGATCTAGAAACATCAACGCACAACAGTCATACAACGACCAATTCCCACATAATACACATCATAAATCCCATTATAAGGTCAGAACTCCATCCTTACCTGGATTGAAGGTCGCTCTACCAAAAACTTCCAGCCGACAGCCTTGCCTTACTCGACAATCGTGCGACTTTGCTCGAAAACCGTGCAACCTTTCTCCTCTTATGCACAGCTTCACACGGTCATGCACAAGACTTCTTATTCTACCAAATAACCAAATCCTTATGTCAGCTTAACCTTATACCATTAATCCTATTGAGCTTAACTTTCACACCCCCACTTTACTACTTTCAACCAATAAAATAGGCCCAACGCGAATATTCTATTACTTCTAACATTATTATTATTAATCAACTAATTAATTAACTAATAATAATCTAGCAACTTATACCAATAATACCCAACATCTCACAACTTCAAAAATTAATTCGAAATTAATTAATTAACGGGTGTTACACCTAGGTAGAAGTTGCATTGGGTAGGGATTTGGCGAGAAGTTGTAAAATAGGATTGTGTAGCTTTGAACTATTGCTGATAGTGGACTTCCTTCTTGGCTTGGTAGCCCCCAGATGTAGGTGATGTTGCACTGAATTAGGTTAATAACTCTATGTGTTATTTATCATTCTACAGTTTTATTTATGTATCACATATAGCTTAATTGATCTGGTCTGCTACCAGATGTTGTAACATATGTCTTAACATCATTATGATGTTGGGATATATGTATGTTTCCTATACCAGAATTTCAATTTTACTATTTTTATTATACACTTTGAGTACTTGTTCTTTTTTCCTAAGTAGAACATCTAATGCGGACAACCTTTCTTCGTCGAAATCAATCAATGTGTCGAACATCATCCCCTAATAAAATTCAGTTGGGCTTTCTGGCTGCCTCTGGATTCTCACTGACTACATGTATCTCCAAAGGTAATACTGCATCATGTCTATACACTAGTTTGAATAATGTTGTATTTGTGGATTCTTTGGGTGAGTTTCAACATGCCCATAAGACTTGGCTCAAAGTTTTGTGCCAACGTTTGGGCTTTTTCCCAATATGTTTCTTAATTAAACCAATTATAATTTTGTTGGCCGCTTCGACCTAACCATTAGCTTGAGCGTAATATGGTGTCGATGTCAACATCTTGAAGCCTGTGTCTGCAACAAACTCCACTATCTTTCACCTGGTGAACACGGTCCCTTGATCGATTGTGATAGTTTTGGGTACCCCAAATTTGTGCATAATGTAGTTTTGTATGAAACTCATCACTTCCTCTTGGACGATGTTGGTTAATGCCACAATTTCTGCCCATTTGGTGAAATAATTTATCCCCACCAAAATATATAAGTGTCCTTTTGACAATGTGGGTTTAATTTCCCCTATTATATCAAAAACTCATCCCTTGAAAGGCCAAGGTTTCATAATATAATATAATTTACTTGCGGGCACATGTTGAATTCCTGAGTGTTTCTGGAACTCTTGACACCCTCTAGCGAATTTTATGAAATCCTTTAACATAGTTGGCCAATATACTCCCATTCGACAAAATAACCATTTCATTTTTTAGCCTACTTCATGAGCACCACACACACCGTTGTGTACCTCTGATACTTCAATGTATGCCTCATTTTCCCCTAAACACTTCAACAAAACTCCTTTAGAGGTGTTATTAAACAATTCATTCCCCATGACTCTGTAACTTAACACCCTGTATTTCACCTTGCAACTCGTTGATCCTATTGGGGTATTCAAATAGTCGAATATGGGTTTTCTCTAATCACCATATGTTAAAGAGTTAATGGCAAAAACTTCCAAAATTTTGAAATTTCCGAAGAAATCAAAATTTAACAAGTTTGGGACTATTTCTACTCATGCCCCCCTAGTTTTTAGAGTTGATGCTTCTCCCAGTGAAATATTTCCAGACATCTATTTGTCTTTTATTTCTATTAACTCTTCTAATTTTTCTCTGGAAATTCTGTACCGTAAGGCTACTTGGACTAGTTCACTAGCCTCTTGGTTTTCTATGCGACGAACATGACTTATCGACAGATTATCAAACTTAGTCAGTAACGATAATGTAGTGGAGAAGTACACCATCACATTCTATTTGATTCACTTGTATTCCCTCTTCATTTGTCGCACGATCAACTTGGAATCGCCATTTATTTCCACTTCTTTTGCTCCCAGTTCTAGTAAAATCTGAAGTCGACTTATTAGGGCCTTATATTCTACCTCATTGTTAGAACATTCTCCTTTTATTTTAAACTTAAACCAACTAGGAACTTTCTTTGGAAACATAATAAAGATACCTACACATGTTCCATGTTTATGTTTGAAGCCATCTAAGTATCACTGCCAAGGCTTGGTACTTACGTAACATTCATTCATCTCAACCACTGAATGATCGGCAATAAAATCAGCAATGATCTGGCCTTTTACGACCTTTAAAGGAACATATGTAAGTGAATATTCTATTAAAGCTAATGCTCATTTACCAATACGACTATGCAGAATTGGTTTCGACAGCATGTGTTTAACAACATCAAAATGAGAGTAAACAAAAACTTCCACTGGTTTTATATACTTCTTAAGTTTATTAAATGAGAAGTACAAACAAATACATAATTTCTCTATGGCATTATACCTAGTTTCAGCGTCATTCATGACACGATTTAGGTCGTAAATGGCTCTTTTGACACCATCTTCATCCTTTTGGGCTAGAATGATGCCTAGTGTCGAATCTAACGCTGAAATATACAACTTCATACATTTGTTTATGCTAGGAGGCAACCAAAAGGATAGGTTAACTAAACATTCCTTTATGTTGTCGAATGCCTCCAGGTAGTCATTACCCCATCGAAACTCTGTTTCTTTCCCAAGTAGAAGTAATGGAAAAAATGCCAACATCTTGCCACTCAAGTTTGGTATGAAACGCTTGAGAAAGTTTATTTTTCCCAAGAGTGACTGAATTTTCTTCTATGTTGCTGGTGTATGTGTATTTAAGATCTCTTTGGTGTTATTATGGTTTATCTCTATGTCTTTTTGTACACAACAAAACCTAGAAAATCTCCTGCACAGACACAAAAAGCACATTTTAATGGATTTAGTTTCAATCCACATCTCTTCATCCTTTCAAAGGACTGTCAAAGATGGTCTATATGACCATCCTATGACGAGTATTTTACCATAATATCATCAATGTAAACCTGCACGAATGTTTCAATAAAATCATGGAACATCAAATTCATAGCTCTTTGGTACGTAGCTCTAGCATTTTTTAATCCAAAGGACATCAGTACCCATTCATAGGTCCCCAAAGCTCTTGGGTATCGAAACACCATTTTAGGGGTATCCTCTACAGCGATAAAGATTTGGTTGTAACCAGAATCCCCATCCAAAAGGCTAAGGTACTCATGCCATGCGGTTGAATCAACCAACATTTCTGCCACATGCATAGGATATTCGTCCTTTGGAGTTGCATTATTTAAATCCCTAAAGTCTATACAGACCCTAAGACTCCCATTTTTCTTAATAACTGACACTATATTGGCTAGCCATTCGACATACCTGGCAGTTTTGATGAACTTTCTCCTTAGAAGCCTCTTGATCTCTGTCTTTATCTTTGACTGTGTTTCTGGGGCGAATCTTCTTAGCATCTGTTTCACTGTCCTTTTTCCCAGACGAATTGGTAACCTTATTTCCACCATCTCTCGACTCAGCCCTGGCATCTCAATATAATACCAGGCTAAACAATATTTTAACTCTTTGAGAACCATCACCGCCTTTCTCTTTAATTATGGGTCGATTTTGGCACTCACATAGGTAAGACATTTAATCATTCCATCTCCTAAGTTGACTTCCTCCAAAGGATCTTGCGTTTACATTTTGTAACTAAAATCCATTGGGTCTTTTTTAAACCCCAAAGACTCTTCATCATAGATACAATCAAGCCTCTGGCTTTCTGAAGCTGACGATTGATCGTGTTGGCCACTCTTTGGTTCAACAAAAATGGCTTCAAGAGCCATGTCTTGCAAGTGATCAGCCTCTAAGGCTGATTTTAATCTGTTTTCGACTAAATAAGCCAAAATCCTTCCTGGAGTGCCTGACTTAGACATCATCACGATCTTTGTCTTCCCATCCCATAGGGTTGACTTGTCCCTCTATAATTGGATGATTATCCATCTTCTCCTGGTCCTAGATAAAACCATGAGTTAGGTGTAAAGTCAAAAAATGCATAGCATATAGGTGAGATGCAAAGGCAGAATCTTCTGGGTAACATGTAGGAATCTTAGCCAAATTTTGGTCGAAATTCTTCTTGTTTACCACATTGACGTCAACCGTGAAATAACTTTGATAAGCCTCAATATTCTCTCCACTATCCCGTCTGGGCGCTAAATCGACAACCTTTGGTGCAAAGTAGATGGGACCACACCTATTACATAAATATATTCACGCCCTAACAATAGGTTATAATTAGCCTTAGACGCGATAACCATGAGTAGAGTTGGCCTAAAAGTCGATCTAATCGATAAGTTCACTTGGAGCACTCCCATAATGTGACTTGTTTTTCCTTCATAGTTAGAGACAACCATGTTGTGAGGCCTTAGATTTGTGTCGTACTTGCCTATTTTCTTCAACAACGACTATGGAATTAAATTCACAACAGCGCCACCGTCGATAAACACTTTGTTGACGGGAAAAATGTCTACCTTAGCCTTGATAAATAAAGGTTTCAGGTGGTACATCATGCATGAGTTTGGCCTTTCGAAGATATCTTGTTGTTCCTCAACTACACCGCTATTCATGACATAGTAACATAGAGGTTTTTGGTTTGTCGTCTCTTTCGCCACAACTTCGTCTTCGGCTTCAGATACTTCGAATAAGCAATCATAATCTGCTGGCAAAACTGACATAATGTTACAATGAATGATAAGGTCATCTTCTGAGTTATCATCAAAATTATCGGAAACAATTTCGTCATCAAGATTCATCATAGAACTTTCAGGCTTCTCCTTTGGAGAACTTTCAGTCGGGGCAACTAAAGTCAACCTTTCTTTTGATGACCTCTCTTTTCATCCTAATTTGCTTTTTTCTGGATAAAAGTTTTGTGTCGCTTCCCTTGCAGCCTTCTTGTTTCTCTGAAATCGCCTCTACTGGGTTCTAGTCATTGGATTCTTCCCCTTATAGGTATGGGGAACATGAGAATTTTTTGTGGTTATCCCAGTTTGACCTAGTTGAGACGAACTTGATCCTTTTGCAATCACCTTCCATTTCCTGACCCCTTTTCGACTACCTTCCATTTCTTATTTACTCCCCTCTGGTATATGGAACGAACCCACTTGTCCTTGTGAGCATTAGTTGGTGGCACGAAGGTACTTTGATAAGGGAATTTAGTTCTCCCCTGACGTAGCTGAACCTTGTGAGGCACTCGATCCTTGTGGGCTCTGAAACTCTCATTGTTTCCCAACATGCGGCTCTTTCTCGCCTCCTCCTCTCTGACCTCTTCAATCCTCTTTGCATCCTTTTCATCATAGACCGCATTGCAATTTGGACACAACTTTTGTTGGGAGTTATCTAGCTTGCACATGTTCATATAATCGATCAACTCCTCTTCGGGCTGAGGAAATGCAGCTTTCATCAATTCAACCATAGTGGTTTTCGACATTTCCTCATTATGTTTCCAACTGCTTTTTAGCACTATTCTCGCCTTCGAGGCCTCCAGTAGCCTCGACCTTCATAATTTTGACAGGTTCGACGAAGTTAGCATCCCCCCAATATAGAGGATCAGTGTCCACTTTCGTTGATGCTTTTGGCTTTTCGCCAAACTGCAGCCCGCCATCCTTCAGTGCTTTCTACACCAAATCACTGAAAAAAACACATTGAGAAATTTTATGACCCAAGAAATTATGATATTTACAAAAGCCTGTTTTTTTATTTTGTTTTAATGGCATATTTTTTTATACCTGGAGGTAATATAATCTAACCATCTGACACTAACACATCAAATGTTTTATCACATTTCATAACATCAAAAGTATAAGTTTTAGCGACAAACTTCTCATTTTTAGGCTCTTTAATATTTTTTGCGTTTAAGGGTTTTAAATATTTACAAGCATATGGAGGTCATGGCTTAAGTTCTCTCATGTTAACTTATCCTTCCTTTATGTATTCATTCACCCACTCTTGAGGGTACTCTTCAAAGTCGACATACACAATTTTATCTTTTTATAACTTTTTAAAGTTGTGGCCTTCTCAACTCCCTAGCGTTCGACTTGTCGACCCCTATCGGCCAATTGATCCATATCCTGGGTGTCTAGCTTCTTCCTAATGGATTAATATAATCCATCATCCGCCATTTAGACCAGTTCATGTTCAGGAACCCTGGTGAAACACATGGCTTTTAGTAATCTAAACTTGTTCAAGTAATCGTCTATCGAATCAGCTATTTTTCGCCTAACGCTAGACAATTCTTTTAGACATATCTTAGATTGACCCATGTAAAATTGTTCATGGAAATGCGCTCTAATTGATCCCAAGTTTGTATAGAGTTTGGGGAAAGAGTTATGAACCATGTGAATGCATTCTTGGTCAACGAACTATGGAAGTATCTCATTTGTAAACCCTCATCATTGGTCATATCCCCACTCTCAGTTTCAAACCTAGCTATGTGTTCGATGGTTGAATCAGTTGTGTCGCTGATGAACTTAGTAAATTTAGGCACTTTACATCCCCTAGGTAATTTTGCATGTCAAATATAATCGGGGCAAAGGGGACGTTGTAATACCGTGGGAGAACTGACTTTTGATTTTGTGTTTTATTTCAAATGTTGCAGATAGCAAAAGTCGCCACAGACTTTTCTTTTATCCAATAAAGGAAAGGGTGAAAAGAACAGGAACGACCTTTGAGAATTTTTCTGAGTTCAGAGGGTAGGTTATGAAAAGGGAAGGTGTTAGCACCCTTTTCATCTGTAGTTTATCTACGGGCTCTTAATCGCTAGCTCACTTTGAAAATACTTTGTGAATGTGTGTTTGAAAATGTTTTGAAAATGCCTAAGTTCGGCAACTTTGTAATGATTCTTGTATCATTGAGAACACATACAAAGTGTTTATTTTTAAAAATATTTTGGAAAAGAGTGTATGTGTGAAAAATGTTTTTTTGTTTGTGAGCAAGAGACTACGAGCTATCTACTTACTCAAAAAGTATTTCTAATTATTTTCCTCTTCCTTTAGATAGTGTTATCCTACCATTAGCTAGTAGGAAGCCCTATCATTGGATGTTTAAGGGACAGGTGCAGGTCATCATACAGTCATAAAGGTAACTCGTAGGGAACTTTAGCAATTTGTCATAAGGGACTAAGATCATATACCGAAGGCAACATCGAAGGGTCATCAAGGGACTACAGTCTTTTAACCGAGGGTCTTTGTAAAGCGTCCCACATTCGAGGGACATGACTGCATTTTCCGAAGGCAACAAGTGGAGTTACCCTAGAGGTGCGAGTGTGAATAGTATTTTGATTTCAGTTAATTTATCTTGGATTTATGGTTATCTAGCATTTACTTTTAGTCTCTGCCATACAATCCTATTAAACTAGCAGTAATAAGGAAAGCAGTAAATTGCGAATAAAATAAATCTAGACTATTACAGAGCTTCGGGGATGGGGATACAAAACCATAAAATGGGGAAAAAAGTAAAGTAAACCCTAGTTAGAACTATTACAAACCATTAGCAATTTACATAATTTGGGAAAAAGACTAATGTGAAAATAAAGTACGCGAAGCGGTAAAACTTGAAATGGGAAAAGAAATTGTTTTTTGTTGTTTTTTTATGAAAAAGAAATATTTCTGATTAATCTAAAAAAACTAATTGATTTCACTTAATTAAGAAAGAAATTGATTAATTTAAAACTAGAAAACCCAATTAATTAATTAAATAACTAATTAAAATAAATCATTTTATTTAATAAAATTAATAAAATAATTAATAATATTAAATAAAACGTTATCAATTTAATTATTTATTTAAAATATTTTTTCATGTTTTTATTTTGATAAAAATAATAATTAAACAAAATAATGCAAAATAATATAAAATAAGTAAATGGGCCTGTTGTAATAGAAAATTGGGGGGGGGGGGGGGTATGAGAACAGAAATTGTCTAAGCCCAATTACTTAGGCCCAGGCGCTGAAGGGAGGCCTTCAGAATCCTGTGCATCTCTCCAATGAGGCCTATCATGAGTGCTCATATCTGGAGCGCTAGATTTGGATTGGTTGAGATCTGATGGTCATGGCATAAGGATACATGGTGAACACACTGACCTGCTTGCACTGAATATGTGAACAAGAAAACATAAAAACAAAATATACCAGGGGTAAGGGTCGAACCGTGCCCTGGTATACCAATGCCTTTGCGCGCTTGCTTTTATTGTTGGACGACTATTTCATCTGTTCCTATAACCAAACAATAAAATCAAAAAATGAAGCAAAACACTAATGGCCGGAGAGGCGTCGGAGCCCTAGCTCTGATCGTCTTCTCCGACAACCTGCAAAATGTGAAACACGTAGAAATCAATTTTTGAGGTTCTAGAATACCATGCCCCCCTAATTTGACCCTCCTGAATCCGAATCTGGCCATAGTTTTGGCTAAAAGCTCTTAGATTGTGTGTTTCGAATCAAGTTACACCGATTGGAGAAGAAATGGCACATAGCAAATCTGCGTGCATGGAACCATGTTAATGATCTAAACTTGTTCAAACAAAGCTCAAGACACGTTAGAAACATCAAATTGATTTAAAATATAGCAAGATAACAAATATGTTTTGTAAAAAAAGTGGAACCGACAAGGCTGTGTTATGTGATTTCATGCGTGCAGGATCATCATGATCGATCCAAGCCTACCCTTTGATGTTCCAGGAAAGGAATATGATTGAGAATTTGGGACGATAAGGCCTGTAACACTAGTATTGAAACCTAGGGTTGTTTGAAGAAGTTTGAGAATTTGGCAAGCTTTCTTTGAGACAGCAGCTCGTGTCCTTTTGATGCTGACGTCTTGTGTTTATATAGATAAGTGAAATGAAGCAACAAATAAAGGAAGGATCTTGCAATCAAGGCCATGCTAGACAAAAATCAAACACTTTTAAAAACTTCCAAATTTGAGATATTTCTTGCCTTCTTCATCTCACACGGTTTTGGCATGATTTGTAACAGGCTAGCATGTGTTGTATTGGGCCTCTAGATAATTGAAACAAAAGCCCAAGCCCGCATACTATTATCTCATATTTTATTTGACTTTATTTGCATTTAAATGAATAAAAATTCAAATAAAAGAAATAAAAATCATAAAAAATATGTGAATGTATTTATAGGTCCTCTAACTCCTCATGAACATATTTGCACATCAAAAGTTAGGCCCACTAGTTCAAAATTTCAAGTTTGCTCACTTTGCACTTTATGCATTTCCTCAAAATTTCCCAACTTGCACTAGTCACAACTCTCTCAATTTTCATACTTTTAAGGTGATATTTAACTTCTTGGAAAGCTCAAGATATCCTCTTCATTTTCTATTTTGATCAATTTTGCATTTGGAGACTTTATCTTGATATAAGTTTCCTTGACAAAAAGTGTCTTTTTGTTGACTTTTGAAATGACCTGTAATGTATTATCTCATATCTTTCAAACGAATCACTTTTTGGACTTGAGAATGAAAACAAAGTTGTAGATAATTGAATTTCCCTCAAAATGGGATTTGGTTGGGAAAAATTTGATGAAGCGTGTGAAAGTTATGCTTGGTCAAAGTTCAGTTGACTTCTCCTAAGGAAACCCAAATTTGGCAACTTTGGACTTTTGATGATTTAAGGGCTTTCCTTGAGGAATCATGATCAACCCTTGATCAAATGATTAATATCACTTCAAAATGTTGATGTTGACCAAAAATCTTGAAGTTTGACTATAAGTTGACCATAGTTGACTTTTTACCCAATACAGTTAATTTTCAATCATTTGAGCCATTGACTGAGCAAACATGTGATGCAAGACTTGAAACTTATCATGAGAACTGTTGAAGACCTATAATTAACCATGAAAACCATATGAGACCTTTGAAACCCATTATTCCTTGTGTAATATGAAACCCTAGTTATGGACCCATTGCTTATGAGGAGGTTTGACTAGTCAACCCTTGAGTACCTTGGAGTACTTGAGACCTTTATGAGCATGTCTTTAAGAAAAATGGCAGGGATAATTTTGGGGTACAGCAGTTGTCCCTGTTTAATCTTCTTAAACCTAAAGAGTTAGATTGGCATGTACACCATTCGTGACTTGAAGGTAGAAGATTATTAAACACTTAAGTTCTCAGAAATTTGCGCTCGTCGGTGCACAAAGTAACCTTATTGGTTGATTATATCGAGAATGGTCTTAGATATGCCATTTGGAGAGGTGACGAAGAGTACTCATTATAGATTCCATCCAAAGTAACCGTTGATAGAAATTAGACTAGGTCTACGCCCGACTTTGTCTTAGAAGATGTATTTGGAGTGAGTCTATTCTCAACTTGGTCCAAAAGGATAATCACAATAAATCTACGCTCGATTTAATCTGAGCCAAAAGATATATACGCTTGAGTTCAACTGGAAGAAGTATCCGAATAAATCTATGCTCGATTTAATCTGATCCAGAAGATGTCTACGCCCGTCTTCAACTTGAAGAAGTATCAGAATAAATCTATGCTCGATTTAATCTAATCCAAAAGATATATATGCATGTCTTCAATTGGAAGAAGTATCAGAATAAATCTATGCTCGGTTTAATCTAAGCCAGAAGATGTCTTCGTCTGTCTTCAATTGCTAGAAGTATCATAATAAATCTACGCTCGATTAAATCTAATCCAGAAGATGTCTACGCCTGTCTTCAACTGGAAGAAGTATCAGAATAAATCTACCCTCAATTTAGTCTGATCCAGAAGATGTTTATGCCCGTCTTCAACTGGAAGAAGTATCAGAATAAATCTATGCTCGATTTAATCTGATCTAGAAGATGTCTACGCCTGTCTTCAATTAGAAGAAGTATCAAAATAAATCTACGCTCGATTTAATCTGAGCCAGAAGATGTTTATGCATATACGTATGCATATACGCATCATAACACACAATCTCATTTATTCTTGAGAACATCATGACACCATGTATTTCATACATCATGACATTGCATACAACTGGTGTTTCGCCTTTTCAGGAAAAAGGTCAACCCAAAGATAATTACTATCAACTGTCGCAATTCCAGATTCGATACCTGTATCTAGCCATGGCATATCTGTGAGCGATCAATTCCAGATTCGATTCCTGTATCCAGCCAGGGCACGTCTGAAGAGTTCGAAGATTCAATTCCTATATCCAGCCAGGGCATATCTGTTAACGACTATTTCCAGATTCGATTCCTGTATCCAGCCAGGGCACGTCTGAAGAGTTCGAAGATTCAATTCCTATATCCAGCCAGGGCATATCTGTTGACGACTATTTCCAGATTCGATTCCTGTATCCAGCCAGGGCACGTCTGAAGAGTTCGAAGATTCGATTCCTGTATCCAGCCAGGGCATATCTGTTGACGACTATTTCCAGATTCGATTCCTGTATCCAGCCAGAGCACGTCTGAAGAGTTCGAAGATTAGATTCCTGTATCCGGCCAGGGCATATCTGTTGACGACTATCTCCAGATTCAATTCCTGTATCCATCTAGGGCACGTCTGAAGAGTTTGAAGATTTGATTCCTGTATCCATCCAGGGCATATTTGTTGACGACTAATTCCAGATTCGATTCCTGTATCCAGCCAGGGCACGTCTGAAGAGTTTGAAGATTCGATTCCTATATCCAGCCAGGGCATATCTGTTGACGACTAATTCCAAATTCGATTCCTGTATCCAGCCAGGGCATGTCTGAAGAGTTTGAAGATTCGATTCTTGTACCCAGCCAGGGTATATCTGTTGACGACTAATTCCAGATTCGATTCCTATATCCAGCCAGGGCATATCTGTTGACGACTAATTCCAGATTCGATTCCTGTATCCAGCCAGGGCACGTCTGAAGAGTTTGAAGATTCGATTCCTGTATCCAGCCATGGCATATCTGTTGACGACTAATTCCAAATTCGACTCCTCTATCCAGCCAGGGCACGTCTGAAGAGTTTGAAGATTCGATTCCTGTATCCAGCCAGGGCATATCTGTTGACGACTAATTCCAGATTCGATTCCTGTATCCAGCCAGGGCATGTCTGCATGAAGAGTTTGAAGATCAACCCCTGTAACAGGCCAGGTAATTATCTTTCTTTCTCAGGTACGCAAGTTCTCGCTAAGGAATCTCTTACGCGATCGACATCTAGATGGCATCTATAAGCCCATCCATTTACCAACAGTTCCAAATGGCATCTATAAGCCCATTCCCGACAAGGTTCTGTCACATCTCCAGATGGCATCTATAAGCCCATCCACTTACCAACAGTTCCAAATGGCATCTATAAGCCAATTCCCGACAAGGTTCTGTCATATCTCCAGATGGCATCTATAAGCCCATCCTCCTATCCATTACAGTTCCAAATGGCATCTATAAGCCCATTCCCGACAAGGTTCTGTCACACTTCCAGATGGCATCTATAAGCCCATCCTCATATCCACCATTTCTCCAAATGGCATCTGTAAGCCCATTCCCGCTGTCACACTACTGATACTCTACTATGTAAGTGCAAATTTTTGGGCACTCTAGTGTTCAATCATCTTCCACCCTCGGATCACGAAAGGCACACAAGCCAATCTACATCCTCAGGTCTAAGAAGATTGAACAGGGGCCACTGTTGTACCCCAAAATTTGCCCTCCCATATTCTTCAAAGTTTTGACAAGCATTATCTCAATTTGCTCAAATCTCTCAAAGATTGCACAGTTCAATTGCCTCCTAAGGCAGTCAAGATTAGGGTTTTGGTTCTTGCAAGGAAGTTGAGGTTTTCAAGGGCTCAATCAAGTCCCATATGCTTATATACATTGTCAAGCACCTACATGTCAAGTTTCAAGGCTCACAAGGTCAAGTTGCACAGTAAAAAACCCTAATTGCTTCACAATCAACTGTAGGGGCAAAATGGTCATTTGGCAGTCAAAAGTCAAAAATTTTGGTCAACATCTTATTTTGAAGCCACAATCATCATTTGGTCAAATCTTGACCATGATTTCACAAGAATGGCTCAAAAATCATCAAGATGCAAAAGTTTCTATTTTTGGACAGTTGAAAAGTCAACTGTAACTTGACCAAGGCATAACTTTTTCATGGTTCATCAGAAAAATCCCATCCAATGCTCATTTTGAAGGGGAGGACATTTCCTACAACTCATCTTCACATTCCAAGTCCAAGAAATTCTCTCACAAAAAGTTACCAATTTCAATATTATAGGTCATTTTCAAAAGTCAACAAAAAGGCATTTTAAGTCAAAGACCATAACTTGAGATTGGTAAATTCAAATGACATGGGACCAAAGGCATTGGTTAGAGGACTTCAAGACCTTTCCAAAATGTCCAAGAACATGTTCATATGATCAAAATTGAGCAAGATATGCATTGGAGAAGTTGGGAAATTTTTGTGAAATGACAAAAGTCAACTATCCTTGAAACTTCAATTTTTGACAAAAGGGCCCACTTTTTTCCACTTGATTCAGCCTTGTCATGCCACCCACGTGTCCCATGATTAATTTCAAGATTAAACATTAATTTTTCTATTTTATTTAATTTTTATTGATTTAATTCATTTTAAATCCATAAAATTCAAATAAAATCAAAAAAATTAATTAAAGGGGATCTTTGTGGTTTGAATGACCTTTATATGCCATTTACTAGCTTCCAAATTCGTGCAAGCTATTTTTTGTACACAAAATTTTGAATTTGTGCCAAGATGTCCAGATACATGTAAGCATGGAAAGGGAAAGTTTTGCAAATTTTGGAAGCTTTTTAATTTGTTGGATTTTGGTTTGAAAGCATGGCTTTATGGCTTGGATTCTTGCCTTATTTCTTTGTCCCCTCCATCTCCTCTATAAATACAAGCCATGAGAAAGCATTACAGATAAATACACACAGCCTAGAGAACACCCCAAAATTGCAAAAATTTCCTTGAAGTTGTCAAGCTCGAAAGACCTGATCTAGCCAGATTCAACTACTTCCAAGCACTCCATCAACATCCAAGGTCCCCCAAATGCTTATTTCTATTTTTCCATAACATGTTCCTGTGCAGGTTTCACAAAGGCTTTCCACCATGTGCATCAAACGGTCATGCGCCAAATGGCCTCAAAGATCAATCCGGGGGCTATGAGATGCTGGATACCATGCTCCAAGTCAAAGCACGTGCAGGAAATTCCTAAAGTCAACAAAGGCTTAAGCTTATTGGGTCATATTGCTTCCTCAAACCTCCATACCTGGGCCAACACCCCCATGGTTCTTTCATATTTTCTTTTGTTTTCTTTTCCTTTTTTATTTTCTTTTAACTAATTATTATTATTAACTATTATTATTATTATTATTTAATTCATAGATAATTATTTTCATAAACAAAAAAATCAAAAAAACTAATATTTTTATTATTCTTATTTATTAATTTCACTTTAATTCATTGTTTTGTAATTAAATTATAATTAATTAATTAGTTTAATTAAGCAATTTTAATCTTTTTTTTAATAACTAAAATAAATTTAGAATTAGATTTTATTAACTTTTAATTTTAATTCCTTTTTATTTTATTTCATTAAAAATATAAAAACACAAAAAAAATATTTTCTTTTAATAAATTAATTAATTAGATTTAATCATTAGTTTTAATTTCATTTAATCACAAAAAAGACAAAAAAAAAATTCAATTCTTTTCTTAAAAGGGTCAAAACCCTTAAGACGTTCCCGATTAAATTTATATTCGCGCGTATTTATTTATTTTTGATTATATTTATGTATCTGTACATAGTATGTAATAGTTAATTAGGGATTTTTACCGCTTTATTTAAATTCTCGCACTTATTTACCAAAACGGGTTTTTGTCTTTTGGCGATGTATAGACCCACGCCTTGTAATAGTTAGATTTACATTTCCGCAATTTATTTTCCGCACTCCTAACTGTTAAAAAATGCATGAAAGAATGTATGTAAATAAAATTAATCTGTAGCTCACAAATAACATGTACAAGATAAAACATTAACTGAAACACAACACACAAAACACATGCCACTTTTAGGGTACGCCTCACTGGTTGCCCCAACGTGGTCATCAAGTATAGGACGTCTTAGAGGTCGCCCTCCTGTCTAAGATCCAGTTGCCTCGAAACGGTTGCCTCGGATACAAAGGATCTAGGACATTAGGGTTACTTCTAAGGTGTCCTACCATTGCTTTGGTGACCACAATGTCCCTAATCATCGAATTGACCCGAACACCTCCAACGACGGTGCTACCTACCTCTCAATGGTGGGATAGCACTATCTAAAGGACTCTTACACAGCTTAATTCCTTAGAGTAGGTAGATTCTCTTAAGTACTTGCTCTTTTCAAAAACAAACAAAATACTTTTCACACCTTACACTTTCAAAAAAAGTTTTCAAACAATACTTCATACACTCTTGAGGACTGATACAAGAGTTACCTAGAAGTCTTCAAACGAACTTTTTTCAAAACCCACTCACATTTGAAAAGCAAACAATTTTGAAAACATAAGAGCAAGTACCTAAGAGCCCGTGGATAACCACGGATAGAAAGGGTGCTAACACCTTCCCTTTCTATAAATCTACCTCCCGAACCGAGAAACATTCTCATAAGGAATTTTGCTGTGCTTTTGTCCTTTCCATGTTGGAGAACATAAAAGACGGTGGCGACTCTTGCTTCCGCGACATTTCGCGAAACCAGCTTAAAAAACAGTCAGTTCTATTTCCACCGATCACAGAACTGGCGACTCTGCTGGGGATACTTAATAAGTGGGGTGTACCTTAGGAATAGTTCATCATCATGTTTTCAATTGCTTGATCCGTTTGCTTTAAAATTGTGGGCCTGTTTTGGGATTTTCATAGATCCTAACCCGGATCTGGGGGATACCTCTTAGAAAGTAGCAACAAACTGTAAGGGAACTGTGCGGGGTATACCGACATGGTTGAAACAGTTTGCTACGTTGATGTGGCACTTTGGTGAGTACCGGTAACCCTTGAGTCAAGTCAAGGAGAGTACGGGGCCGCCGCGTGGTGTCGTGAAGCATCAACTGACCTTAGGAACCTTAATTGAACCATCCTGGCCTCTTTAGGGGTAGTGAGATGACTGACTTTGGTGCAGTCCGAAGTTGGTTGATACTCGATACTACACTCATTGAGAGTTGTTTTCTTGGAATATCTTGATCGTCAGTCCAGTGGCTAAATCAAAACAATGAACATAGAAAACAACCCAATGATATTGAGCTCCTTAGAACCCGGTTACTTTTGATAGGACAGGTTTTTGAGCCCACCAACTTCAAGAGGGTAGTACCCCAAACTTCATGCTGGCCTAAACTCTAAGGGTTGTCTTGTGTGACTTGTGTGCTTTCAAACTTGACTACTTGCATGCTTGTTATCTAACACATGAGTTTCTTGCAGGTTTTGTTTACAATCCTTAATTGGGACTCATTACAGGGCCTACTTGCATCACTCCATGCATAGCATAACATCATACCATTGCATGCATCTTGCATAAAAACTAATCCATTTCAAGGATCTCAAGGGCTTGTGATGCAGGTCATGATGAACCAAATGTCTAGCAAGGGGCAAAGGGGATTTATTTTCCTCTAGCTAAGGTTAATGACTTGAGTCAGGGGCTATGACCCACTCGATATGGTGAGCCTTGACTCTTGAAGAAGGACTCTCAACAATATGCAGTGTCTTCCATCAAGCTACAAAATGCAAACTCTAACAATTTTCTTGTTTACCCCGCGAGATCCTTGAAAACATTGCATGCATACATACACATCATTGCATAACAGGTACCCTTGTTACAGGTCACTTACCTTCTTCGCTGTTTATTTCAGCAGTCATCATGAATTCTGAATCATTCAATGAACAAGCTATCAAGGCCCTCCAGGCCCAGAACGCCCAGTTCCAGGAGCTGGTCATGAGCTTAGCCCAAGGACAACAGGAATTGAAGACTCTGCTTTTAAAGAAAAAGAAGAAGAGGACTGTTTTGTTCAACCCTAGGCGCAGATCTGGGAATACACGGCAGAATGAAGCTGAGCGGACTACTCCATCTGTTGGGGAAGGAAGTCACCAAGAGGGAAGGGTTCCTAGTCCCGTAGTCTCTGACACCGAGACAGATTTCAATGGTGAACAGTACCCTCCTGCTGAGGACAGGTACAAACAGCTGGAGGACCGGTTAAATGCTATGGAAATTCAACGTGTGCCTGGGTTGGACTTTGGGGACCTAGGTTTATCTTCTGGGGTGGTGATCCCTCACAAGTTCAAGGCACCTGCCTTTGTAAAGTACGATGGGGCTTCCTGTCCTAAGTTGTACCTCCGTTCATACGCAAGGAAGATCCAGCCCTACACGGCAGACAAGAATCTATGGATCCATTTCTTCCAGGAGAGTCTTTCAGGGACTCAACTCGAATGGTTCTATCAGCTGGATGGAACTAATATTCGTAACTAGGAGGACTTGGCAACTGCTTTTTATAAGCAGTATCAGTATAATTCCGACCTCGCTCCTACGCGTACCCAACTCCAGGGCATGTCTCTAGGGACGGGTGAAGGTTTTAAGGAGTACGCGCAAAAGTGGAGAGACCTTGCTGGAAGGGTGCAACCACCTCTAACTGACCGGGAACTTGTTGACATGTTCTTGGGGACCCTGTCTGGTCCTTTCTTCAACAATCTGATTGGGAATTCTTCTGCTGGGTTCACAGATCTGATCTTGATCGGGGAGAGAATTGAAGCCGGTATTAAGTCAGGGAAGATACAAACTGGTGACTCCTCGAACACTGAGAAGAGACCATCCAAGAAAGAATCTAGTGCTATCAACGCGGTGGTTATTTCAAAACCGGCCGGTGCTCCTCAACATCACAACCAACAAAGGGAAGAGAGACCTAAAAGGCAATTCACTCCCCTCGGCATGACCTTGTCCCGGATATTGCCACAGCTGCTAGAGACCAAGTTGGTAACTCTAAGGGACCCTCCTAAGAATCCCAACAGGACACCTTCAAGGTATAACCCCAACGTTCGTTGCGCTTATCATTCTGACAGCCCGGGGCATGCTACAGATGATTGTTGGACTTTGAGAAACAAGGTTCAGGATCTGATCGATGCAAGGGAAGTCAAGTTCGACTCTCCAGAGACTCCCAATATGATCACTGCTCCCTTTCCAAGACATGGCTAGGATTAGAATTTTTTTTGTTCATTCGAATGTTCAAGTTGTATTTTGCTTTGATCGTTCAAACATTGTATTCATGTCAAACGTTGTTATTTCATTAATGCATTACACATGTCTGTTTTGAAGTAATTATTTCGTATTTACTATATGCAAACTGTTTTCATATTTTTGTGATGATCAACTCTCAATTAATAATTCTAAGCCTCTTGAGGGAGGATGACGAAAACGATACCATAATCTACAGTATGCTTTTGAACAGACCCCGCTGATGAGGTACAAGCATTGTTTCAATTCCTAAACACTGGAGTTATAAGGAAGATAATCCCTCGTCAACCCCTTCGAGCCAAAGAAGTAGGAGTTTTTCTTTTCGAAAATTAAAACCCTTAATCATAACCTGGGGCAGGGTAGTTCTCTCAGTTGATCCAAGTGCACAACGAATAGCACCAAAGAGGTCCTCACAAAACAAAAGACAGTGATGGTTCCGAATAATCATAAAGACAGGCAGTCATTATCCCTCAAAATAAACGCCCATTAAGTCAAAACCTATGAAGGAGACTTACAAAGCTGGGGCATCCCGCTGACTGTAATCACAAAAGAAACAGTTCAGGAAAAAAACAGGGATAACGAAATCAAAAAGAAAAGAGGACCTACAAACCCTCAACAAGGAAATGACTGCCTATTCAAAATAAAATGTCAACATCCGAACCATCATGGAAATATTAGGACAAAGACTCGAACAAGGTCTAACGCACGATCAACTGAGTTTAGGTTTGAAGAACATCACGAAGAACGGGTGGGTACAAATAAAATTTGAGCCTTTATCCTTTGTTTCTTAAACCGTGAACAAGGCCATGCTACAACCCTTAAAAAGTCCTAGCTGAAGCATGGGTTAATTCGAAAGCATACTGTTTAAAAGGTATCCTGACTCCTTAAGGCTCGTTGTAAAATCTTGAGTTGACATCGCATATTACATAATTTGCTTGTTTTACTGAAAAAATGCATTTTCAAAAACTTCAAGACAGACATACGCTTTGCATTTTTACTATAACATTGTTTGCATATGACTATTTGTTTGAACAACTTAGAAGTTCGCACGACGAATGTCTAATGAACAAAAGCACCTCCAAGCAAGGGGCATGGCATGATCATTGTCCATTATCTGGGGCAGTTAAATCAAGATTCGGAGAATCTCTCAATAGGCCAACCAGCTTGGGGCAATTTTCCATCTGGTTCACTTGGGGCATTGGACGATTAAACGAACATCTTTTGGTGGCATGGCAACACAATAACAGGGGCACCTCCCTACATCCTGAGAGCGTGGATATAGTCGAAAAAATACCACGCATAATCAAAGACCCGCTAGGTTGACACACCTAGGCAAAAATAAGGGCTTCCCGGCGAACCAAAAGGGTTCGGGCAAAAATAAGGGATGAAAATAAAAAAACTGTACGCCCGGCAAGTCGAAAACCTGAAAAGGCGGCTTGGGCAAAAATGGGTGTTGTACCCCAAAATTTGCCCTCCCATATTCTTCAAGAATTGCAAGTCAAAACTTCAAAATTCCCCAAGGGTTGCACAGTTCAAGGGCCTCCTAACAGTCAAAAATTAGGGTTTTGGTTCTGACAAAGAAAATGAAGTTTCCAAGGGTCCAATCAAGTCCCACATGCTTATAAACATGGTTAAGCATCCTCATACCAAGTTTCAAGACTTACAGCACAAAATTGCACAGTCAAAAACCCTAATTGCACTACAGTCAACTACAGGGGCAAAATGGTCATTTGACAGTCAAAAGTTCAAATTTTTGGTCAACATCTCATTTTGAGGCCATAAACATCATTTGATCAATTCTTGATCATGATTCTCAAAGCTTGGCTTAAAAAGTCCCAAGATGCAAAATTTTCCATATTTGGACAGTTGAAAAAGTCAACTGTAACTTGACCAAGGCATAACTTCCACATGGATTATCAGAAAAATTCCATCCAAAGCTCATTTTGAAGATAAAGACATTTCCTACAACTACTCTTCACACTTCAAGTCCAAGAAATGCTCTCATAAAAAGTTATCAATTTCAACATTACAGGTCATTTTCAAAAGTCAACAAAAAGGGACTTTAAGTCAAAGGCCATAACTTGAGATTGGTAAATCAAAATGACATGGGACCAAAGACATTGGTTAGAGTACTTCAAGACCTTTCCAAAATGTCCAAAAACATGATCAAAGCTTAAAAATTGAGCAAGATATGCCTTGTGGAAGTTGGACAATTTTTGGATATTTTGAAAAGTCAACTTTGCTTTAAATGTCTTAAAATTGCTAATGGGCCTCTTTTTCTTCCAAGATTCATCATCCCAAGCATGGGCACGACCATTTGGCCCAAAGGGAAGTTATTCATCATTTTTATTTATTTGAATTTTTAATTGCTAATAATTCATTTAATTAATTAAAATATGTGGAAAATACCAAAGCAAGTCAATCAAATCTTTTTATGCATGAAATAGCCTCAAAATCTCGTGCATGATCAGATAGGGAAAGAATCAAGGTAATTGAACATGATTGGTATCAAATTTGCATGAAAAAGATTGAAAAATATATGCCATGAAAATCAAATATCTCTTCATCAATGCAAAGGGTTTTTTGATCCAATTTTCAACTCTAATCATTCCAGTACTTATACTCATGCAAACCCTAGTGCTCATGACCTCGAAGCTGCACAGAAACACCATAAACAACTTTGCAATTTTATCAAGAAAATTCAAAAACTGAAATCACAATTGCAAGGCTTTCCAAGGCAAGAAAATCATTCCATTGCCTTCCTGAGACTTCAAGGAAGGTTTTCAGATCAAAACCATCCATCCTAACGCAAAGAAACGGTAGAACAATCGTGTCCTGTACAAAAAATTTTCAGTATTCTTGCATCATGATTCATGCGTTTTCTGCAGTTTTTAATATTTGATTTGTGTTATTTGACTCGTTCTGAAGCTAACCATGTGTGTTAATTAAGTTTTTATGCATCGTATGAAGAATCACCATTAAAGATAGCTAGGGTTCTTCAAGCTCCAAATTGGGCATTTTTGAATACTGTAAAATTGGGACTTCCTAATACCATGGCCAAAATCAGGACCTTCAGACGAACTCAATGATGGGGTCGCGCCCAATTTATGAAGCAAGATGGCCTAATCGCTATTCTTGAAAAAGGCATATTTTGGGGGGGTTTAAAACCCCCGCTAACTCCTTTTATGTTTCAGGAAAATACAAACGAGGAAGAAGAAGATGAGGTGTAAGGCGATGGTTGGTTCATTTGAATTTCGCGCGGAAAAAGGCCACTAACGCTTGTTTTATCTTATAATATTTGTTGGTCATATAATAATCAACACGCGTTCACAGCTCCGTTGGCAAAGCATAGCATTGGTAACCACTGGGACCTGGGTTCGAATCCCAGGTCCCCCTCCCTTTCCATAATATTTTTTCTAATATCATCCTGTGCAGTTTAAGTCCCATGGTGCATCATACGCTCATAATCTCAACGCGCCACATGGCCTGTAACCTCAATCCAAGGGCACTGAATGGAAGAACACCCTGGACGTTGGTCAACAAAGCCACATGCTACCCTAGAAAGTCAACGAGGCCAGGAAATTATTGGGCCAGAAATACTAAATGGTACCTCCAATTGGGGACAGAACCCCCTAAGGTTTTGCAATTCAATTCTTTTTTATTTTATTTGTTTCAATTATTTCTTTTTTTAATTCTTTAATTTAATTTATTTTCATAAAAATATAAAAATAATAATAAAAATCAGAAAGTCACAAAAAATAAATATATTTGATTTAGTATTTTTGTAAATAAATAATATCATTTAATCTAGTTTTCAATTCTAGGGTTAATTTTAATATCTTTTCTTAATAAATTAAAAAACTTGTAGAATTAGGTTTTAATCAATTTTATTACTTTTTATTTTATTTTCTCATCACCAAAAATTAATTATTTATTTTTATAAATCAAATTGCATTAATTAATTAGGTTTAATTTTAGGTAATTTTCATATTTTCTTAATAAATTAAAAAATAGCTAGAATTAGGTTTAAATTTCATTTAATTCACATAAAAAACCATAAATACAAAAAAACCTCAAAAATAATTTCTTTTTCATTTTAATTCCATTAATTTAATAATAATAATTTAATTTCATTAAAAAAGGGTCCAACGCCCTCGCTTTCAATTTTAATTCAATTCGCGCATTTATTTCTTTTCTTATAATTTTTATGTAATTCTCCCAAAGCCGTGTAAATTTATATTTCTCGCACCTTTATTTTTATGTCAAATCGGGTCCTGAATTTAATTTGGCGATGTGGACCCGCGCCTTTGTAATAGTTTAGGAACTTTAATTTCCGCATTGTTTTAACTGTTAATAATGGCATGCAAGAATGAATGACAAAATAAAAATAACGTGTAGATCACCCCTGACATGAACAAGATAAATGTAAATGAACATGACACACAAAATCACGCACCACCCCTAGGGTACGCCTCACTGTTGCCTTGCCTCGAAAGGTGATCGTCGAGTAGAGGATGTCTTAGTAAGTCCTCATGATCCGGGAACCTGGCATGAGGGTAGCTTCTAAGGTATCTTCCCATTGCTCTGGTGATCACCATGTCCCGAACCTTCGAATTGACCCGAACACCTCCAATGGTGGTGCTGCCTGCCTCTCAATGGTGGGATGGCACTACTGTAAAGGACATTTACACAGACGAATTCCTTAGGGTAGGTAGACGACTCTAGATACTTGCTCTAATTTCAAAACAAATTCAGAAATACTTTTCACACCGACACCTTTTCAAAAAGCTTTCGAAAGCAAATTTTTCAAACACTCTTGAGGACCGATACAAGAGTCGAACTGGAATTTTCAAAGAAACTTTTTAAAACCCACAGTTGAAAAGCAAACAAACCATTTTTGAAAACACAAATGAGCAAGTATCTAAGAGCCCATGGATAACCATGGATAGAAAGGGTGCTAACACCTTCCCTTTCTATAATCTACCTCCCGAACCGAGAGCAATCTCTATAAGGAATTTTTCTGTGCTTTTGTCCTTTCCATTTGGAGAAAATAAAAGACGGTGGCGACTCTTGCTTCCGCGACATTTCGCGAACCAGCGTTAAACAGTCAGTTCCAGATCCACCGATCACAGAACTGGCGACTCTGCTGGGGACTCAAACTTAAAGTGAGGTGTACCTTAGGGTTAGTTCATAACTGTGTTTTCAATTGCTTTCCCTGTTTGCTTTAAATTGTGGGACTGTCTTGGGAGTTCTATAGACCCTAGCCCGGATCTGGGGATACCTTCTTAGAAAGTAGCAACAAGGCTGTGAGGGAACTGTGCGGGGTATACCGACATGGTTGAAACAGTATGCTATGTTGATGTGGCACTTTGGTGTGTACCGGTAACCCTTGAGTTCAGTCAAGGAGAGTACGGGGCCTCCGCGTGGTGTCATGAAGCATCAACAGACCTTAGGAACCTTAATTGAACCATCTTGGCCTCTTTAGTGTAGTGAGATAACTGACTTTGGTGCAGTCCGAGGTTGGTTGATACTCGATACTACACTCAATTGAGGGTTGCTTTCCTGGAATATTTCGGTCGCCAGTTCAGTGGCTAAATCGAAACGATGAACAACGAAAGCAATCCAATGATATTGGGACCCTTAGAACCCGGTTACTTCTGATAGGACAGGTTGAACCCACCAACTTCAAGAGGGTAATACCCAGACCCCACGCTGGCCTTAAAATCTAAGGGCTCTCTTGTGTGACTTGTGTGCCTTCGTATTTGACTACTTGCATGCTTGCTAACTGACACTTGAGTTTTCTTGCAGGTTTTGTTTATAGTCCTTAATTAGGACTTATAACAGGGTTTACTGGGTCTCTTGCAGGTTTTGTTTATAGTCCTTAATTGGGACTCCTAACAGAGTGCACTGAGTTTCTTGCAGGTTTTGGTTTGCAGTCCTTAATTAGGGCTCACGACAGGGTTACTCACATTACCCCATGCATACCATAACATCATACCATTGTATACATCCAGCATAAAGACTAATCCATTTCAAGGATCTCAAGGGCTTGTGATGCAGGTCATGGTGAATCAACTATCCCAGCAAGGGGCAAAGAGGATTTATTTTCCTCTAGACAAAGTTGTCAGGGGCTATGACCCACTTGATATGGTGAGCTCTGACTCTTGAAGAAGGTTCCCCTAACCAAGGTTGTTTGGAAACCAAAACCAGACATGATGACTAAAGTCGGGGGCTATGACCCACTGGATATGGTGAGCCTTTGACTCTTGAAGAAGGACTCTCAACAATATGAAGTGCCTTCAATCAAGTCACCAGTTTCCAATGCTAACAATTTTCTTGTTTACCCCGCGAGGTCCTTGAAAACATTGCATGCATATCATACATATCATTGCATTGCAGGTACCCTTGTTGCAGGTCACTTACCTTTCTCGCTGTTTATTTCAGCAATGGCTTCCCAACAAGATAACCAGGGTCTGCACATCCAAGAGACTCAGTTCATGGAGATCTTCCTAAACCTATCCAAGGGGCAGGAAGAGCTGAGAACACTTCTCATGGAGACTTGGGTCAGGAACAGCGCTGAGGACGAACGGCTGAAACATCTGCAAGCTGAGGTAGACATAATGAGAACCCAGATGCTGGGGCAGGTAACTATCATCCAAGACTTAGCCCAAAGACAAGATGAGCTCGGGGTTCTCGTCAACCAACTGCTTCGGGGTAACCAACTGGGGCAAATGTCTAAGGGTAAAGAGCCAGTCGTCATTCAACCATCTTTGAGACAAGGAGGTAAGGGGAGAGCTCCTCAAATGGCTTCAGGTTCACAAACTCAGCAGCAACTTCACCAGCTTCAGCCAGACAAGCCCATGAGGCAATTCACCCAGCTCAACATGTCGCTGTTTCAAGCTCTACAACGCTTGTTGAGGTTGAATCTGATCACATTAAGGGCTCATCCCCGGAACCACAACACAGCATCTCCCACCTATGATCCCAATAAAAGGTGTGCTTACCACTCTGCCTGTCCAAGACATGATACAAATGAGTGTTGGGCTCTGAAGAATAAGATCCAGGACCTGATTGATGAAGGGGCACTGGAGTTCACACAAGATGGTCAGGCTGAGTTCTTCTACCATCCCTCCAAGGCTCACCATTTGAAGTGACAAGCCCTGAGACTAGAAAACTTTTGTTCATTCGAATGTTCAAGTTGTAATTTTCTTTTGTTCAAACATTTGCTCATGTTAAACGTTGTTATTTCATTAATGCATCACATATGTCTGTTTTGAAGCAATATATTCGTATTCACTATATGCAATTTATTTTCATATTTTTTCTGATGACAACTCTCCATTAATAATTCTAAGCCTCTTGAGGGAGGATGACGAAAACGATACCACAATCTACAATATGCTTTTGAACAGACCCCGCTGATGAGGTACAGGCATTGTTTCAATCCCTAAACACTGGAGTTATAAGGATGATAATCCCTCGTCAACCCCTCTGAGCCAAAGAAGTAGGAGTTTTTTCTTTTCGAAATTTAAAACCCTTAATCATAACCTGGGGCAGGGTAGTCTCTCAGTTGATCCAAGTACATAACAAATGGCACCAAAGAGGTCCTTACGAAAAAAGAGAAGACAGTGATGGTTCCGAATAATCAATAAAGACAGGAAGTCATTATCTCTTAGAAATAAAAAGCCCAATAAGTCAAAACATATGAAGGAGACTTACAAAAACGGGGGCATCCCGCTGACTGTAATCACAAAAGAAACAGTTCAGGCAAAAAATAGGGATAATGAAAGAAAAAGAAAGAGGTCTTACAAACCCTAAACCAAACAAAAATGAATGCCTATTCAAAATAAGTTATCAACATCCGAATCATCACCGGAAAATCAGAGCAAAGACTCAAACAAGGTCTAACGTATGATCAACTGAGTTTAGGTTTGGAGAACATCACGAAGAGCGGGTGGGTACAAATAAAATTTGAGCCTTTATCCTTTGTTTCTTAAACCGTGAACCAAGCCACATTATAACCCTTAAAAGTCCTAGCTGAAGCATGGGTTAGTTCGAAAGCATACTGTACGAAAGGTATCCTGACTCCTTAAGGCTTACGGTAAAATACGGAGTTGACATCACGTTTTACAAACATTCATTTGTTTTATGAAAAAAGGAATGCATTTTCAAAATCTTCAAGACAGACATAGGCTTTGCATTTTTAACATAACTTTGTTTGCATATGACTTTTTGTTTGAACAGCAGGAAATTCGCACGACGAATGCCTAATGAACAGAAGTACTTCCAATCAAGGGGCATGGCATGAGCATGGTCCATCATCTGGGGCAATCCAATCAAGATTCGGAGAATCTCTCAAAGGCCAAATAGCCTGGGGCAAATCTCCGCCTGAGTCACCTGGGGCATTCCAACAACGAATCTTGCCTGATCAAACACCTTCTGGTGGCACGACAAAACACTTTTAACAGGGGCAACTCCCTACATTCTGAGAACATGGACATAGTCGAAAAGATACTACGCAAAATTAAAGACCCGCTAGGCTGACATGCCTAGGCAAAAATAAGGGCTTCCCGGCGAACCAAAAGGGTTCGGGCAAAAATAAGGGATGAAAATGAAAAATCTGTACACCCGGCAAGTCGAAAACCTGAAAAGGCGGCTTGGGCAAAAATGGGTATCCCGGTGGACTGAAAACCCGAAAGGGCGGTCCAGGCAAAAGTTAGGGATCAAAAGTGTACGACTATGTCCCGGCATCTCGCCACTTGCCTACCAGAAGAAGATTCGTCAATTGGCAGTCATCAACACCGCATAGGTCTTCCTCTCCCACCTCAGAAACAGGGGCAATAATAAGTGGTCTAAGCGATCTAATTGCTTTATTCACCAAGGTACCAAGATAAGTTCGGCTGAAGAACATAACCAGTACATCCCAATTCCCCCAGAGAGTGAGCCAGCAAGTCAGTACACTCTCCCCAAGCAAGCTACAGTCAGCCTTAAGGAAATTGGGTATCCTCCCAACATTCTCCAGCAGTATACACGCATTCTTAACAAGCATCCCCGGCAGTATCGGTCTAAAGATTATTCCCCGGTGGTATATCAAACATTCAGTGGAGTCACTTCCCCGTTACAGTTCTAAACTTCCCCAAGAGAGTCCAATCTAGTTCCCCTAGAAAGTTGGAATCCATCTCCCCAAGCAGTAAGCTTATCCCCAGTAGATTCTGGAAGCTTATCCTCGCAGAGCACGAATACGTCTCCTGGCTTTATTCAAAGAGTTATTTCCCTACCAGGATATAACTGGGTTATCCTCAGCCAAAAGCCACGGAAAGATCGTCCTCGGTAAAGTTCTTCTTATTCCCCAGCGAAGTCTATCAACACTTCCAACATAACAACGGTATCTCCAACGAAATTACCATCAACATTCCAGCAAAGTATCTCTCTCCCCACAGAGTATTGCTCCCCGGCAAGATCGTTAGAGTACTTTTCTCCCCGCAGAATATTCCATTCGCCAAGTTTATTCCCCAACGGAGTTATCTTCTCCTACCGGTATTCTTGCAACTATCATCCCCAGCGGAAGCAAAATCTATTCTTCAAACATCAGCCCAGGAGTGACTTCCCGGCACCCGTCAAGGATTTATTTTCCTAGAACAAAGATACATTCATAAACATTGCATTTTCATACATTATAGCATGCATATATGCATCATATTTCACAAATCTAATTTATGTTGAGAACATCATTGCGTGATCCATATCATGCATTGCATATGACTGACCTTCACCTTTCAGGAAAGATTCAGTTAAGTTCTCAGCTATATTTCAAGACCTAGACCGGTTCAGTTAAATCGACCCTAAGATTTTTCTGTTTCTTATCCAGTCAAAGGCCTTCTCTGGTTCAGTCAGATCGACCCTAAGATCTCCCTGTTTCTTATCCAGTTGAAGACATTCAAGACCTAGACCGGTTCAGTTAAATCGACCCTAAGATTTTTCTGTTTCTTATCCAGTCCAAGGCCTTCTCTGGTTCAGTCAGATCGACCCTAAGATCTCCCTGTTTCTTATCCAGTTGAAGATTTCAAGACCTAGACCGGTTCAGTTAAGTCGACCCTAAGATTTCTCTGTTTCTTATCCAGTCCAAGGCCTTCTCTAGTCCAGCTAAATCGACCCCTAACAGATTTTTCTGATAAAGGCTCAGTAGAAGATACCCAAGATTCTCTCAATGATTACTGTTGAGGTTGAAGTCGCCCAAGATTCTCTCAATGATTACTGTTGAGGTTGAAGTCGCCCAAGATTCTCTCAATGATTACTGTTGAGGTTGAAGTCGCCCAAGATTCTCTCAATGATTACTGTTGAGGTTGAAGTCTCCCAAGATTCTCTCAATGATTACTGTTGAGGTTGAAGTCGCCAAAGATTCTCTCAATGATTACTGTTGAGGTTGAAGTCGCCCAAGATTCTCTCAATGATTACTGTTGAGGTTGAAGTCGCCCAAGATTCTCTCAATGATTACTGTTGAGGTTGAAGTCGCCCAAGATTCTCTCAATGATTACTGTTGAGGTTGAAGTCGCCCAAGATTCTCTCAATGATTACTGTTGAGGTTGAAGTCGCCCAAGATTCTCTCAATGATTACTGTTGAGGTTGAAGTCGCCCAAGATTCTCTCAATGATTACTGTTGAGGTTGAAGTCGCCCAAGATTCTCTCAATGATTACTGTTGAGGTTGAAGTCGCCCAAGATTCTCTCAATGATTACTGTTGAGGTTGAAGTCGCCCAAGATTCTCTCAATGATTACTGTTGAGGTTGAAGTCGCCCAAGATTCTCTCAATGATTACTGTTGAGGTTGAAGTCGCCAAAGATTCTCTCAATGATTACTGTTGAGGTTGAAGTCGCCCAAGATTCTCTCAATGATTACTGTTGAGGTTGAAGTCGCCCAAGATTCTCTCAATGATTACTGTTGAGGTTGAAGTCGCCCAAAGATTCTCTCAATAATTACTGTTGAGGTTGAAGTCGCCCAAGATTCTCTCAGCGTTACTGTTGAGGTAGAAGTCGTCCAAGATTCTCTCAGCGTTACTGTTGAGGTTGAAGTCGTCCAAGATTCTCTCAATGATACTGTTGAGGTTGAAGTCGCCTATGGTTCTCTCCCCGTTACTGCGGAGGTAGTAATCGTCCCCAGATTCTCTCCCCTTTACTGCGGAGGTAGTAATCGTCCCCAGACTCTCTCAGCGTTCCTGTTGAGGTAGTAATCGTCCAAGGTTCTCTCAGCGTTCCTGTTGAGGTAGTAATCGTCCCTGGTTCTTTCATCACTTCATGAAGATCCAGATTCAGCTCCTGTAACCATCCAGGACACGTCTATACAAAGAATCTGAAGACCAGCTCCTGTAACGGGTCAGGTAATCCTTTTCTTTTGTAGGTACGCAAGTTCTCGCTAAGGAATCTCTTACGCGATCTACATCCAGATGGCATCCATAAGCCCATCCACCTTCCATCATCTCTCAGCATGGCATCTATAAGCCCATCATCCTATCCATCAATCTCCAAATGGCATCTATAAGCCCATTCCACCATCACACTACTATGTGAGCGCAAATTTCTGGGCACTTTAGTGTTCAATCATCTTCCACCTTCGGATTACGAAAGGCACGTCAGCCAATCTGCATCCTCAGGTTTAAGAAGATTGAACAGGGGCAACTATTGTACCCCAAAATTTTCCCTCCCATATTCTTCAAGAATTGCAAGTCAAAACTTCAAAATTCCCCAAGGGTTGCACAGTTCAAGGGCCTCCTAACAGTCAAAAATTAGGGTTTTGGTTCTGACAAAGAAAATGAAGTTTCCAAGGGTCCAATCAAGTCCCACATGCTTATAAACATGGTCAAGCATCCTCATACCAAGTTTCAAGACTTACAGCACAAAATTGCACAGTCAAAAACCCTAATTGCACTACAGTCAACTGCAGGGGCAAAATGGTCATTTGACAGTCAAAAGTTCAAATTTTTGGTCAACATCTCATTTTGAGGCCATAAACATCATTTGATCAATGCTTGATCATGATTCTCAAAGCTTGGCTTAAAAAGTCTCAAGATGCAAAAGTTTCCATATTTGGACAGTTGAAAAAGTCAACTGTAACTTGACCAAGGCATAACTTCCACATGGATTATCAGAAAAATTCCATCCAAAGCTCATTTTGAAGATAAAGACATTTCCTACAACTAATCTTCACACTTAAAGTCCAAGAAATGCTCTCATAAAAAGTTATCAATTTCAACATTATAGGTCATTTTCAAAAGTCAACAAAAAGGGACTTTAAGTCAAAGGCCATAACTTGAGATTGGTAAATCAAAATGACATGGGACCAAATACATTGGTTAGAGGACTTTAAGACCTTTCCAAAATGTCCAAGAACATGATCAAAGCTTAAAAATTGAGCAAGATATGCCTTGTGGAAGTTGGGAAATTTTTGGATATTTTGAAAAGTCAACTTTGCTTCAAATGTCTTAAAATTGCTAATGGGCCTCTTTTTCTTCCAAGATTCATCATCCCAAGCATGGGCACGACCATTTGGCCTAAAGGGAAGTTATTCATCATTTTTATTTATTTGAATTTTTAATTACTAATAATTCATTTAATTAATTAAAATATGTGGAAAATACCAAAGCAAGTCAATCAAATCTTTTTATGCATGAAATAGCCTCAAAATCTCGTGCATGATCAGATAGGGAAAGAATCAAGGTAATTGAACATGATTGGTATCAAATTTGCATGAAAAAGATTGAAAAATATATGCCATGAAAATCAAATATCTCTTCATCAATGCAAAGGGTTTTTTGATCCAATTTTTAACCCTAATCATTCCAGTACTTATACTCGTGCAAACCCTAGTGCTCATGACCTCGAAGCTGCGCAGAAACACCATAAACAACTTTGCAATTTTATCAAGAAAATTCAAAAACTGAAATCACAATTGCAAGGCTTTCCAAGGCAAGAAAATCATTCCATTGCCTTCCTGAGACTTCAAGGAAGGTTTTCAGATCAAAACCATTCATCCTAACGCAAAGAAACGGTAGAACAATCGTGTCCTGTACAGAATTTTTTCAGTATTCTTGCATCATGATTCATGCGTTTTCTGCAGTTTTTAATATTTGATTTGTGTTATTTGACTCGTTCTGAAGCTAACCATGTGTGTTAATTAAGTTTTTATGCATCGTATGAAGAATCACCATTAAAGATAGCTAGGGTTCTTCAAGCTCTAAATTGGGCATTTTTGAATACTGTAAAATTGGGACTTTCTAATACCATGGCCAAAATCAGGACCTTCAGACGAACTCAATGATGGGGTCGCGCCCAATTTATGAAGCAAGATGGCCTAATCGCTATTCTTGAAAAAGGCATATTTTGGGGGGTTTAAAACCCCCGCTAACTCCTTTTATGTTTCAGGAAAATACAAACGAGGAAGAAGAAGATGAGGTGTAAGGCGATGGTTGGTTCATTTGAATTTCGCGCGGAAAAAGGCCACTAACGCTTGTTTTATCTTATAATATTTGTTGGTCATATAATAATCAAAACGCGTTCACAGCTCCGTTGGCAAAGCATAGCATTGGTAACCACTGGGACCTGGGTTCGAATCCCAGGTCCCCCTCCCTTTCCATAATATTTTTTCTAATATCATCCTGTGCAGCTTAAGTCCCATGGTGCATCATACGCTCACAATCTCAACGCGCCACATGGCCTGTAACCTCAATCCAAGGGCACTGAATGGAAGAACACCCTGGACGTTGGTCAACAAAGCCACATGCTACCCTAGAAAGTCAACGAGGCCAGGAAATTATTGGGCCAGAAATACTAAATGGTACCTCCAATTGGGGATAGAACCCCCTAAGGTTTTGCAATTCAATTCTTTTTTATTTTATTTGTTTCAATTATTTCTTTTTTTAATTCTTTAATTAAATTTATTTTCATAAAAATATAAAAATAATAATAAAAATCAGAAAGTCACAAAAAATAAATATATTTGATTTAGTATTTTTGTAAATAAATAATATCATTTAATCTAGTTTTCAATTCTAGGGTTAATTTTAATATCTTTTCTTAATAAATTAAAAAACTTGTAGAATTAGGTTTTAATCAATTTTATTACTTTTTCTTTTATTTTCTCATCACCAATAATTAATTATTTATTTTTATAAATCAAATTGCATTAATTAATTAGGTTTAATTTTAGGTAATTTTCATATTTTCTTAATAAATTAAAAAATAGCTAGAATTAGGTTTAAATTTCATTTAATTCACATAAAAAACCATAAATACAAAAAAACATCAAAAATAATTTCTTTTTCATTTTAATTCCATTAATTTAATAATAATAATTTAATTTCATTAAAAAAGGGTCCAACGCCCTCGCTTTCAATTTTAATTCAATTCGCGCATTTATTTCTTTTCTTATAATTTTTATGTAATTCTCCCAAAGCCGTGTAAATTTATATTTCTCGCACCTTTATTTTTATGTCAAATCGGGTCCTGAATTTAATTTGGCGATGTGGACCCGCGCCTTTGTAATAGTTTAGGAGCTTTAATTTCCGCAATTTTTTAACTGTTAATAATGGCATGCAAGAATGAATGACAAAATAAAAATAACGCGTAGATCACCCCTGACATGAACAAGATAAATGTAAATGAACATGACACACAAAATCACGCACCACCCCTAGGGTACGCCTCACTGTTGCCTTGCCTCGAAAGGTGATCTTCGAGTAGAGGATGTCTTAGTAAGTCCTCATGATCCGGGAACCTGGCATGAGGGTAGCTTCTAAGGTATCTTCCCATTGCTCTGGTGATCACCATGTCCCGAACCTTCGAATTGACCCGAACACCTCCAACGGTGGTGCTGCCTACCTCTCAATGGTGGGATGGCACTACTGTAAAGGACATTTACACAGACGAATTCCTTAGGGTAGGTAGACGACTCTAGATACTTGCTCTAATTTCAAAACAAATTCAGAAATACTTTTCACACCGACACCTTTTCAAAAAGCTTTCGAAAGCAAATTTTTCAAACACTCTTGAGGACCGATACAAGAGTCGAACTGGAATTTTCAAAGAAACTTTTTAAAACCCACAGTTGAAAAGCAAACAAACCATTTTTGAAAACACAAATGAGCAAGTATCTAAGAGCCCATGGATAACCATGGATAGAAAGGGTGCTAACACCTTCCCTTTCTATAATCTACCTCCCGAACCGAGAGCAATCTCTATAAGGAATTTTTCTGTGCTTTTGTCCTTTCCATTTGGAGAAAATAAAAGACGGTGGCGACTCTTGCTTCCGCGACATTTCGCGAACCAGCGTTAAACAGTCAGTTCCAGATCCACCGATCACAATGGGTATCCCGGTGGACTGAAAACCCGAAAGGGCGGTCCAGGCAAAAATTAGGGATCAAAGCGTACGACTATGTCCCGTCATCTCGTCATTTGCCTACCAGAAGAAGATTTGTCAAACGACAGTTATCAAGCACCTCCACAGGTACCTTCTCCCACAGAAACAGGGGCAATAATGAGTTATCTAAGCGATCTAGTTGCTCTGTCCACCAAGGTACTAAGGTAGGTTCAGCTGAAGAACATGACCAAGATACCTTCACTCCCCGCAGAGTAAGATAAGATTCAGCGATACTCTCCCCAAGCAGAGTTGGTCTCCCGTCAGCCCTGACAAGACACATTATCTCCAGCAAGTCAACAACGCTCTCCCCAAGCAGAGTTAGTCTACTGTCAGCCTTAAGGAAGGTGGGTATCCCCAGTAAATCTCAACATTCCCCAGCAGTATGCAGATGTTCCTAAGCAAGCGTCCTCGACCGTCTTAATATAAGATTATTCCCCAGCGGAATACAGACATCCAGTGGAGCCACTTCCCAGTGCAGTCCAAAGTCTCCCCAAGAGAGTTGAATCAATCTCCCCAGTAGATTCTTGAATCTTATCCCCAGTAGATTCTGGAAGCTTATCCCCTGCCGAGTACGAACGCATCTCCCCGACTATATTCAAAGGTTATTCCCCACCAGAGCTTATAATTGGGTTATCCTCAGCTAATTACCACGGAAAGATCGTCCTCGGCGAAGTTCTCCCTATCCCCCAGCGGAGTTCATCAAATCTCCCAACATAACTCATCAATGGAATCCCCAGCGGAGTTCTCATCAAAACCTCAGCGAAGTATCTCTTCCCACAGAGTATTCCCCGCAGAGTAATCTCTCCAACAAGATTATTCCCCAACGGAGTCATCATCTCCTACCGGTTCATTCTTGCAACCAACATCCCCAGCGGAAATGAAGAACTCTACTCTTCAAACATCAGCCCAGGATTCAGCTTCCCGGCATTCGTCAAGGATTTATTTTCCTAGATGAAAATGCATTCATAAACATCACATTGACATACATCATGACATATGCAATACGCATCATAACACACAATCTCATTTATTCTTGAGAACATCATGACACCATGTATTTCATACATCATGACATTGCATACAACTGGTGTTTCGCCTTTTCAGGAAAAAGGTCAACCCAAAGATAATTACTATCAACTGTCGCAATTCCAGATTCGATACCTGTATCTAGCCATGGCATATCTGTGAGCGATCAATTCCAGATTCGATTCCTGTATCCAGCCAGGGCACGTCTGAAGAGTTCGAAGATTCAATTCATGTATCCAGCCAGGGCATATCTGTTGACGACTATTTCCATATTCGATTCCTGTATCCAGCCAGGGCACGTCTGAAGAGTTCGAAGATTCGATTCCTGTATCTAGCCAGGGCATATCTGTTGACGAATATTTCCATATTCGATTCCTGTATCCAGCCAGGGCACGTCTGAAGAGTTCGAAGATTCGATTCCTGTATCCAGCCAGGGCATATCTGTTGACGACTATTTCCAGATTCGATTCCTGTATCCAGCCAGGGCACGTCTGAAGAGTTCGAAGATTCGATTCCTGTATCCAGCCAGGGCATATCTGTTGACGACTATTTCCAGATTCGATTCATGTATCCAGCCAGGGCACGTCTGAAGAGTTTGAAGATTCGATTCCTGTATCCAGCCAGGGCATATCTGTTGACGACTAATTCCAGATTCGATTCTTGTATCCAGCCAGGGCACGTCTGAAGAGTTTGAAGATTCGATTCCTGTATCCAGCCAGGGCATATCTGTTGACGACTAATTCCATATTTGATTCCTGTTTCCAGCCAGGGCACGTCTGAAGAGTTTGAAGATTTGATTCTTGTACCCAGCCAGGGTATATCTGTTGACGACTAATTCCATATTCGATTCCTATATCCAGCCAGGGCATATCTGTTGACGACTAATTCCAGATTCGATTCCTATATCCAGCCAGGGCACGTCTGAAGAGTTTGAAGACTTGATTCCTGTATCCAGCCAGGGCATATCTGTTGACGACTAATTCCAGATTCGACTCCTGTATCCAGCCAGGGCACGTCTGAAGAGTTTGAAGATCCGATTCCTGTATCCAGCCAGGGCATATCTGTTGACGACTAATTCCAGATTTGATTCCTGTATCCAGCCAGGGCATGTCTACATGAAGAGTTTGAAGATCAACCCCTGTAACAGGCCAGGTAATTATCTTTCTTTCTCAGGTACGCAAGTTCTCGCTGAGGAATCTCTTATGCGATCGACATCTAGATGGCATCTATAAGCCCATCCACTTACCAACAGTTCCAAATGGCATCTATAAGCCCATTCCCGACAATGTTCTGTCACATCTCCAGATGGCATCTATAAGCCCATCCACTTACCAACAGTTCCAAATGGCATCTATAAGCCCATTCCCGACAAGGTTCTGTCATATCTCCAGATGGCATCTATAAGCCCATCCTCTTATCCATTACAGTTCCAAATGGCATCTATAAGCCCATTCCCGACAAGGTTCTGTCACACTTCCAGATGGCATCTATAAGCCCATCCTCCTATCCACCATTTCTCCAAATGGCATCTGTAAGCCCATTCCCGCTGTCACACTACTGATACTCTACTATGTGAGTGCAAATTTCTGGGCACTCTAGTGTTCAATCATCTTCCACCCTCGGATCACGAAAGGCACACAAGCCAATCTACGTCCTCAGGTCTAAGAAGATTGAACAGGGGCAACTGTTGTACCCCAAAATTTTCCCTCTCATGTTCTTCAAAGTTTTGACAAGCATCATCTTAATTTGCTCAAATCTCTCAAAGATTGCACAGTTCAATTGCCTCTTAAGGCAGTCAAGATTATGGTTTTGGTTCTTGCAAGGAAGTTGAGGTTTTCAAGGGCTCAATCAAGTCCCATATGCTCATATACATTATCAAGCACCTACATGTCAAGTTTCAAGGCTCACAAGGTCAAGTTGCACAGTCAAAAAACCCTAATTGCTTCACAATCAACTATAGGGGCAAAATGGTCATTTGGCAGTCAAAAGTCAAAATTTTTGGTCAACATCTTATTTTGAAGCCACAATCATCATTTGGTCAAATCTTGACCATGATTTCACAAGAATGGCTCAAAAATCATCAAGATGCAAAAGTTTCTATTTTTGGACAGCTGAAAAGTCAACTGTAACTTGACCAAGGCATAACTTTTTCATGGTTCATCAGAAAAATCCCATCCAATGCTCATTTTTAAGGGGAGGACATTTCCTACAACTCATCTTCACATTCCAAGTCCAAGAAATTCTCTCACAAAAAGTTACCAATTTCAACATTATAGTTCATTTTCAAAAGTCAACAAAAAGGCATTTTAAGTCAAAGACCATAACTTGATATTGGTAAATTCAAATGACATGGGACCAAAGGCATTGGTTAGAGGACTTCAAGACCTTTCCAAAATGTCCAAGAACATGTTCATATGATCAAAATTGAGCAACATATTTATTGGAGAAGTTGGGAAATTTTTGTGAAATGGCAAAAGTAAACTATCCTTGAAACTTCAATTTTTGACAAAAGGGCACACTTTTTTCCACTTGATTCAGCCTTGTCATGCCACCCACGTGTCCCATGATTAATTTCAAGATTAAACATTAATTTTTCTATTTTATTTAATTTTTATTGATTTAATCCATTTTAAATCCATAAAATTCAAATAAAATCAAAAAAATTAATTAAAGGGGATCTTTGTGGTTTGGATGACCTTTATATGCCATTTACTAGCTTCCAAATTTGTGCAAGCTATTTTTTGTACACAAAATTTTGAATTTGTGCCAAGATGTCCAGATACATGTAAGCATGGAAAGGGAAAGTTTTGCAAATTTTGGAAGCTTTTTAATTTGTTGGATTTTGGTTTGAAAGCATGGCTTTTATGGCTTGGATTCTTGCCTTATTTCTTTGTCCCCTCCATCTCCTCTATAAATACAAGCCATGAGAAAGCATTACAGACAAATACACACAGCCTAGAGAACACCCCAAAATTGCAAAAAATTCCTTGAAGTTGTCAAGCTCGAAAGACCTGATCTAGCCAGATTCAACTACTTCCAAGCACTCCATCAACATCCAAGGTCCCCCAAATGCTTATTTCTATTTTTCCATAACATGTTCCTGTGCAGGTTTCACAAAGGCTTTCCACCATGTGCATCAAACGGTCATGCGCCAAGTGGCCTCAAAGATCAATCCGGGGGCTATGAGATGCTGGATACCATGCTCCAAGTCAAAGCACATGCAGGCAATTCCTAAAGTCAACAAAGGCTTAAGCTTATTGGGTCATATTGCTTCCTCAAACCTCCATACCTGGGCCAACACCCCCATGGTTCTTTCATATTTTCTTTTGTTTTCTTTTCCTTTTTAATTTTCTTTTAACTAATTATTATTATTAACTATTATTATTATTATTTAATTCATAGATAATTATTTTCATAAACAAAAAAATCAAAAAAACTAATATTTTTATTATTCTTATTTATTAATTTCACTTTAATTCATTGTTTTGTAATTAAATTATAATTAATTAATTAGTTTAATTAGGCAATTTTAATCTTTTTTTTAATAACTAAAATAAATTTAGAATTAGATTTTAATAACTTTTAATTTTAATTCCTTTTTATTTTATTTCATTAAAAATATAAAAACACAAAAAAATATTTTCTTTTAATAAATTAATTAATTAGATTTAATCATTAGTTTTAATTTCATTTAATCACAAAAAAGACAAAAAAAAATTCAATTCTTTTCTTAAAAGGGTCAAAACCCTCAAGACGTTCCCGATTAAATTTCTATTCGCGCGTATTTATTTATTTTTGATTATATTTATGTATCTGTACATAGTATGTAATAGTTAATTAGGGATTTTTACCGCTTTATTTAAATTCTCGCACTTATTTACCAAAACGGGTTTTTGTCTTTTGGCGATGTATAGACCCGCGCCTTGTAATAGTTAGATTTACATTTCCGCAATTTATTTTCCGCACTCCTAACTGTTAAAAAATGCATGAAAGAATGTATGTAAATAAAATTAATCCGTAGCTCACAAATAACATGTACAAGATAAAACATTAACTGAAACACAACACACAAAACACATGCCACTTCTAGGGTACGCCTCACTGGTTGCCCCAACGTGGTCATCAAGTATAGGACGTCTTAGAGGTCGCCCTCCTGTCTAAGATCCAGTTGCCTCGAAACGGTTGCCTCGGATACAAAGGATCTAGGACATTAGGGTTACTTCTAAGGTGTCCTACCATTGCTTTGGTGACCACAATGTCCCTAATCATCGAATTGACCCGAACACCTCCAACGACGGTGCTACCTACCTCTCAATGGTGGGATAGCACTATCTAAAGGACTCTTATACAGCTTAATTCCTTAGAGTAGGTAGATTCTCTTAAGTACTTACTCTTTTTAAAAACAAACAAAATACTTTTCACACCTTACACTTTCAAAAAAAGTTTTCAAACAATACTTCATACACTCTTGAGGACTGATACAAGAGTTACCTAGAAGTCTTCAAACGAACTTTTTTCAAAACCCACTCACATTTGAAAAGCAAACAATTTTGAAAACATAAGAGCAAGTACCTAAGAGCCCGTGGATAACCACAGATAGAAAGGGTGCTAACACATTTCTTTTCTATAAATCTACCTCCCGAACCGAGAAACATTCTCATAAGGAATTTTGCTGTGCTTTTGTCCTTTCTATGTTGGAGAACATAAAAGACGGTGGCGACTTTTGCTTCCGCGACATTTCGCGAAACCAGCTTAAAAAACAGTCAGTTCTATTTCCACCGATCACACCCGACTTTAACTAGAAGAAGTATCACAATAAATATATACTCGATTTAACCTAAGCCAGAAGATGTCTATTCCCGACTTCAACTAGAAGAAGTATCAGAATAAATCTATGGTCGATTTAATCTGAGCCATAAGATATTTATGCCCGAATTTTCCGAAGGAGTATCAGAATAAGTCTACGCTCGGTTTAATCTGAGCCAGAAGATGTCTATGCCCAACTTCAACTGGAAGAAGATGTCTCTTTGAGAATGACCTTCTGAGGAAATTGATTAAGTAGCCATTTTTCAGATGTAGCCTTTAAGAAGATTGTCTCGTCATATAGGTAGTGGATGATGTTTGTCTATTGATTGATCTTTCTTGAAAAGGTAAAGAGTTAGTTGTATGTAATATCATGATGTATGAAATGTATTGCATAATGATATTCTCAAAATAAATGAGAGTGTGTTATATGCGTTATGTATGCATATTCTATGATGTTCGTAAATGATGTATGAATGGGAAATGTTGTTGAAGTGTATTTATAAACCCGTGCAGCATCTTTGTCTGGGAAAATAAATCCCTGATTGTTGTTGGGGATGATGAGTATGTGTGTCTTCAATCTTGATGGGTATTCCTGCTTTCTGCTTGAGGAAATTCTGTGAGGGGTGTTTATTCTTGTTTGGGTAGAAGAGTCCAAGAACATTGGTTGTTCATTGATCTACTGGGGATTTTAGTTCTTATATACCCCGCTTGGGAATAAAAGAGATGGATAAACTATCGAGGTGCTGTCTGACCGAGTTTTTGATATGGATACCGACTCGTCTGGAGAGAATAAGGTTGAACAATATCTGATCCGGTCTCAGATTCAGTAGTAACTATTTATGGATAACAACCCGGAATTTCCTTTGCTGGAGGTGGGAGTCTTGCCGGTAATTTGTGGTAGAAACAGACTCAAGCTGGGGAGACTGTAATCTGTTGGGGAAATAAACCCTGTTGGGGAAATAAACCATGTTGACAGAGAAATACTTTGCTGAGGAAACACCCTTGCTGAGGAAATGAGCTCTATTAGAGAAAAGAAATCTGTAGGGTGTTTTACAATTTTGGAGGAATAAACTTAGTTGGGGAAGAGAATTTCCATAAATTATACTGATGTCTTAATATCTGATGGAGATTGGGACTTTGTAGGTTGGCGATATTTTCGGGGAAAATATCATATTCCTTTATCCGCTGGGCTGATTTGCTGGTGAGTATGATTAGGTCATCCCATTTTGCGAGGGATATATCTTTGTTGAAGATAATCTTGTTAAGACTACTCTGTGGGGATAATACAATGAGGATCTCACTGTGGGGATAGATGATGATTTTTCTATGGGGATACATAGATGATTTGAACATTATCCCAACTCCTAGAGTCTTGAGAAAATGCTCATTCCTGTTTTTATGCATGTATTTGTTTAATAGTTAATCATATTCGTATGCATATGTTCGTTCAATTTTAGTCATTGGACGTTTTTGCAAACAAAACAGAAAAAGGTAAAACAAAAAGTTTGAAACTTGAAATTCGTATTTCTATTGATAGTTTGCTCATAAACATGCGATTTTATACAGAGAGACATAAATCCTAGTAAGAGGAAATTGTTGTGAAATGAAAAGAGTACAAAGTGAAAACAAAACATATAGCTATGTGGAAATAATCTTGTCGGGTTCCAACTCTGTTATTTCCCTTATGTCTTCAAGCATCTCATCCCTCAATGTCAGAAGAAAGTGATTGAATTGATTTATACCGTTTGAATTTGACATTGGTAATAAAGTTTGTTGTAAGTGATCTAACGGGACATAGTCGTACGCTTTAATACCTAACTTTTGCCTGGACCGCCCTTTCGGGTTTTCAGACCACCGGGATACCCTTTCTTGCCCAAGTCTCCTTTTCCGGTTTTTGACTTGCCGGGTGTAAAAAATTTATATATATCCCTAATTTTTTCCTGAACCCTTTTGGTTCGTCGGGATGACCTTATTTTTTCCTAGGCCATTCAACCTAGCGGATCGTTTTAATGCGTAGTATCTTTTGACTATGTCCGCGTTCACAGGGTGCGGAAAATTTTCATTATCCATGGTGGTCAGTATCATGGCACTGCCCGAAAATATTTTCTTGATTACAAATGGCCCATTCGTAAGTGGGAGTCCATTTTCCCCTGGGATCACCCTGTGGTAGGATGATGTGCTTTATTACCAAATCACCAGCTTGATACTCCTGATGCTTGACTTTCTTATTGAAGGCTTTGATCATATGCTTCTGATACATCTGACCGTGACAAACAGCTGCAAGCCTCTTCTTGTCAATCAAATTCAACTGGTATAGCCTGGTCTACATCCACTCATCTTCGCCTAAGATTACATCTTTCATAATTCTCAGGGAAGGAATCTAAACTTCGACAGGTAGGACAGCTTCCATACCATAGAACAGAGAGAAAAGGGTTGCCCTAATTGATGTTCATGCTGAAGTGAGATAGCCATGAAGAGAAAACGGTAACATCTCGTGTCAGTCTTTGTATGTCACAACCATCTTTTGCACGATATTCTTTATGTTCTTATTGGCGGCTTCCAATGCACCATTCATTTTTGGTCGATACGGAGAAGAGTTATGGATCTTGAACTGCATGCAGAGTTCAGTGATCATAGTGTTGTTGAGATTAGTACCATTGTCTGTCATAATCCTTTCAAGGATGCCATACCAACAGATAAGGTTATGTTTGATGAACTGGGCGACCACGTTCTTAGTAACAGAGGCAAATGAAGCTGCTTACACCCACTTTGTAAAGTAATCAATGGCAACGAGGATGAAGCAATATCCATTAGAAGCGGTAGGCTTGATATCTCCAATCATATCAATACCCCACATTATGAATGGCCAAGGAGAAGTCAATACATTTAGAGGTATTGAAGGTACATGAACTTTATTAGCGTAGATTTGACACTTATGACAAGTTCTCGAGTGGTGGTGACATTCGGTTTCCATAGTCGACCAATAGTAACCTGCCCTCAAAATCTTTTTAGCCATGGTATACCCACTAGAGTGAGTACCAAAGATTCCTTCGTGCATATCTTCCATAATTTTCTCTGCTTCCTTCTTATCTACACAACGAAGCATAGTCGAATCATGATTGCGTTTGTATAAAATTCCATTGCTCAAGAAGAACTTAGACGAGAACCTCCGTAGGAATTTCTTGTCATTGATAGACACCCCTTCAGGGTATTCTTGAGCTTCAAGGTACCTTTTCACTTCATGAAACCAAGGTTTTTCTTCTACTCCATCTGTGTCAATTTCCTAGAAATGTGTTGGTTCGTCTAATTTTTCAATGGTAATTCTGGGAGCCTCGTTGTCCCATCTGACCTTGAACATGGATGGTAGTCAATGCATCTGCCAACTGATTCTCTTCTCTTGGTATATGCTCAAAAGTAATCTCTTCGAAATACAGAATCAAGGTTAGTACATGTTCTCGGTAAGGGATAAGATTCAGATGCTTCGTATCCCATTCTCCCTCAACCTAACTGATTACCAGGGTTGAGTCCCCGTATACGCTTAGGAATTTTATTCTCATGTCAATAGAAACCTTAATACCCATGATGCATGCTTCATATTCAGTCATATTATTGGTGCAGTCAAAGCAAAGTCTGACAGTGAAAGGCGTATGGTAACCCTGAAGAGAGATAATTACATCACTGATTCCATTGCCAAGTGAGTTAGAAGCTCCATAGGGAACCATAGTCCATTAGGATCGTGGCTCAGGTCCTTCATAGGGTCCAGGTTCTTCGTAATCTGTAACTAGCATAATGTTCTCATCTGGGAATTCGAAATTCATAGATTGATAGTTGTCTACAGCTTGATGTGCCAAATGCTTTGCCAGTACACTTCCTTTGATCACTTTTTGAGTGGTGTATTGAATGTCGTATTCTGTTAAGACCATTTTCCACCGGGCTGTTATTTTGGAGAGAGTTGGCTTCTCGAATATGTACTTGATGGGATCCATTTTAGAGATCAACAAGGTAGTATGGGTCAACATATATTGCCTTAGTCGGCGAGTAGCCCATGCCAAAGTGCATCAAGTTTTATCGAGCAGTGAATATCTCATTTCACATTCGGTAAACTTTTTACTAAGGTAGTATGTTGCATGCTCTTTTCGAACAGACTCGTCATGCTGGCCCAGTGCACACCCCATCGAGTTCTCTAGCACTGTCAGGTACATGATTAGAGGTATTCCTTCAACTGGTGGCATCAAAATCGGAGGTTCTTGTAGGTAATCCTTAATTTTATCAAAGGCTATTTGACAGTCGTCGTTCCAATTTACTACTTGATCTTTCTTCAAAAACTTGAAGATTGGTTCACAGGTAGCAGTCAAATGAGAAATGAATCAGGCAATGTAATTTAGTCGTCCTAAGAAACCTCTGACTTCCTTCTCAGTACGGGGAGCCGACATTTCTTGAATAGCTTTAAATTTTGCAGGATCATCTTCAATGCCTTTATCACTGACGATGAAACCTAGGAGTTTACCGGATCTTACCCCAAAGGTGCATTTGTTTGGATTTAACCTTAGCTTATACCTCCTTAGTCTTTCAAATAATTTATGCAGATGATCAAGATGTCCTTCTTGAGTCTCTGACCTTGCTATCAAGTCGTCAATGTAGACTTATATCTCGTGATGAGTCATGTCATGAAATAAGGCTAATATGGCACGCTGATAAGTTGCCCCGACATTCTTCAACCCAAAAGGCATAACCTTGTAACAGAAAGTTCCCCATTGTGTGACAAAGGTAGTTTTCTCCATGTCTTTAGGCGCCATCTTGATCTGATTATAACCTGAGAATCCATCAATGAAAGATAATACCTTATGTTGAGCGGTGTTGTTGACCAAAACATCAATATGTGGAAGCGGGAAGTCATCTTTGGGGCTCGCCCTATTCAGATCCCTGTAGTCTACATACATACGTACCTTTCAGTCTTTCTTTGGTACCATAACAACATTAGCAACCCATTGAGGATATGATGTCACTGCCAAGAAACATGCGTTGAATTGTGTAATAACCTCAGCCTTGACCTTTTCTGACATCTCAGGATGCATGCGACGAACTTTCTGCTTAATTGGAGCACACCCTTCTTTCATTGGCAGACGATGAACTACAATATTGGTATCAAGATCTGGCATGTCTTTTTATGACCAAGCAAAGATCTCAACATATTCATGCAACATCTAGATTAATCTGTTCTTGACACTGCTCTATAAGTTGGCACATATCTTGACTTCTTTTCAGTCTGTCTCGATACCCAAATTTACAACTTCGACTGGATCTTCATGTGGTTGGATAACCTTTTCTTCTTGTATTAAGAGTATGACAAGTTCTCTAGGTATTTCACAATCTTCCTCACCTTCATCCTCAGCTTGGTAAATTGGATTTTCGAAGTCATAAACGACAATAGCAAAATTGTTATCAACGAGATCCAGAGTAGACGAGGATCTGCAATGTAGTGTGTGGGTGTGTGTAAGAACACATAGCTATTTGAAAATGCAATAAGTAAAAGAAAAATAGGGAGCACAAAATTTGAATGCAAACCGTCCAATGTTTTTATCAAATGAATAATGTTTATGAATTATCAACCCTTAACAAATGAACCATTATGCCCCGGGTAAGACAAAAGGTTTAAAGTCAATGTTTATTACATAACCAAAATATTTTAAAAACAATAAGATAGGAATATAGCTATTACTCCTGACTAAAGGAGATAGGGAAAATGTCTTATGCTTTCCAATTGTCGAGTTCATCGCCAATGGTAGGGAATATCCAGCTGTCGAAATCACAATCACTGTCAGTATCCTCTATAGCGTTGACTCCGTTGTTGGTGATACGGAATAGAGGTCTTCCAGCCCGAGCGCGACGAGCAACCCTTTGACCTTCTGCAGTAAAGACCAAACCAAACTTGTCAGATTTATAAGGGATATCAGGCAGCTGACCCCAAATAGTATAACCACCTTCTTCTCTAGTAGCTTTGCCATCTTTCAAGGAAGCCATCTTATGCGGAATCTTGGCAGTCTTTGGAATGGCAGAAACATCATTAATAGTAGCAGGGGAAATCACTTCAAAAGTCTGTCAGAGATTCTCGATGAATTCCCCGTCCATCTCCATGTACCAGAATGAATTCAGGTGGCTGACCATGTACTCCTCTTCTCCGCAGACAGTAACAATCTTTCCTCTTACATGATACTTTAATTTCTGGTGCAAGGTGGAGGTAACAACACCTGTCCCATGGATCTAGAGGTGTCCTAATAGACAAGAATAAGTTGGCCGGATGTCCATTACGTAGAAGATAGACTCAAATATTTGTGAACCCACTTTGATTGGGAGGTCCACTTCTCCATGCACCATTCTTTTGGACCCGTCAAAGGCTCTAACTATAATGTTATTGGGTTTCAGCACAACCCTTTCATAATCTATTTTGTCAAGAGCGCCTTTTGGCAGAACATTCAGAGAAGAATCAATATCCATTAACACATGAGCCAATATAGTGCCCCTGCATTCAATAGAGACATACATGGCCCTATTATGATTTCTCCCATCTGGAGTCAGGTCAACATTGGAGAAGCCTAATCCATTATCAGTTGTTAAATTAGCCACATAACTTCCAAATTGATCATCTGAAATCTCTTGCGGTATGTGAGCAGTCTTCAAGAATTTTACTAAAGCCTGTGTATGGGCTTCAGAACAAAGCAGCAAAGATAACATGGAGATTTTGGACGGGGTCTGCCCCAACAGTTCAATAATTTTATAGTCACTTTTGTGAATGGTCATTAAAACCTCTCCTAAATTTTGTCCATAGGTGTCCTCAATTATGGTTTCTTTAGGTGCCTCCGCCTGGGTAGGCTATATTATTGGCTCTTTACCCTGAGCCTCGACAACTAATTTTGTAAGGATAATTCGAATAGGTGTAACCATATTTTTCAGAGAGATTTATGGGGAGAAAATCCTTCCGCTTCTAGTAACTTTGCTGGTCCCCACAATATTGTCAATGTTGGGATCAACATCTTTAGTATCTTAATCAGACAACTTTTGTTTAACACTATGGTAGTAGACGTCAGATCCATAATTCCACAAAATAGCTTTTTCTGAGGAATATGGGATGGGTCCAGGTGTGGTGATAATCAAAGGAGCAGCTTTCAAATTGGCGGTAATCCTTACAGGACCTTTGAAAGTGATCCTGATAGGAGTACCAGATACTACAGACAAATCTTGGCACAAATTCTCAGCATACCGAACTTTCTCGATCAAAATTACGTATTCATCCATTAGGCATTTGTGATACGGTGGCAGAACCGGACTATTTTAGGGAAAATACTGGTTTGCGTTTTGCGTTTGTGTTCACAAAATGTCGCGGTAAGCAAGAGTAGCCACCGAATTTTATTTTATCCAATCGGAAAGGACAAAAGCACGGAAAAATTCCTTTTTTGAGATTTTGAGTACGAGGGGTAGATTATAGAAAGGGAAGGTATTAGCACCCTTTCTATCCGTAGTTTTCTACGGGCTCTTAGGTGCTTGCTCATCATTTTAAAAATTGCTTGTGTATGTGTTTGTTTTGAAAAGTTTTTGTTTTACTTCGTTTTAACCCTTGTATCAGTCCTCAAGAGTGTTAAGAAGTGTTTTTGAAAACTTTGTTTGAAAAGAGTATAAGTGTGGAAAAAAGTTTGATTTTGAGCAAGTACCTACTAGCATCTACCTACTCGAAAAAAGAATGTTTCTGTTCTTGTTTCCCTTAGACATCGCTATCCTACTATTAGTGAGTAGGTAGCATCGTCGTTGGAGTTGTAAGGGTCAATTCGAAAGGGACGTACGATCACTAAAGCAATGTTAGAACGTCTTAGTAATAACCCTAATGTCTTAAGATCATATTCGATGCAACATTTCTGAGGCAACCTTTCTGAGGCAACATTTCCGAACGGGACATTTGATCTTTTAGACAAGAGGGCGACCACTAAAATACCCTATACTTAATGATCGTTTATCGAAGGCAACCGAAGTGAGAGTATACCCTAGGAGTGCGCATGTGCGAGTGATTTGATTTCAGTTATTATCTTTGCACATTTAGGGTTTGCTAACCATTTTAAAATGGGTTAATACCTATTTTCACCCCTGACATATGGGGTGTATTTGAAAAACCCCCCTGCCAAAAAAAAAGTTCCAATTGTTACCTTGACAAATTTTAAAAGTTTCAATTTTTACCTTGAGGATGCCACATCCCTAACTTATATTTTTGTTATATTTTTATTATTATTTTAATGACATGACTTGATTAGTTGTCATTTTTAATTAATTTTTAATTTTTAATTCCACATGGCATTTATATTAATATTTTATTAATTGAGTGTTAATTCAAAGTTATAAAATTTTTGTCCTTCACCAAGAATCGAACCATGACATACTGTTTGCAATAAACAATTCTTACCACTAGACCAATACATTTTCTTTGTTACATGTATGCATCAATAAATATTCATATCATTAACATATTAATTACAATTATCAATAAATTTTCTTAACTAGTTGATTTAAATAATTTTTAAAAAAATGTTTTACATATTTTATCTTTTTATTGTAACTTTTTTTAAATTTTAAATTTTCAAAAATCACTTAAATTTAAAAAAATCACTTAAATTTTCAAAAAACACTTAAATTTAAAAAAATCACTTAAATTTTAAAAAATAAGTTAAATTAAAAAAAATCACTTAAATTTTCAAAAATCACTTAAATTTTCAAAAGTCACTTAAATTTTCAATCACTTAAATTTTCAAAAATCACTTAAATTTAAAAAAATCACTTAAATTTTAAAAAATAAGTTAAATTTAAAAAAATCACTTAAATTTTCAAAAATCACTTAAATTTAAAAAAATCACTTAAATTTTCAAAAATCACTTAAATTTAAATCACTTAAATTTAAAATCACTTAAATTTTCAAAAATCACTTAAATTTTCAAAACTAAGTGATTTTCAAAACTAAGTGATTTTCAAAAATCACTTAAGTGATTTTTGAAAATTTAAGTGATTTTAAATTTAAGTGATTTAAATTTAAGTGATTTTTGAAAATTTAAGTGATTTTTGAAAATTTAAGTGATTTTAAATTTAAGTGATTTAAATTTAAGTGATTTTTGAAAATTTAAGTGATCTTTGAAAATTTAAGTGATTTTAAATTTAAGTGATTTAAATTTAAGTGATTTTTGAAAATTTAAGTGATTTTAAATTTAAGTGATTTAAATTTAAGTGATTTTTGAAAATTTAAGTGATTTTAAATTTAAGTGATTTTTGAAAATTTAAGTGATTTTAAATTTAAGTGATTTAAATTTAAGTGATTTTTGAAAATTTAAGTGATTTTTTTAAATTTAAGTGATTTTTGAAAATTTAAGTGATTTTTGAAAATTTAAGTGATTTTAAATTTAAGTGATTTAAATTTAAGTGATTTTTGAAAATTTAAGTGATTTTTTTAAATTTAAGTGATTTTTGAAAATTTAAGTGATTTTTTTTAAATTTAACTTATTTTTTTAAATTTTAGTGATTTTTTTAAATTTAAGTGATTTTTGAAAATTTAAGTGATTTTAAATTTAAGTGATTTAAATTTAAGTGATTTTTGAAAATTTAAGTGACTTTTGAAAATTTAAGTGATTTTTGAAAATTTAAGTGATTTTTTTAAATTTAACTTATTTTTTTAAATTTAAGTGATTTTTTTAAATTTAAGTGTTTTTTGAAAATTTAAGTGATTTTTTTAAATTTAAGTGATTTTTGAAAATTTAAAATTTAAAAAAAGTTAGAGTAAAAAGATAAAATATGTAAAACATTTTTTTAAAAATTATTTAAATCAACTAGTTAAGAAAATTTATTGATAATTGTAATTAATATGTTAATGATATGAATATTTATTGATGCATATATATAACAAAGGAAATGCATTGGTCTAGTGGTAAGAAGCACTTATTGCAAACCATATGTCTATGGTTCAATTCCTGCTGAAGGACAAAATGTTTTTAACTTTGAATTAACACTCAATTAATAAAATATTAATATTCCTGAAGGACAAAATATTTTTAACTTTGAATTAACACTCAATTAATAAAATATTAATATAAATGCCATGTGGAATTAAAAATTAAAAATTAATTAAAAATGACAACTAATCAAGCCATGTCATTAAAATAATAATAAAAATATAACAAAAATATAAGCCACATCAGCCTTTTAGGGATGTGGCATCCTCAAGGTAAAAACTGAAACTTTTAAAATTTGTCAAGGTAACAATTGAAACTTTTTTTTTGGCAGGAGGGTTTTTCAAATACACCCCATATGTTAGGGGTGAAAATAGGTATTAACCCTTTTAAAATTAACATACATTCTTGTCATGCAATCCTATTATCATACATCTAACAGTTAATATTTGCGAAAATAAAAAATGCGAGAAATAAAACTACGCTATTACAAGGCTTCGGGAAGGGGGATTAATTACATAGCCAAAAACCCGTAAAAATGATAAATAAATGAAAAAAGTCCTAATTAAACTATTACATCCCATGAGCAGTTACATCAATATTGTAAAAATAAATAAACGCGCGATGAATCAAGAACGAAAGAAAACTAGGGTTTTGACCCCGTCTAAACCTAATTAAAAGAAAAATCATTTTTTGTTGTTTTTGATTATTTTAAGAAAATAAGGTTTTAAATTAAATAGATACAAACTTAATTACTAATTAAATTAAATTAAGAAAATTAATTAATTTGACCTATTTTTATATTTTTTTATTTTAAGAAAATAAAATAAAAATTAAATCAAGTAAAACCTAATTTTCTAATTTATTTTAAGTTATTTACAAAAAAAAAAAAGAGATTAAAGTTACCCTAAAATTAAATTAAACTAATTAAATTAATTTTGACAAAATATATTTAAAAAAAACCTAAATTTGATGAAATTAATTTTATGAGTTTTTGTAAAAAAAGAATTAATTTTGCGAGAAAATAATTTAAACAAAATAAATTAAATAAAGAAAATATATAAAAGAAAAGAGAGAAAGAATTGGGCCTGGTTATGCTAGCAACTTGAGGGGGTGCCAATAGAAATCTGAGCCCAAAAGCCTTGGTCCATGTTGACCTCCATAATCCAATGTGTTGGCTTAACTAAGATGCATGGTAGACTCTCAAATGATGGCCTTTTGATCCAGCTTTTGGATAATCTGATGGCTGAAAGATGATGGAATATGGTAGTCCTTGCGCCTGTACATGTGCCTGATCATGCAAGTGATAAAATTATGAAATAATATGGGGGACCTGGGATTCGAACCCAGGCCCTTTGGCCTTTTCCACATGCCTCCAGATCAACTCTGCTAGCGCGCTTGTTTGTATAGGGAATAGTAAACAAACATTATATTAGCAAAAGCAATTCAACATATCAAAAACACGCAAAATTTAAATGGATGAATCACATCACGCCACGCCATCATCTTCCCCAGCGTCCGTCGTCTTAGGTAAAACTACTTTTACCTACAGACATTTTCTGTAGGTACAGCCCCTGCATATTTTCAAAATCTCATACAACCTTGATAAATGAACACTAATGATATAGGCCAGTTCATCTTGGCCTTGTGAACATCATAGTACCCCTCTTTTGGGCCAATTTCACCTGTATGAGAAAACCCCAAAACGAACATAGAAAACCTAACAATGGTGAATCTTTGTATGGTCAGCAAAAATGCAATTAATTATTACCATTAGCTTGCAAATGCTTCAAGGATTCAGAATATATAAACCAATCATGCTAACAATGTCAAATTCATGAGATTCGATTTCAAAAAGGGAAGGATGTCATGAGGCACTTACATTGCGTTTCTGGGCACGAAAATGCTTGTTGGTGATTAGGATAGACTCCTTGAACACCCAGGAAGCGAATGAGATAGCTTAGAAGGCTTGAGATAGCCTGGAATTATGAAATCAGATTGCCACTTTTTCTTGATTTTTTGAAAGTTGTTCTTCTCTCTCCACGCCTCTAACCCTTGTGTGTTTGGTCTGGATTTGTTCTATATGTATCCTTGAGTGAATCAGGTTTACAAATTTGCATCCAATCTTTGCAATTATGAAGATTTGGTCCTTGATTCACACTTCTATCCAATCTTTCCAAAATAAGAAAAATTCAATCTTTTTGTGTACAAACAAACCTTGCACGATTTGATTCCCTTTCCAGCTATTCATGGACCTGAAATATGCACAAAATCTCAAGATTTAAATTATTTTGATATTTTCATGATTTTATTTTGATTTAATTTGATTTAATTGAAATAAAAATCAAAATAAATGACAAAAATAAAATAAAGGCAAGTGGGAAGGGTCATGGCTCGTGGACCATGTTACAAACTCAATACAAGCACAAAAAGTTGGGGCCATTTGACAAAAATTGCAATTTGAGGCACTTTTGACTTTTGGCAATTTTGCAAAAAAGGTCAACTTCACCAATGCATAACTCCTTCAATTTTGACTCTATGAGGGTGTTCTTAGACTTTTTAGAAAGCTCAACATGTCTTCTAAGTGACCATTTTGGTCTCATATCAATTGACTCTTCCATGTTCATGTATGAATCTTTGACAAAAAAGGTGTTTTTGTTGACTTTTCAAAATGATCTATAATGTCCAAATTCATAACTCCTTGTGAGTGAATATTTTGAACTTGGGAGATGAAGATGAATTGTAGGTAATTTCATCCTATTCAAAATGAGCTTTGTATGGGTCATTTCTAATAAAGTATAAGAAAGTTATGCTTGGTCAAAGTTGAGTTGACTTTTCCTACAAAACCCTAATTTAACAGCTTTTGGGTTTTGATGAATTGTGAATAATCCTTGAGGAATCATGATCAAACATTGATAAAATGATGAATAATACTTCAAAATTAGTATGTTGACCAAAAATCTTGAAGTTTGACTGTATGTAGAACACAGTTGACTTTTGCCCTAGCACAATCGATTTTCAGGCCTTTGAGCAATTGACTGAGCAAACTTCCTCTGCAAGGCTTGAAAATTGACATGGATGATCTTGAGAACATATTAGGGAAATGGTGAGCATTTTGGGATCCATTGGACTCAAGTATCTTGATGCAACATGAAACCCTAATTTGAGGTAGACTGCCTTAGGAGAGGGTTTGTCTGGTCAACCCTTGGACTTCCTTGGGCAATTTGAGGATCTCTCTTGAAATGTATTGAGAAATATGGGAGGGCAAATTTTAGGGTACAACAGCTTCCCCTATTCAATCTTCTTAAACCTGAGGATGTAGATTGGCTTGTCTGCCTTTCGTGATCTGAAGGTTGAAGATGATTGAACACTAGAGTGCCCAGAAATTTGCACTCGCATGAAGTGGTGCTCGTCTTGCAATGTCGGGAATGGGCTTATAGATTCCATTTGGAAATTGATGTCAGAAGATGGGCTTAAAGATGCCATCAGAAGGAGTGTCGATCGCATAAGAGATTCCTCAGCGAGAGCTTGCATACCTGTTGTTGAGGAGGACTTCGCTGGGGAATGCTGGTCTCTATCTTGGTAAAAGTTGAATTTTAGGAGCTTTGGTCGTCCGTTATTCTAATGGGGAATCGTCTCCTGGTCGAAGAGGTGAAAATGAACTATCATCTAGTCGTGATCCAGGCTTCATAGTGATAAGATCGGCTGCTATTTGGTCGTGCTCTAGGTTTTACAGTGACTTACTAGGGAGATGATATTAAATTTGCTATCCGGTCGTAATCCAGGCTTTGTAATTTCTCAATTCTTATTTGGTCGTATTCCAGGCTTCATAAGGAAATAGGTTATTATCCGGTCGAATCCGGTCTTCAACTTGAATTTAGGGCACACTAATATTCGGTCGATTCCAGGCTTCTTAGTAGTTGTCCAGGTAAACTGTTATTTGGTTGAAATCCAAGCTTTACAGTGTCTTGTACTGTTATCTGGTCGTAATCCAGGCTTCAGTATCTTTTACCACTATCTAGTCGTAATCCAGGCTTCACGATGTCTTATACCATTATCTGGTCGAATCCAGGCTTCACGGTGTCCTGTACTGCTATCTGGTCGATTCCAGGCTTCACAATACCTTACTTCTTATCTGGTCTTATTCCAGGATTCAGAAGAAATCAAGTGGTTATCCAATCGCATCCGGGCTTCCATTTGATTTTTAGGCCTGCTAATATCCGGTCGACTTCCGGGCTTCAAAGTAACTGGCCGGGTAGACTGCTATTTGGTCGAAATCCAAGCTTCATAGTGTCCCTCACTGTTATCTGGTCGTAATCCAGGATTCAGTGTCTTTTACCATTACCTGGTCGTAATCTAGGCTTCACGATGTATTGTACCATTATCTGGTCGAATCCAGGCTTCACGGTGTTTGGAGAAATCAAGATATTATCCAGTCGAACCCGAGCTTCATAACTTGCATTAAAGATATACCACTATCTAGTCGACTCCAGGCTTCATAGTATTCTTGGCTGCCATTTGGTCGTAATCCAAGCTTCACAATGTCTTATACCATTATCTGGTCGAATTCAGGCTTTACGGTGTCTTGTATTGCTATTTGGTCATAACCCAGGCTTCACAATAACTTGTTGAGCTGTTATCTGGTCGATTTCCGGGCTTCACGGCTTGTGTTTATGATATACCACTATCTGGTCGAATCCAGGCTTCATGGTGTCCTTGTATTGCTATCTGGTCGTAATCTAGGCTTCACAATAACTTGTTGGGGATTAAACTATTATCCGGTTGAATTCGGGCTTCATAGCTTGAATCTAAGATAAACCACTATCTGGTCGATTCCAGGCTTCACGATATTTTGATACTGTTATCCGGTCGCTCTCCAGGCTTCACAATATGATGGAGAAATCAAGATACTATCCGGTCGGACCCGGGCTTCATAGCTTGAACTGGAATAGAAATATTTTAGCATTGATTTGACTGAACCAGAGAAAACTTGTGAGAATTTTGATTGTACCTTTCCCTGAATGGTAAAGAGTTAGTCGTATGTAATGTCATGATGTATGAAATGCATTGAACAATGATGTTCTCAAAATAAATGAGACTATGTTGTATGATGCATATGCGCATGCCATGATGTATGGATATGCAATGTTTTTATGATATTCTCTAATTGGGGAAAATAAATCCTGGACTGCTGTTGGAGAATATAAAGAGTTGAATTCTTCATTCTCGCTGGGGATAATGATCAAAGATGATTTGAGAATAGATTGGCGGGAGAATAACTCGGCTGGAGAATAAACCGGTGAGAGAATGACTCTGTGGGGAAGAGATACTATGTCAGAAGATCTGCCCATTTGGAGAAATAACCTCGGGTGGGGATGGATTACTATCACTGGTGAACTCTGGTTGGGGATTGAGTTTCTGCTTGTGGAAGAAATAAACTCCATTGGGGATAATCTTCTATTGTGAGTGATAGATAAACTCTGCTTGGGGAGAATTAACACCACTATTTTTTGGGCATCTTTTACTCTGCAGGGAGTGTAAGTGCCTTTAGTCATATTCTCCAGCCGGGTCTATCCCTGTACCCGGTGGATAGAGAAACTGTAAGGTTTGGACATTTCTTGTTTGCCCCTGTTCCTGAAATTACGAGTAATCGTCTTTTGTTTCGCATGTAAATATTTATGAGCAACAATTATTGTCAAATGCATATATCAAAAATGAATCATTGGATGTTCTTGCAAAACAAAACAGAAAAAGGAAAACAATTTTGAAATTTATTGAAAAATGAATTGTATTGATTTTGAAGTTAGCCTGTAACAGGCGTTTTGTACAAGAGGCTGACGTCCTAGTAAGAGAATGCCTCCGAATGATATAATTTATATAATTTGTGAAAAACAAAGAAAACAGCTATGTGAACAATCCGAATGGGTTCCAACTCTGCTATTGCTTTTATATCTTCGAGCGTCTCATCACTTTGCTACTTGGTTGAAGGTAGATCAGATTGATTGGCGTCGTCCGAGCTTGATAGTCGATATCGAAGTCTAGTTGCAAGATGATCAATTGAGACATAGTGTTACACTTTGATCCCTAATTTTTGCCTGGACCGCCCTTTCGGGTTTTCAGTCCACCGGGATACCCTTTTTTTCCCAAGCCGCCTTTTCAGGTTTTCGACTTGCCAGGTGTACAAATTTTGTTCATTTTCATCCCTTACTTTTTCCCGAACCCTTTTGGTTCTCCGGGAAGCCCTTATGTTTGCCTAGGCCTGTCAACCTATCGGGTCTTTGATTATGCGTAGTATTTTTTCACTATGTCTGTGTTGACGGGGTGAGGAAGGTCGTCACCATCCATGGTGGTTATAATCATAGCTCCTCCCGAGAAAATGTTCTTAACCACAAATGGCCCTTCGTAAGTGGGGGTCCATTTGCCCCTAGGATCACCTTGTGGCAGTATGGTGCATTTGATCACCAGATCCCCGACTTGATATTCTCGTCGTCTCACTTTCTTGTTAAAAGCCTTGATCATTCGCTTTTGGTACGTCTGACCATGACAAATAGCAGTAAGTCTCTTCTCGTCGATTAAATTCAGCTGATCAAGCCGGGTCTGGATCCAGTCGTCCTTGCTTAAACCTGTATCCTTCATAATCTGGAGAGAGGGTATCTGAACTTCAATGGGAAAGACTGCCTCCATGCCATACACCAAAGAGTAAGGTGTTGCCCCTGTCGATGTCCGCGCTGAGGTATGATACCCATGAAGAGCGAATGGTAACATCTCATGCCAGTCTTTGTATGTCATCATCATCTTCTGCACAATCTTCTTGATGTTCTTATTAGCTGCTTCAACAGCCCCATTCATCTTCGACCGGTAAGGAGAAGAGTTGTGATGCTGTATCTTAAACTATCTGCAGAGCTCGGTGATCATCGTGTTGTTGAGATTTGTACCATTGTCCGTAATGATCCTCTCTGGTACACCATATCGACAGATCAAATTGTGTCGGATGAACCGCGCCACAACGTTCTTGGTTACTGTAGTAAAGGAAGCTGCCTCAACCCACTTCGTGAAATAATCAATTGCTACCAAGATGAAACGATGCCCGTTAGACGTAGTAGGTCTGATCTCTCCGATCATATCGATGCCCCACATTACACAAGGTCAAGGAGTTGTCAAGACGTTCAGAGGAACTGGAGGTACATGCACCTTATCAGCTAGATTTGGAACTTATTTTGACCTCTTTCCTGTCTTCCTCTGTACCCAAATTCACTGATTCCACTGGCTCTTCATGAGGTTGTATGGCCCTCTCTTCATGTAGTAACATTCTAGCAAGTTCCCCAGGCACTTCACAATCATCCTCACCTTCGTCCTCGGCTTGGTTGATCGGATTTTCAAAGTTATAACTGGCAGTAGCAGAGTCGTTATCAATGGGATCCAGAGTGGATGTGGATCTGCATTATGATATGTGAATGTGTGTAAGACACTAGCTGTTTTGATAAAGTGCAAGATAGAAAGGAAAAACAAGGAGCGCAAAATTTGTAATGCAAGAAAACGTCCAATGCTTTATTGATGATATATGAAAATGACAAATAATAAGCCCTCACAAACAAAGCCAGGGTGCCTCGGGCAAGGCACCGGGTTGTAAAGTTTCGAACTGTCTGTTAAAAGTCTCAAAACAAAAGTCTATTACTGTGTAATAAAAGAAACAGGCACAAAGTCCTTTGCCGTCCAGTTGTTCAATCCATCGTTGGTAGTAGGGTAAATCCAGTTATCGATATCTGACTCTTCCTCATCATCCTAAATTGCATTCACTCCCTGATTACTGATGTGTAGAGGAGGTCTTCCAATCAGTGCGCGCCGAACAGCCCTTTGAGCCTCTGTAGTAAAGCCCAAACCAAACTTGTTAGTTTTGTGTGTGAAATCAGGGAGCTGACCCCAATTTGCACACCCACCTTTTTCAATTACAGCCCTGGCATCCTTGAGGGAAGCCATCTTCATTGGGGGTTTGTCAGCAGCAACTTCAGTCGATGCTAGAGTCCGAGGGACTTCTTCAAAGTTCTGACACGGGGTTTCGATGAACTCCCCATCCATCTCCACATAGCGAAAGGAATTAAGATTACTCACCATGTACTCCTCTTCTCCTTGCACTGTAACAATCTTCCCTTTTACTGGATATTTCAACATCTGATGGAGCGTAGAAGTTACTGCCCCAGCCTTATGAATCCAAGGGCAACCCAGCAAGCAAGAATAAGATGGTCGGATATCCATCACATAGAAAGTAGATGCAAAAGTCTGAGAGCCAACTTTAATAGGGACGTCCACCTCCCCGTGCACCATCCTTTTTGACCCATCGAAAGCTCTAACCACAATATTACTCAGCTTCAGAATCAAACCTTCACAGTCTAGACAGTTTAATGCTTTCTTCGGCAAAACATTCAATGAGGACCCAATATCCACCAGTATGTGGGCCAAAGTAGTGCCCCTGCACTCGATCGAGACGTGCAGAGCATCATTGTGATTTCTTCCTTTAGCAGTCAGATCCGCATCTGAGAAACCCAACCCGTTGTCAGCAGTCAAACTAGTTACACAGTCTTTGAATTGATCGGCAGGAGTTTCCTGCGGCACATGCACAGTTTTGAGGAAAGCAATTAAAGCCTTTGCATGGGCTTCCGAACACAATAACAAGGACAACATGGAGATTTTCGATGGGGTCTGCCCCAGATGCTCGACTACGTTGTAGTCGCTCTTCTTGATAATCTTCAAAATTTCCTCTATCTCCTGCTTAGAGGTTTCTACAATGATCTTCTTAGGTGCCTCCATCCGGGCAGGCTCACCTGTGGTTTCTTTGCCCCGAGTGTTGGATGGCTCGGCGACAGGGGTGATAACTGGAATGGGAACTGGGACAGTAGCTGATGTACTAGCAAATGGGATGACAACATGTTTATGAATAGTCGGAGGGGAAATCTCAGGAGATAATAGTCTTCCACTTCTGGTGACCTTGCTAGCCCCGACAATATTTCTGACATCAGCATCAGCTTCTTCAATCTTTAAGTCTTGTTTAGCTCCATGGTAATACACATCGGCCCCATAGTGCCAAGGGACAACCTTATCCGAAGTGTATGGGATAGGACCAGGGACAGTAATGATTAACGGAGTGATTCTCAGAATAGATGTAATCCTAACAGGCTTTCTCGAGGAAGCCTTGGAAGGATTGGCGGAAATGGTAATGATGGCAACATCTACAACTGGAATCAACGGAGTCAAAGTCTTCTCGAACATGATCTCTTTGTTATCCATCAGGCGTTGAACATCTGATTTCAATAAATGGCAACCAGCAGACAGAATTGAACACAAGTGGCAATCTTCGCCATAACCCGGAAATAAACCGGCCAATAATAGATTCTTCTTAACTGTCATCAAAGGAGTAGAAACTTCTTCCACGGAGGTTACAAATAAATCATCATCCACAAGATTTACTCCATGACCATGCTTGGGCATGGGAGCAATTATGACGTTGGATTTCTCCGGAGTGTCAAACTCAATCTCTTTAGCTTCAATCAAATCTTGCACCTTATTCTTCAAGGCCCAACAGTTGTTTGTATCATGACCTGGGCTATCGGAGTGATTAGCGCAGCGGGCGTTCGAATTATATAGCGGAGATGTGGTGCTAGGATTCTTCGGGGCTTCCCTCAGAGTTACCAGGTTGGTCTTCAACAATTGTGGTAGAATTTGAGACAAGGTCATATTAAGTCGAGTGTATTATCTTTGTGGCCTCTCCATTCTTTGCTGATTGTTGCATTGTGTGGCAACGGTGGGTCTTGATATTACTATTGCATTCACTGCTTGACGGTGTTCAAGTTTGTTTTGGCTCCTCGGGCTGTAAACTGCACTAGCTTCTTTCTTACCGGTGAAAGGCTTCTTTACTGCACTTGAAGACGTATCCTTATGTATCTTACCACTTCGGATACCATCTTCTACTCTCTCCCTAGTCAAAATCAACTCAGTAAACCCGGATGATGAACTGCTGATCAGATGATTGAAAAATGGACCAGATAACATCCCCAGAAACATATCAACCAACTCCCTATCAGACAAAGGGGGTTGGACTCTTCTAGCCAGATCTCTCCACTTTTAAGCATAGTCCTTAAAACCTTCACTTACACCCATAGACATACCCTGAAGCTGAGTACGAGTGGGAGAAAGGTCAGTGTTATACTGATACTGCCTGTAAAAAGAAGCAGCAAGGTCTTCCCAGTTTCAGACATTAGCTCCTTCCAATTGATAAAACCATTCAAGCTGAGTCCCTGACAGACTATCTTGAAAGAAGTGTACCCATAAATTTCTATCAGCAGTGTGGGGTTGGATTATTCTGACGTACGAGCGGAGATAGAGTTTTGGACAGGATACTCCATCATACTTGGCAAAAACCTGAGCTTTGAACTTATGAGGGATCACCACCCCAAATGCCAGTCCCAGATCTCCGAAATCCAAACCAGGGATCTTCTGAATCTCCATAGCACTCAGACGGTCTTCAAGTTGTTTTTACCTATCCTCAGCAGGAGGATACTGCTCATCATCAAAATCAATATCACTGTCAGAGACCACAGTACTGGGACCCTTTTCTTCTTCTTGGTCCTCCTCTCCTTTGGATGAAAGAGACAAATCAGCTTCTTGTCGCAACCTATTCCCAAATATGTTACCCATATTCAGAAGAACCACCTTCTTCTTCTTCTTCTCCTTCAGGATGAGAGTCTTCAAATCCTCTTACCCTTTAGCCAAGTTCAAGAACATCTCTTGGAATTTGGCATTCTGTGCCTGAAGAGCTTTGATGGCTTGATCGGTAGTGTTGTACCCCAAAATTTTCCCTCGCATTTTTCCATAATAAATCTCAGCTTCAGGCATTTTCTGACTTTTCAAACTGGCTCAAGAATCGGACAAACGGACTTTTCTCGTCAGTCAAACAAAAATTAAGGTTTCATTGATTTTTCAGGGCTCTGGATTTTCTCAAAAAAACAGTTGGCTTAGGGTTTTGGTTGATTTTGGCTCAATTTTGATTAGGTGGACGTTCTTTGGCATTGAATCAGGAATTAAGGTTTTATGGGCATATTCTCAGAAAGATTAAAATTCCACAGCACTTTGCAAGTTACTCCGAGATTCGGGTCGAATTCGCATTGTTTTTAATTTAATCAGTAAGAAGAGGCAGTTGGTTTGAATTCATGTTGTTTGTTTGAGCCAGTCAAAAGAAATACACAGTTTGGATTTACAGTGTTTGTTGAAAATCAGTGAAAAGAGAGAACGCGCCTGATCAGTGTTTTGAGTAACTGTTGATTTGCTTTGGAGATACCAGGTTTAATTGATCAATTACTAAGACATTGTTTTATTTAAATTATTTATTATTCTAAATTAAGTGATTGAAATTTATTTTTCAATTATTTTAATTCAAAGAGTTTTAAATAAATAAATAAACAATAAAGAGAAAAACAGAATTAATCGGATAATGGAAACTTTTATTTATTCTTAAATTAACTGTACGATTATTGTTTATAATTTAATTACAAACAATGGTTTTACATTAATTTAAACATTAAATAAAAAGAAAAACTATCCTATTTTTCTAATTCTTCAGTCTTCATTTAGTACCCCTCCATCCATTTTTATTCACCTGCAAAAAGAAAAAGAGAAAAGTCAAAAAAGCAGATAAAATAATAAACGACAGAAGAAATTCATCATTAAGGGCCACTGATTGGGATCAGTTAACCCTCTCTGCAAATCACAGGATTTCTCCCGGTTCACAAAGAGGGAAGAATTTTTATGCAAAGTTGAGAAAAATGCAAAGTGTCAAAAATACCTAAGTTCAAAATGTCAAACTGCACAAACTCAATCCCAAGTTCAAACCAAACTGAAAAAATCCAATTTCCTACTTTATGTCACAAAGGCCAAAAGTACAGTTTACTGTCAAAATGCCAAAAGTCCACTCAAAACTGTCATGAAGAGGATTTGGCAAAGGTATAGAAAGTTCAAAATGCCAAAGTCTACAAAAGCTGTCAAAAGAAAAGATAAAATATGCAGAGGAAAGTTATGCAAGCAAGCAAGACACTTTCTTCTCATCATTTCCCAATGGCCACTTTCAGAATTAAAAGTACAGTAGAAAACATATTTTAACATATTTGACTGTACTAGAAGAAAGAGAGATAAAGAAGAATGCAGGTTTCTAGGCTTTAGGCAGGCATAGATAGGAAGAGAAACCAATACAAACTGATATACAAAAACCTGCATATGCAAGCTAAACACATGACCTGCTGGACAAAAACCTGCATATGCAAGCTAAACACATGACCTGCTGGACCAAAACCTGCATATGCAAGCTAAGCACATAACCTGCTGGAGTAGAACCTGCTACCTCAAGCAATAACCAAAACCTGCATTAGCTTTGTTTCAAAAAAGCCTCATCATACTGGTTAAAGCCATAAAACCTGTTAATCTCATAACCAGCAATAAGCATCAAAACCTGCCTAAGCTTTAAAGCAAGTCAAAACCAATAACCAGTTCAGAGTCCCCCAACACCCAAACTATGCACCAAACATCATTAAACTACATATGCCAAACCTGCTAAAAGGTCAAAACCTATCAAACACCTAAAACCTGAAGCATACCCTGCCTCAACATACAAACTGCATAAACCATAAACATCTCCAAAAGACATCTCAAAAACCATATACCAAATGTTCTACCCACTGCCAAAAATCCATGAACTTTAAGCAAGAAATATAAGCATTCAACCTGTCCAGTTCAAACCTGAACAACCATAACAACATAACCTGCTGAAACACATCAAACCAGACCAAACTCACCCTACTGTCAAACAAAAGCCTGGCTTAAACTCAAAAACACCATTTCCAAACCCAAATACCCCAGGCCTCAGAAGAAACTCTTCATCATAGGAATCCAACTCAAGGCAATAAGAGAAGAAGCGGTAAAAGCAACACAAGCAAGCACTTCAACAAAGCATTTCAAGCATACAGGCAAAACCCCCTCAGAACTCTGAGTTCATCATAGGGTGGAAGAAGAAACGGAAAGCATACAGTGGTAAAGAAAAAGATAAAGAGTACCAGGAAGCTCAAAGGGTACATCATCACGTGTATCCTCCACCCACCGGCCATCCTCAGCGCCTCCGGTCCGCCTCATCTCCATCTCCCAAAAAGCCTAAGGTATAAACCCCTTCTCTTCCCTTTTTTTGTCGCTCACAGAAATAATGATGACACAAAGCTAAGCATGCAAGACAAATTATTGAAACCCTAAAAAACTAAAGAAAACCAGAAAAAACAGTTTTTCAATACAACTTCCACTGGTGGAAGTATAGTGTAAAAAGTGTCAAAAACCAGAAAAAAACAGTTTTTCAATACAACTTCCACTGGTGGAAGTATAGTGTAAAAAGTGTCAAAAACCAGAAAAAACAGTTTTTTCAATACAACTTCCACTGGTGGAAGTATAGTGTAAAAAGTGTCAAAAACCAGAAAAAAACAGTTTTTCAATACAACTTCCACTGGTGGAAGTATAGTGTAAAAAGTGTCAAAAACCAGAAAAAAACAGTTTTTCAATACAACTTCCACTGGTGGAAGTATAGTGTAAAAAGTGTCAAAAACCAGAAAAAACAGTTTTTTCAATACAACTTCCACTGGTGGAAGTATAGTGTAAAAAGTGTCAAAAACCAGAAAAAACAGTTTTTTCAATACAACTTCCACTAGTGGAAGTATAGTGTAAAAAGTGTCAAAAACCAGAAAACCAGTTGTGATACGGTGGGAGAACTGACTTGAGGTTTGCGTTTGTATTCGCAAATGTTGCGGTTAGCAAGAGTCGCCACCGACTTTTTATTTTATCCTAAGGAAAGGTTAAAAAGCACAGCAAAAACCTTTTGAGATGTTTTCTTGGGTTCGGGGAGTAGATTATAGAAAGGGAAGGTATTAGCACCCTTTCTATCCATGGTTATCCATGGGCTCTTAGTTACTTGCTTAGATCACTTGCCTTTTGTTTTTAATTGTTTTAAATGGTGCTTGAGTGTGTGGGTTTTGAAAATGTTTTGAAAAGAGGCCAATGTGGTGGCAACCTTTGCAATGATCCATGTGGGGATGTATACAAAGATGTATGTCTTTTGAAAAGGTTTTCATTTGTTTTTGAAAGTTGTTTTGAAAGTGTAGTGTTGTGTGGTTTTGAAATTAGGCAAATGTTTTGTTTTGCAAATTGATTCAAGTAACTAAGAGGTTATCTACTCCTAAATTTCTCAAAAGATTATTGCTATACTTTAACCCTTTTAACAAGTTTGCACCACCATTATATTTGGTGGGCAACCTTGTGTTAGGATGTGAAAGGGACAGGCGCGGGTCATCGTTTAGACCATAATTGTAACGACGTTAAATGTCTTTGGGCAATTTCTCTAAGGGACTTGATCATTTGTTTTGTTTGTTTTGAAAAGTTTTATCGAGGGACTATGATCATTCAAACTGTTTGCTTTGCCCAAAGATGTTCAACATACAATATGGCCCATTTATTTGAAGGCAACAAGTGGAATACCCTAGGGGGTGCAAGTGTGATTTGTGTGTTCATTTTCATGCTTGTTTATCTTGCATTAGGTCAAACTATTTTTTTTGTCGTTTTTTCGCATACAAACCCTAATTCTAACATGTTATCATTAGAAAGCAATAAAAATGCGAAATTAAAATTACTAAGCTATTACACAACCAAATATGGGAAGGGGGGTACAAATGTTCAAATGGGGATATTGACAAGAATTTAAATCTAAATTATTACAACAATTGGATATTTTGCAATGCATAATTAAATGTAAATTAAATAAATATGTGAAATGTAAAAAGAAAGTTTCTATGTGTATGAGAAAATATTATTTATGTAAAAGGAAAAAGAAAATAAAAATGTATTTATTTTTTAGTATTTTGAACCTAGGGTGAAAAACCCTAATTTTTAAATAAAAGGTATTATTATCTAATTTAATTCTACTATTTATTTATTATTTGTAAAAAAAATAAAAAATAAAATGAAGTGTATTGTGAAAAAGGTATTTTTTGTATCAAATATTAAATAAAATGAAAAAAATCAAGTATTTTTATATTTTTGTCTTAAATATATTAATAATCATATATATATATATATATATATATTAAACCCTAAATATGTATTATTCTAGAAATAAATATTTATTTAATATTTTAATAAAATAAAATAAAAGAGTATTTTTTTGTGTAAAATATTTTCATAAAGTAAATAAAAATAAAAAAAGTGTATTTACATTATTTTTTCATTTATTCTAATAGTTAAATATATATATTTATGTACAAACTAAACAAATAAACAAATAAATATGCAATAAATACAAAAAATAATGAAAAAAATATTTTTAATTTTTAAATGACATGAGAAAAAATAAACAAAGTCAGCCAAAAAAGAAAAAGTCAAAAATGTTAAAAAATGAGCAAATGGGCTCAGGGGGGTGTAAACATGAAAATGGGGTGCAAAAAGAAAACAAATCCAGGCCCAGCCCAGACCACTCCTTCTTCAACCTCTGTACAGCCTCCTTCAAGCTAAAACACGCGTTTTTTATCTCTGGATTCCTGGCTTTTTAGCAAAAACTCATAACATGAAAAATGTAGAGCATTAAGAGACGGTTTCAACCATATAAAGAACATGTCCTATCTCTCTAAGATGAGGGAGAATTTCTCTCCCCCTCTTTCCTGACCTAGTTTTTCTACCATTTTCAGAGCTCAAATTCTCTTCACTCAGATAAAAGAAATGAAAAGTAAAGCTATGTACATGTTCAGGGCTATGAGTAGGACTTTGTTTCTTCACAAACTTAAGACTAAAGATGCCTAATAAGAGAGATACGAATTCAAACTTTTACCTGTGCAGTTGAACTTCTATGTGGAGAATGAGAGACTTTCAGTGCAATGTAATGATTGGAAAAGCTTCCTTGAGGTCCAGGGATGCTTTTTCAATGCTCACTTTGTCTTGAACCTTCTTGTATCAAGCTATAGAACTTCACCTGCAAGTCAAAGATGTGAAAATGGTGGAAGTGGTTAGAGCAACTACAGATCGTGCCTCAGCTTCTGGATAGCTTGCATATGTTGTAAGGAAGGTAGAGGAACAGGTTTGGACAGAAATGCTTGAAGGGATTGAGAGATTGCACTCAAACTGCAAGGGCACCCCTGTTTGTGCAGTTTGAGGATGATTCTGAGATGGAGAGGGTTTGAAAGGGAAATAGCTCGTGCAAAAGCTTGAATGTAGTCTATGGAATGTGTTTGATATCTTTTGTGTTGTGTTCTTTTGCTGATATGAGAGATGGCATATGTTATGGACCTTTCTTCACACTTAAGCTACCAAAAGCAAATTGGTGTTCTAGGTCAGTATAGGACCCCCTAATGTGCTGCATCAACTCCTCTTGATCAGTGTGTTATGCCCATAATCTTGTGCTAAGCAGATCTTCTATGTACTTGTTTGATTTACCAATTGACATAAAGCTAAACTTTTCAAAAATGGAAATTCCACTTTATCTAGTTTAGGATTAAACCATTATGCAATGTTAGAACACAAAGAACATGACCTTAACACATTGAATATGCATTAAATTATTGAGTATGAAATGGTTCAAGGACCTGTAATCAAGCATAAAGCAAACTGATTTCAAATTGGCAAGGTTATGAACATGTCTTGATGAAGAACAAAAGTGAATTTTTGCCAACTTGTGACATTCGAATCTCTCAAGTTATGAGGTTGTTTGATGAGTTCTTGGACATTTTGGAAAGCTTGGAATGTGTAATACAATCCATCTTTGAAATGCAAATCAAAATTTCAAGTGGAAGGGTATGAAAAGTGGCCTTGAAGTAGGGTAGAAAACCTTGTCAAAATAGGTCAAATTTCACTAAGTTAAAAGATGGTTTAGTGCCCTTATTCAAAAAATCATAACTTGAGATACAAGCTTCAAATGAGAAAACTTTGTGAATCAAAGTTGTAGACTATGCAACAAGCTACAACTTTCATGTTTTGACTTTTGTTTGAATCCAAATGGATCATGGTGAAAAGATGGGGCAAAGTTGGGAAAAAATTAGGGTTTTTCATAACTTAGAAAAATTCTAAGTTATGAAAAATTCCATTTTCAAACCCTAATTTGCATTTTGTGATTTCTTGGTGAACAAGTTTCATGATTTGGCATGTTTTGATGAAAAATGAATCTTGACTCTTGATTTTGACCAAAAAAGTCAAAGTTTGACTTTTCAGTATACAGTCAAAATTGATCAATTGACTGGGAAATTCAACTGTCAATCTTGTGTACTTGGGATCTTTTGAGCTTGATGAACATGTCAAGATAATTCCATGGGGTCCTTGAGTCCATATGTGAGCTTGGTTTGCCATTGGCTAGGTCAAACAGTCAAAAATTGCCTTTGTGCAGTCAAAACCCTAAAAATGACCATTTTGCCCTTTTGGTGATCTGATCAAATTTCTTGTGGAATTGTGATCCAAACTTGATAAAATGGTTCATATGAATTCAAAATGTTGATGTGGATCAAATTTCATGAGGTTTGACTGTCAATTGGCCACAGTTGACTTTTCCCCCAATACAGCTGATTTCTGGGTCAACTGTCCAATTGACTGGGTAAAACTTGGAATCAAGACTTGAAACTTGGTATAGGTAAACTTGGGAGTCCAACATGAAGCATGAAAGTCATCTTAGGCATTTTAGGTCAAAACATCCTTAGGCAAACACAAACCCTAATTTGAGTCCACAGTACAAGGAGAAGTCTTGAGCAGAGGAAACCCTAACTGGATCTTGATCTTCAAAGGTCTTGTGATGAGAAAATGTTGAGGAAATGGGAGGGCAAATTTTGGGGTACAACAGTTGCCCCTGTTCAATCTTCTTGGACCTGAAGAGTTAGATTGGCAAGTTTGCCCTTCGTGACTCGAGGGTAAAAGGAGATTGGACACTAGAGTGCCCGGAAATTTGCACTCGCATGTTGAAGTATCAGCAATGTGGTGTCGGGAATGGGCTTATAGATGCCATTTGGAAAGGTGGTTGATAGGGAGATGGGCTTATAGATGCCATCCGGAGACGTGACAGAACTTTGTCGGGAATGGGCTTATAGATGCCATTTGGAAATGTTGATCGCATAAGAGATTCCTTAGCGAGAACTTGTGTATTTAAGAAAGACAGATGTTTTCCTGGTTTGTTACAGGTGTTTGATCTTTAGTCTCCTTATGCAGATATGTCCTGGCTAGATACAGGTATTGAATCTACAATTGGTTGCTCAGATGTGCCCTGGCTGGATACAGGAGTCGAATCCGGGAATAGTCGTCAAATAGATGTGCCCTGGCTGGATACAGGAATCGAATCTTCGAACTCTTCAGACGTGCCCTGGCTAGATACAGGAGTCGAGTCTGGAAATGTGGTCAACAGATATGCCCTGGCTGGATACAGGAATTGAATCTGGAGCTGTTGTAGTTGATAGATGTGCCCTGGCTGGATACAGGAGTCGAATCTTTGAACTCTGCAGACGTGCCCTGGCTAGATACAGGAATCGAGTCTGGAAACTGATCACTCTCAGATGTGCCCTGGCTAGATACAGGTATCGAATCTGGAATTGTGACAGTTGAAGGTAGTCGTTTTTGAGATTGTCTTTTTCCTGAAAAGGCAAAGACGTAAGCTGTATGCAATGTCATGATGTATGATATGCATGATGTCATGATGTTCAACATTTGATGTTGTATGTGTTTCATCATGTATGTAAGCAAGATGTATGAAAATGTGAAATGTTTATAAGTGTAATTTCATCTTAGGAAAATAAATCCTTGACGAGTGGCCGGGAAGCTGCTTTGCGGAAGAGATACTTGGCCGAAACTCTGATGAGAGGCCTGCTGAGGACTTTAACGATGGATTCCGCTGAGGATAATGATGATAAACTCCGCTGGGGAACCCCAAAGATAAACTCTGCTTGGGAATACCAAAGATAGACTTCGCTGGGGATTGAAGGAACTTTTGCCGAGAACGGTCTTCCGTGGCTTTTAGCTGAGGATAACCCAGTTATAAGTCCTTGTGAGGAAATAACTCTAAATAAAACTTGGGCGAGACGTTCGTACTTCGCCGGGGATAAGCTCGCAGAATCTACTGGGGATGAGCTTTTGAGACCTGCCGGGGAATGTTGTGCCTTTTTCAGGATCGACGGGGGATCGACTCCTGCTTGGGGAAAATGCTGCTGAACTTTGTTTTACTCTGCGGGGAGCTAAGATGATTTGGCCACATTTTCAGTTGAACCTACCTTGGTGCCTTGGTGGACAAAACAACTAGAACGCATTAGACAACTCCACATTGTCCCTGTCTTTGATGTCACTTGTAATTAATCTCTTTTTTCATATGCAAACATTTATGAATCAGCAATTTAATGTCAAATGCATATATCAAAAATGAACATTGGACGTTCTTCGCAAGACAAAACAGAAAAAGAAAAACAATGGCAATGTATATGGACAAGTGAATTTGTATTGATTTAAACTTTGCCTGTGAATAGGCGTTTTTTGTACAAGAGGCTGACATCCTAGTAAGAGGACATCGCCAAAAGTATAGAATTTACAATTTGAAAAAGAAAACAAAACAGCTATGTGAACAATCCAACTGGGTTCCAACTCTGCTACTGCCTTTATGTCTTCGAATGTCTCATCGCTTTGCTGCTTAGTTGAAGATGAAGCTGATTGGTCAACGCCGAAATCTGGAGCCAGATAGTTGGTACCGAATTCCGGACGCGAAGTGATCCAATGAGACATAGTGTTACGCTTTTATCCCTAACTTTTGCCTGGACCGCCCTTTCGGGTTTTCAGTCCACCGGGATACCCATTTTTGCCCAAGCTGCCCTTTCAGGTTTTCGACTTGCCGGGTGTACAGATTTTTTCATTTCATCCCTTATTTTTGCCCGAACCCTTTTGGTTCGCCGGGAAGCCCTTATTTTTGCCTAGGTATGTCAACCTAGCGGGTCTTTTATTTATGCGTAGTATTTTTTCACTATGTCTGCATTGGCGGGGTAAGGAAGGTCGTCACCATCCATGGTGGTTAGGATCATGGCTCCTCCTGAGAACACACGTTTAACCACAAATGGCCCTTCATAAGTAGGGGTCCATTTGCCCCGGGGATCACTTTGAGGAAGGATGATGCGTTTGATTACCAGGTCCCCAACTTGATACTCTTGCGGTCTAACTTTCTTGTTAAATGCCCTGATCATCCGTTTCTGATACGTTTGACCGTGACAGATAGCAGTGAGCCTCTTTTCGTCAATCAGATTTAGTTGATCAAGTCGAGTCTGGATCCAATCATCTTCATTCAAGTCTGCATCCTTCATTATCCGAAGAGAGGGTATCTGGATTTCAATCGGCAAGACTGCCTCCATTCCGTAGACCAAGGAGAAAGGAGTTGCCCCGGTTGATGTCCTTGCTGAGGTGCGGTACCCATGAAGAGCGAACGGTAACATTTCGTGCCAATCTTTATAGGTCACTGTCATCTTCTGCACAATTTTCTTGATATTTTTATTGGCGGCCTCTACAGCTCCATTCATCTTCGGCCGATAGGGGGAAGAATTGTGGTGCTGTATCTTGAATTGTTCACAGAGTTCAGTGATCATTTTGTTATTGAGATTGGTACCATTGTCCGTAATGATTCTTTCCGGGACACCGTACCGACATATCAGATTATGCCGGATGAAACGTGCCACGACGCTCTTGGTTACCGTGGCATATGAAGCTGTCTCAACCCATTTCGTGAAGTAATCGATTGCCACCAAGATGAAGCGGTGCCCATTGGATGCCGTCGGTCGGATCTCACCGATCATATCGATGCCCCACATTGCGAAAGGCCAGGGTGCCGTTAGGACATTCAAAGGAACTGGAGGGATATGCACCTTGTCAGCATAGATTTGGCATTTATGACAAGTTCGGGAGTGCTGGTAACAATCGGCTTCCATTGTGGACCAGAAATATCCTGCTCGAAGGATTTTCTTAGCCATGGTGTGTCCACTGGAATGGGTCCCAAATGTACCTTCGTGCAGTTCCATCATAATTTTCTCTGCTTCAGCCTTATCCACACAACGTAACAGAGTTGAATCATGATTCCGTTTGTAGAGAACGCCGTTGCTGAGGAAGAATTTTGCAGCAAACCTCCTCATGAACTTCTTGTCGTTGACAGATGCACCTTCAGGGTATTCCTGAGCTTCCAAGTACCTCTTCACCTCGTGATACCAGGGTTTTTCAGTCACCTTCTCGGCCTCGAGCTCGCAGCAGTATGCCGGTTCATCCAACTTCCAGATTATGATTTGGGGAGCCTCATTGTCCCATTTAACTTTGAACATTGAAGACATCGTAGCTAGGGCGTCCGCTAGCTGATTCTCCTCTCTAGGGAAGTGCTCAAAAGTTATCTCTTCAAAGTGAGGGAGCAGGGTTGACACATACTCCTTGTAAGGAATAAGATTCGGGTGTTTCGTATCCCACTCGCCTTTGACCTGATTGATCACGAGAGCGGAATCTCCGAAGACACTTAGAAACTTGATCCTCAAATCGATCGCAGCTTGTAAACCCATGATACATGCCTCATATTCTGCCATGTTGTTGGTGCAGCTGAAACATAATCGGGCGGTGAGTGGAGTATGAGTCCCCTTGGGAGATATGATTACAGCACCGACGCCATTACCCAAAGCATTGGAAGCTCCGTCAAAATGCATAGACCATCGGGATCCTTCCCCAGGTCCTTCATCCGGTCCAGGTACTTCACAGTCAGTTACCACCATGATGTCTTCGTCCGGAAAATCAAAGTTCAATGATTGATAATCGTCCACAGGTTGGTGTGCCAAATGATCAGCCAGTACACTTCCCTTAATTGCTTTCTGAGTTGTATACTGGATATCATATTCTGTTAAGATCATTTGCCATCTCGCTATTCTCCCAGACAGAGCGGGCTTTTCAAATATGTACTTGATGGGATCCATCTTTGAAATCAATAAGGTAGTATGAGTCAGCATATACTGTCTCAGCCGGCGAGCAGCCCATACAAGAGCGCAGCAAGTTTTCTCAAGCAGTGAGTAACGAGACTCACAGTCGGTAAACTTTTTGCTCAAGTAATAAATAGCGTGCTCTTTTCGGCCAGACTCGTCATGCTGCCCCAGCACACACCCCATTGAATTATCAAGCACTGTCAAGTAAAGTATCAGAGGTCTTCCTTCCACCGGTGGCATAAGAATGGGTGGCTCTTGGAGATATTCCTTTATTCTTTCAAAGGCGGCCTGACATTCATCATTCCAGCGTACCACTTGATCTTTCTTCAGTAATTTGAAGATTGGCTCACAAGTAGCAGTCAGATGTGAGATGAATCAGGCAATGTAATTCAGTCGTCCCAGGAAACCTCTGACTTCTTTCTCTGTTTTTGGGGTCGGCATCTCTTGAATAGCTTTAACCTTGGCAGGGTCCACCTGGATACCTTTATCACTTACAATGAAACCTAGCAATTTTCCGGACCTCACCCCGAAGGTGCATTTGTTGGGATTCAATCTCAGCTTGTACAACTTGAGTCGGTCAAACAACTTCCTCAGATGATCAAGGTGTTCCTCCTCAGTTTGAGACCTTGCAATCATGTCATCAACGTATACTTCAATCTCATGGTGGATCATATCATGAAATAAAGCAACCATGGCACGCTGATAGGTTGCCCCAGCATTTTTCAATCCGAATGGCATGACCTTATAACAGAAGGTCCCCCACTGAGTTACAAATGTAGTCTTCTCCATATCTTCAGGAGCCATCTTGATCTGATTATACCCTGAGAAGCCATCCATGAAGGAGAACACCTTGTGTTGAGCTGTATTATCAACAAGGACATCGATGTGAGGTAGGGGGAAATCATCCTTGGGGCTGGCCCTGTTCAGATCCCTGTAGTCGACACACATTCTGACTTTACCGTCCTTCTTCGGCACTGGCACAACATTGGAAACCCACTGAGGGTAAGAAGTTACTGTAAGGAAACCCGCATCAAACTGTTTCATCACCTCAGCTTTAATCTTCTCAGACATCTCTGGACGCATTCGTCGAACTTTTTGCTTTACTGGAGGGCAATCTTCCTTGGTTGGCAGATGGTGAACTACAATGTCGGCATCCAACCCGGGCATATCTTCATAGGACCAAGCAAAAATCTCCATGTAGTCTTGTAGCATCTGGATCAATCGTTGCTTCACGCTGAGCTCTAGATTGGCACCAATCTTGACCTCTTTCCTTTCTGTCTCAGTACCCAAGTTAATTGTCTCCACAGGCTCTTCATGTGGTTGAATAGCCCTCTCTTCCTGTAGTAGCAGTCTTGCGAGTTCACCAGGCACTTCGCAATCATCTTCACCTTCGTCTTCGGCCAAGTTGATCGGATTTTCGAAGTCATAACTGGCGGTAGCAGAGCTGTTGCCAGTGAGATCCAGAGTGGATTGAAACCTGTATAAGTGAGTGTGTGTAAATATAGCTGTTTTGCAATATGTATAACACAGAAAGAAAAGGAGCACAAGATTTGAAATGCAACAAACGTCCAATGTTTTGATTGATGATATATGAAAATGTCATACAAAAAGCCCTCACAAATGGAGCTACGATGTCCCGGGCAGGACACTGAGCCAACAGAGTTTTAACATATTGTTTGTTACAAATTTGGGAAATCAAAAGAAATCAATTACTGCGTGACAAATGTGATAGGGGTAAAATCCTTTGCTGTCCAGTTGCTTGGTCCGTCGCTGGCAGTCGGGTAGATCCAACTATCGAACTCAACTTCCTCCACATCCTTCTCGATAGCATTCACCCTTGAGCTGGAAATAAACACCGGAGCCTTTCCAATCTTCTCTTTGCGCACCGCCTTCTGAGCCTCTGCAGTAAAGCCTAGCCCAAACTTGTCGTTCTTCTGAGTGAAGTCAGGAAGCTGACCCCAGTGTGCACCATCGCCTTTCTGAACCACAGCCCGGGCATCCCTTAGGGAAACCATCTTCAGGGAATCATTCTCTTCGGTCATTGTCTCCGCAGCTGCTGAAATTGGATGTACCTCCTCGAAATGTTGGAAGGGAGTTTCAATAAATTCTCCGTCCATCTCGATGTACCTGAAGGAATTCAAATGGCTCACCATATACTCCTCTTCTCCTTGCACAGTGACAATTTTCCCCCTGACGGGATACTTCAGCTTTTGGTGTAAGGTGGAGGTCACTGCCCCAGCTTTGTGGATCCAAGGTCTACCCAACAGACAGGAGTACGATGGACGTATATCCATCACGTAAAAGGTAGAGTCAAACACTTGAGAGCCCACACGAATAGGGATGTTAACCTCTCCATGAACCATCCTCTTGGAACCGTCAAAGGCTCTGACGATGATATTGCTGGGTTTCAACTCCAGGCCTTCATAATCCAGACGATCCAAAGCCTTTTTCGGAAGAACATTCAAAGAAGAACCAGTGTCCACCAATACATGTGCCAGAGTAGTGCCCCTGCATTCAATAGAGACATGCAGGGCATCATTGTGGTTTCTCCCTTTTGCGGTTAGGTCAGCATCTGAAAAGCCCAAGCCGTTGTCCGCCGTCAGATTTGCTATGCAGTCAGTGAACTGAACTGCAGACGTCTCCTGCGGCACATGGGCCGTCTTGAGAAATGAGATTAATGCCTTAGCGTGGGCCTCGGAACATAGCAATAGGGAGAGCAGGGAGATCTTGGAGGGTGTATGCCCTAACTGCTCAACAACATTAAAATCACTTTTCTTTATTATTTTCAGAATCTCCTCCATTTCTTGTCGGGAGGCCTCAGCATTTACGGGTATTGGTGCCTCCATCCGGGCAGGCTCTTCTTCAATCCCTTTGCCCCGAGCATTTGATGACTCGGCAGCAGGGGACACAATTTGATCAGCAACAAGACTTGGTAAACTTGCAGGTTTTATGAGGAGGGGTTTTCGAATAGCGGGCGGCGCAATGTCAGGCGAGAAGAGCCTGCCACTGCGGGTGACTTTAGCTGGACCGGTGATATCGCAGATACTGGCACTAGCATCAAATTCTTGCTTGATTCCATTTACATATACGTCTGCCCCATAACGCCAGGGTACAGCTTTATCAGACACGTAGGAGAGGGGTCCTGGAACAGTAATGATCACAGGCGCAACTGTCAAGATTTGAATAGGCTTCTTTGGGGGAGCCTTGATTGGATTTTTGAAGATGGTAATCACGGACACTTCCTTCATCGGAACCAAATGAACAGCAGTCTTTTTGAATAAAATCTCCTTGCTATCCATTAGGCCTTGGATGCCTAACCTTAGCAAGGGACAATCAGGTAGGGAAATAGCACAGAATGGGCAACCTTCGCCGCAACCCGGAAATAAACCGGCCCGCAGTAGGTTCTTCTTAACAGTCTTCAAAGGGGTAACAACTTCATCTACCGAAACAGCGTACACTTCTTCCTCAATGGCATTTACCCTATGCTGGGGCATAGGAGCCGTTACAACATTCGGTCTTTCCGGCGCTTCAAACTGAATTTCTTTTGCGTCAATTAGATCTTGCACTTTGTTTCTCAAGGCCCAACAATCATCAGTAGTGTGCCCGGGACTATCAGAATGATAAGCACACCGGGCATTCGGGTTGTATTTAGGGGACGCAGTGTTGACGACCTTAGGAGCTTCTTTGAGGGTCACCAGGTTGGTGGATAACAGTTGGGGTAAAATTTGAGATAATGTCATACTCAATCGGGTATACTGCCTCTTGGGCCTTTCACTTCTCTGTTGATTGTACTGCTGAGGAGCAGCAACAGGTTTAGAGATGACCAAAGCATTGACGGCTTGGCGACTTTCGGGCTTGACTTGTCTTCTAGGGCCATAGACGACACTTGCTTCTTTCTTAAACGGCCTCTTCTCAGCACTTGTAGAGGCAGCCTTCTGTATCTTGCCTGACCTGATGCCAGCTTCAATTCTTTCTCCCGTTAATATTAAATCTGTAAATCCAGCGGAGGAGTTACCAACCAAATGATTGAAAAACGGACCAGACAACGTTCCCAGAAATATATCAACCAGCTCTCGATCAGTTAATGGAGGCTGCACCCTGCCAGCCAAATCTCTCCATTTTTGAGCGTACTCTTTGAACCCTTCACCCGTTCCTAGAGACATACCCTGAAGTTGGGTACGCGTAGGAGCGAGATCAGAATTGTATTGGTATTGTCTGTAAAACGCAGTTGCCAGATCTTCCCAGTGCCGGATGCTAGCTCCGTCCAATTGGTAGAACCATTCAAGTTGTGACCCCGAGAGGCTGTCTTGGAAGAAGTGAATCCAGAGGTTCTTATCCGCCGTGTAAGGTTGGATTTTCCTTACATACGACCTCAGATGCAGCTTTGGGCAAGAGACCCCATCATACTTGGCGAAGGCAGGCGCCTTAAACTTGTGTGGAATTACTACTCCAGAAGATAATCCCAAATCTCCGAAATCCAGTCCCGGCACGTTCTGAATTTCCATAGCGCTCAAGCGGTCCTCCAATTGTTTGTATCTGTCAGCAGCAGGTGGGTATTGTTCCTCGTTATAGTCCGTCTCGTTGTCGGAGACTGCGGGACTAGGAGCTCCTCCCCCTTGGGGACTGTTTTTCTCAGCAGAAGAAGTGGTTGGATCAGCTTCATTGTGGAGTGTGTTCCCAAATCTGCGTCCGGTGTTGAACATCGCCGTCCTCTTTTTCTTCTTCTTCTTCAGGAGTAGAGTCTTCAACTCTTGCTGACCCTGGGCTAGGCTTAGGACCATCTCTTGAAACTGTGCACTTTGGGCCTGAAGGGCCTTGATTGCTTGCTCACTGGAGGATTCCGGATTCATGATGACTGTGCAAACAAACAGCGAAGAAGATTAAGCAACCTGTGAAATAGGGTACCTGCTATGCATATGGTGTAATGGAATGCGTATGTTTTATGTTTTCAAAGACAAATAAGATTCAACTTTGTAGACAAAAAGGGAAACACACTTTATTAGATTAAAATTTTTCAATTGTTCAACAATTTGCCCTTAGGCATTACAGGAATGAAAAATACGGAAAAGGAAATAAAACTACAAAAGGAAATAATCAAAGCTCATCAATGCTCCCATGGCCTCCTCCTCTCAGTGCTGATGTAGTTGTTCAGGACACGTTCTTCCTCCAATTGCTTGGTCAGCCTTTGGACCTTCCTTTCCTGCTCGTTGAACTTCTCCCGATAGAAATCCCGTTCTTCCTTTAGCTGTGCCCAAGATCTCTTCATGGTGTCAAAATCAGTAGGTATCTGAGGAGGGAGGACAGTTGGAGGAACCCCATCTTCATCGGGAGATTCAAGGATGATTGGTCTGACAGCTTCGTACGGCATACCTAACTTCTGAGCACGGATGCGGACCCATTTGCAATAGGGCTCCAATGGTAAAGAAGTCTTTGGTCCTAACTCATGTGGGTCAGCTTTGTGGATTCTGTCCCAAGCTCTAATGAATCCCTGGCGTAGTTTGTCACTGCCTGCCTGAAACTCAAAATGGAAGTGAGGAACCAGCATTTCATGAGGCCCATCTCCTCTGGCTCTTCCAAACTGACGGAGAGCTAAACATGGATTGTAAGAGATTCCTCCTTGGATACCAATCAACGGGACATTAGGGTATTCTCCGCAACGGTCGATAACAGCTACCTCATCCAAGCCTCTGAGAGTCCAAGTGATATCCTCATCTGTGAGAGACATTAACCTCCGAGCCCAACCTTTTCCTTCTTCATTCTTCAGCACGAACTTAGGAAGGTGCGAAATAAACCACCTTACTAGCAAAGGAGCACAACACCACGGAGTCCCCCGTTTTCGAGCAGTACGAGCATAGAGTTGTTGTAGAATATCACCTAAAAGAGTGGGTACCGGATTCCGAGACATGAAGATCCTTATGACATGGATACTGATGAAGGTGTCAGGGTTGGGAAACAATACCATACCATAGATCAAAAGAGCCAGAATATCCTCATATGCTTTGAAGTCCAAGTCATTCCAGAAATCATTAGCCTTGCCAACCAGAAATTTGACCAAAAAGCCCTTGACCCCATTTCTAGTTTCCCAGTTGGACAATATCTCTTCTTTGGTCAAGGGGAGAATTGCAGCAATCTCTTCAGGCCTAGGAGTCTTTTCCAAACCAGTGAAAGGAGTTTGCTCCAAGACAGGAATCCCAAGCAAGTAAGATAATTCTTCCAGGGTAGGAACCAGCTGGAAGTCTTGAAAGGTGAAACAGTGATGCAGAGGGTCATAAAACTGGGTCAGAACACTTATCAATTATTGGTCCCATTTTGCAGTGATCAAGCCAAGGAGAGAACCATGTCTGTTGATGAAGGAGGTAGTGTTTGGAATTCTTTCAACCAGATCTTTGAGTAAAACTGGTGGTTGAACAAAGTTGAGCCGGACAGTATTTCTACGCACGGGCATCATGATGTCCTACAAAACAGAGCAAAGATGAAACCTTTTTGTCTTTGAAATGGGTTAGCCTTTTATGCATGCAATGGTATGATGGCATGATGCTATGATGAAGCACATCACAAGTATTCACATAGGCAAATAAAGCACACAAGTCACACAAGACACCCTTAGGTTTCAGGCCAGCATGAGTTTCAGGTATTACCCTCTTTTGGTTTTGTTGGTTAAAACCTGTCCTATCAAAAGTAACCGGGTTCTAGAGGATCTCAAATCATTGGCTACCCTCAATCGGTCATAACTCCAGCATCGCAATCTTTTCTCGCGGCCAGAACCATCTCGAGAGTTTAGCCTCAATGAGTGTAGCATACTGCTACTGTCCTAATAGCTAAGTTGGTCAATTTAGGGTTCTAAGGTTGGTTGGTGTTTAATGACTCCTTAGAAGACCTATATTCTCCCCGTTACAACACAAGGGATATAGGTACAGACTAAGATGCCACACCAACGTAGCCACTGCTTCACCCATGTCGGTCTACGCCGGACAGGTCCCTCACAGATTATGCTACCTAAAAAGGGTATTTCCCAGATCCGGGTTAGGATCTATGAACTCCGATGCAAAGCCCACAAATATAAAAGCAAACAAAGCAAGCAATTGAAAACAAAAGTGATCTAAGCCCTAAGGTTACTCCACTTTAAAATTTTCCCCAGCAGAGTCGCCAGTTCTGTGATACGGTGGGAGAACTGACTTGAGGTTTGCGTTTGTATTCGCAAATGTTGCGGTTAGCAAGAGTCGCCACCGACTTTTTATTTTATCCTAAGGAAAGGTTAAAAAGCACAGCAAAAACCTTTTGAGATGTTTTCTTGGGTTCGGGGAGTAGATTATAGAAAGGGAAGGTATTAGCACCCTTTCTATCCATGGTTATCCATGGGCTCTTAGTTACTTGCTTAGATCACTTGCCTTTTGTTTTTAATTGTTTTAAATGGTGCTTGAGTGTGTGGGTTTTGAAAATGTTTTGAAAAGAGGCCAATGTGGTGGCAACCTTTGCAATGATCCATGTGGGGATGTATACAAAGATGTATGTCTTTTGAAAAGGTTTTCATTTGTTTTTGAAAGTTGTTTTGAAAGTGTAGTGTTGTGTGGTTTTGAAATTAGGCAAATGTTTTGTTTTGCAAATTGATTCAAGTAACTAAGAGGTTATCTACTCCTAAATTTCTCAAAAGATTATTGCTATACTTTAACCCTTTTAACAAGTTTGCACCACCATTATATTTGGTGGGCAACCTTGTGTTAGGATGTGAAAGGGACAGGCGCGGGTCATCGTTTAGACCATAATTGTAACGACGTTAAATGTCTTTGGGCAATTTCTCTAAGGGACTTGATCATTTGTTTTGTTTGTTTTGAAAAGTTTTATCGAGGGACTATGATCATTCAAACTGTTTGCTTTGCCCAAAGATGTTCAACATACAATATGGCCCATTTATTTGAAGGCAACAAGTGGAATACCCTAGGGGGTGCAAGTGTGATTTGTGTGTTCATTTTCATGCTTGTTTATCTTGCATTAGGTCAAACTATTTTTTTTGTCGTTTTTTCGCATACAAACCCTAATTCTAACATGTTATCATTAGAAAGCAATAAAAATGCGAAATTAAAATTACTAAGCTATTACACAACCAAATATGGGAAGGGGGGTACAAATGTTCAAATGGGGATATTGACAAGAATTTAAATCTAAATTATTACAACAATTGGATATTTTGCAATGCATAATTAAATGTAAATTAAATAAATATGTGAAATGTAAAAAGAAAGTTTCTATGTGTATGAGAAAATATTATTTATGTAAAAGGAAAAAGAAAATAAAAATGTATTTATTTTTTAGTATTTTGAACCTAGGGTGAAAAACCCTAATTTTTAAATAAAAGGTATTATTATCTAATTTAATTCTACTATTTATTTATTATTTGTAAAAAAAAAAAAAAAAATAAAATGAAGTGTATTGTGAAAAAGGTATTTTTTGTATCAAATATTAAATAAAATGAAAAAAATCAAGTATTTTTATATTTTTGTCTTAAATATATTAATAATCATATATATATATATATATATATATATATATATATATATATATATATTAAACCCTAAATATGTATTATTCTAGAAATAAATATTTATTTAATATTTTAATAAAATAAAATAAAAGAGTATTTTTTTGTGTAAAATATTTTCATAAAGTAAATAAAAATAAAAAAAGTGTATTTACATTATTTTTTCATTTATTCTAATAGTTAAATATATATATTTATGTACAAACTAAACAAATAAACAAATAAATATGCAATAAATACAAAAAATAATGAAAAAAATATTTTTAATTTTTAAATGACATGAGAAAAAATAAACAAAGTCAGCCAAAAAAGAAAAAGTCAAAAAAGTTAAAAAATGAGCAAATGGGCTCAGGGGGGTGTAAACATGAAAATGGGGTGCAAAAAGAAAACAAATCCAGGCCCAGCCCAGACCACTCCTTCTTCAACCTCTGTACAGCCTCCTTCAAGCTAAAACACGCGTTTTTTATCTCTGGATTCCTGGCTTTTTAGCAAAAACTCATAACATGAAAAATGTAGAGCATTAAGAGACGGTTTCAACCATATAAAGAACATGTCCTATCTCTCTAAGATGAGGGAGAATTTCTCTCCCCCTCTTTCCTGACCTAGTTTTTCTACCATTTTCAGAGCTCAAATTCTCTTCACTCAGATAAAAGAAATGAAAAGTAAAGCTATGTACATGTTCAGGGCTATGAGTAGGACTTTGTTTCTTCACAAACTTAAGACTAAAGATGCCTAATAAGAGAGATACGAATTCAAACTTTTACCTGTGCAGTTGAACTTCTATGTGGAGAATGAGAGACTTTCAGTGCAATGTAATGATTGGAAAAGCTTCCTTGAGGTCCAGGGATGCTTTTTCAATGCTCACTTTGTCTTGAACCTTCTTGTATCAAGCTATAGAACTTCACCTGCAAGTCAAAGATGTGAAAATGGTGGAAGTGGTTAGAGCAACTACAGATCGTGCCTCAGCTTCTGGATAGCTTGCATATGTTGTAAGGAAGGTAGAGGAACAGGTTTGGACAGAAATGCTTGAAGGGATTGAGAGATTGCACTCAAACTGCAAGGGCACCCCTGTTTGTGCAGTTTGAGGATGATTCTGAGATGGAGAGGGTTTGAAAGGGAAATAGCTCGTGCAAAAGCTTGAATGTAGTCTATGGAATGTGTTTGATATCTTTTGTGTTGTGTTCTTTTGCTGATATGAGAGATGGCATATGTTATGGACCTTTCTTCACACTTAAGCTACCAAAAGCAAATTGGTGTTCTAGGTCAGTATAGGACCCCCTAATGTGCTGCATCAACTCCTCTTGATCAGTGTGTTATGCCCATAATCTTGTGCTAAGCAGATCTTCTATGTACTTGTTTGATTTACCAATTGACATAAAGCTAAACTTTTCAAAAATGGAAATTCCACTTTATCTAGTTTAGGATTAAACCATTATGCAATGTTAGAACACAAAGAACATGACCTTAACACATTGAATATGCATTAAATTATTGAGTATGAAATGGTTCAAGGACCTGTAATCAAGCATAAAGCAAACTGATTTCAAATTGGCAAGGTTATGAACATGTCTTGATGAAGAACAAAAGTGAATTTTTGCCAACTTGTGACATTCGAATCTCTCAAGTTATGAGGTTGTTTGATGAGTTCTTGGACATTTTGGAAAGCTTGGAATGTGTACTACAATCCATCTTTGAAATGCAAATCAAAATTTCAAGTGGAAGGGTATGAAAAGTGGCCTTGAAGTAGGGTAGAAAACCTTGTCAAAATAGGTCAAATTTCACTAAGTTAAAAGATGGTTTAGTTCCCTTATTCAAAAAATCATAACTTGAGATACAAGCTTCAAATGAGAAAACTTTGTGAATCAAAGTTGTAGACTATGCAACAAGCTACAACTTTCATGTTTTGACTTTTGTTTGAATCCAAATGGATCATGGTGAAAAGATGGGGCAAAGTTGGGAAAAAATTAGGGTTTTTCATAACTTAGAAAAATTCTAAGTTATGAAAAATTCCATTTTCAAACCCTAATTTGCATTTTGTGATTTCTTGGTGAACAAGTTTCATGATTTGGCATGTTTTGATGAAAAATGAATCTTGACTCTTGATTTTGACCAAAAAAGTCAAAGTTTGACTTTTCAGTATACAGTCAAAATTGATCAATTGACTGGGAAATTCAACTGTCAATCTTGTGTACTTGGGATCTTTTGAGCTTGATGAACATGTCAAGATAATTCCATGGGGTCCTTGAGTCCATATGTGAGCTTGGTTTGCCATTGGCTAGGTCAAACAGTCAAAAATTGCCTTTGTGCAGTCAAAACCCTAAAAATGACCATTTTGCCCTTTTGGTGATCTGATCAAATTTCTTGTGGAATTGTGATCCAAACTTGATAAAATGGTTCATATGAATTCAAAATGTTGATGTGGATCAAATTTCATGAGGTTTGACTGTCAATTGGCCACAGTTGACTTTTCCCCCAATACAGCTGATTTCTGGGTCAACTGTCCAATTGACTGGGTAAAACTTGGAATCAAGACTTGAAACTTGGTATAGGTAAACTTGGGAGTCCAACATGAAGCATGAAAGTCATCTTAGGCATTTTAGGTCAAAACATCCTTAGGCAAACACAAACCCTAATTTGAGTCCACAGTACAAGGAGAAGTCTTGAGCAGAGGAAACCCTAACTGGATCTTGATCTTCAAAGGTCTTGTGATGAGAAAATGTTGAGGAAATGGGAGGGCAAATTTTGGGGTACAACACCAGTTTTTTCAATACCAACTTCCATCTCACACTTACACAATACAAATACACAATATATTGCTCCTATACACACTTGTTTATCTTATACATTGATATACGTCATTTACATTTGATTGCAAATTCGATTTGGTTGTAACTTATTGGATACTATAAGTCTCATCCCCATTCATACACATGTACCCCCACTCCCGGATACTTACTTTGTAATAGCGTAGATTTTACATTTCCGCAATTTACCGCTTTCAATTATACCATGATTAGATCTAGGGTTTGCATGTACATAAAATCAAACGCTAGATAACCTAACACAAGACAAATACATTAAATCAATACACAATCACACATGCACCCCCTAGGGTAATCCCACATGTTGCCTTCCAAAATGGGCCATGCTTGCACGTCGAGTTTCTTTGGCAAAACAAAATCAAATGATCATAAGTCTCTCAAAGTGTTGCCTAAACGGAATGATCATAGTCCCTTCAAAGCAAATTGCCAAAGACACTTGGCACCATTGCATTCATGGTCCATACGACGACCCGCGCCCGTCCCAAATAAACTTCCTAAACGCAAGATTGTCCATCAAATTCAATGGTGGAACAAAATTGTTAAAAAGGGTTAAAACATAACAAAAACCTTTGAGTACAATAGGGTAGATAAAACTCTTAGTTACTTGAGATTGACTTGCAAAAACACTTGCCTTATTTTCAAAAACCACAATCCACAACACTTTCAAACAAACTCTCAAAAACATTTGAAACATCTTTTCGAAAAGATACACACTTTTGTAAAACACTCAAACACGAGTCAAATACATTGGTCGCCTAAGACAAGGCATCTCTTCAAAAACATTTTCAAAAACACACACATACACCACAATTTCAAGCAATCGAAAATCAAGGCAAGTGATCTAAAAAACCAAGTAACTAAGAGCCCATGGATAACCATGGATGAAGAGGGTGCTAATACCTTCCCTTTTCATAATCTACCCCCCGAACCCACGAAACATCTCAAAAGGTTTTTGCTGTGCTTTTTTAACCTTTCCTTTAGGATAAAATAAAAAGTCGGTGGCGACTCTTGCTCAACCGCACAAGTGCGAATACGAACGCAAAACCACAGTCAGTTCTCCCACCGTATCACAGAACTGGCAACTCTGCTGGGGAGAATTTTAAAGTGGGGTTACCTTAGGGTTTAGATCACCTTTATTTTCAATTGTTTGCTTTGTTTGCTTTTATATTTGTGGGCTTTGTATCGGAGTTTCATAGATCCTAACCCGGATCTGGGGATACCTTCTTAGAAAGTAGCAACAAGGCTGTGAGGGAACTGTGCGGGGTATACCGACATGGTTGAAACAGTCTGCTACGTTGATGTGGCACTTTGGTGTGTACCGGTAACCCTTGAGTTCAGTCAAGGAGAGTACGGGGCCGCCGCGTGGTGTCGTGAAGCATCAACTGACCTTAGGAACCTTAATTGAACCATGTTGGCCTCTTTAGGGTAGTGAGATAACTGACTTTGGTGCAGTTTGAGGTTGGTTGATACTCGATACTACACCCAATTGAGGGTTGCTTTCCTGGAATATTTCCGTCGCCAGTTCAGTGGCTAAATCGAAACGATGAACAATGAAAGCAATCCAGTGATATTGGGATCCTTAGAACCCGGTTACTTCTAATAGGACAGGTTGAGCCCACCAACTTCAAGAGGGTAATACCCAGACCCCATGCAAGCCTAAACCTAAGGACTTGTTTGCTTTATGTGAATATGTTTGCCTGTATATACACTTGCCTGCTTTTCGCATACATGGACATAACATCATGACATCATACCATAGCATTTTCAATAACCATTTCAAGGATCTCGAGGGTTCTTTTGATGCAGGGTTACGTTGAACCAGACATCTATCAAGGGGCAAGAGGTTTCTCCTCTAACCAATGCAATCAAAGATCAAGTACAACAACTTGAATCAGTGGCTATGACCCACTCGACATGGTGAGCTTGGTTCTCGTGGAAAGACATCCACCGATACAAAATTCTCCAACCAAAATTCAAGTACAACAACTTGGATCAGTGGCTATGACCCACTCGACATGGTGAGCTTGGTTCTCGTGGAAAGACATCCACCGATACAAAATTCTCCAACCAAAATTCAAGTACAACAACTTGGATCAGTGGCTATGACCCACTCGACATGGTGAGCTTGATTCTCGTGGAAAGACATCCATCGATACAAAGTTCTTCAATCAAAATTCAAGTACAACAACTTGTATCAGTGGCTATGACCCACTCGACATGGTGAGCTTGATTCTCGTGGAAAGACATCCATCGATACAAAGTTCTTCAGTCAAAATTCAAGTACAACAACTTGGATCAGTGGCTATGACCCACTCGACATGGTGAGCTTGATTCTCGTGGAAAGACATCCATCGATACAAAGTTCTTCAGTCAAAGTTCAAATACAACAACTTGAATCAGTGGCTATGACCCACTTGACATGGTGAGCTTTATTCTCGTGGAAGGACGTCCACCGGTGCAGAGATCTCCAATCCAAGAGCAGAGTTCAACCTCTAACATTTTCTTGTGTTTACCCCAAGAGATCCTTGACAGCATGCATCCACATATCATGCATTGCATTTTGACAATCTTTCCTTTTTCAGGTTTCCTTACTCTCCTGCTGTTTATTTCAGCAAGAGATGGCTCTAGAAAGGTCTGTCAAAGACATCCAAGACCAGACTGCTCAGCTGCAGGAGATGTTCCTAAACTTGTCTCTGGGGCAAGAAGAGATGAAAGCTCTTCTCACCAAGGGCTTGGGGAATTCCAACAATGCCAGGAGTGATCAGCTTGCGGAGCTGCAGTTTGATCTGATAACACTGAGGACCCAAGTGATGGGACAGTTGGTGGGCCAGATGGCTCTCATCTAAGACCTATCTCAAAGACAAGAGGAACTCAGAGTTCTTGTCCGCCAACTGCTTCCAAACAACCAACTGGGGCAAACATTTGAGGTCGAAGAGCAAGTCACCGCTCAGCCTCCATCCATTCCAGAAGACAAAGGGAAAGCTCCTTTGCTTGCTTCAGGGTCACAAACCCATCAACAACCTCGCCAGCATCAACGGGGTAATCGGCGTAAGCAAGAAAAGTCGGGAAGACAGTTCACGGAGACTGAAATACCATCATTCTTCATACTGAAGCGCCTGTTGGAGGTCAACTTGCTTACCGTAAAGGACCCTCCTCAGAAGCTCAATACCTCCTCTCCTAACTATCATCCCGACGCATTTTGTGTTTACCATTCCTACAGCCCGGGACACGACACCAACGACTGTTGGGCCTTGAAGAACAAGATTCAAGATCTGATCGACATTGGGGTGCTGGAATTCATGCCAGACGGTGAGATGAAGATCTTCCGTTAAAGGGTTCTCCACTTGAAGTGACGAAGCTCAAACTGAAAGACTTTTGCTTCTTTTTGAATTTTCAAAGTTGTAATTTCTTTTGCTGTCAAACAATTATTTGTTGATGTTAAACTCTGTTTTCATTAATGCATTGCATATGTTTGTCTTGAATTCATCCATTCGTTTCACTACTCTTATGCTTTTCTTTATGATATTTGACTCTTGATAAAAAGCTGTAAGCCTTTAGAGGGAGGATGACGAAACAATACCATGATCTTATACAGTATGCTTCTGAACAGACCTTGCTGATGATGTACAGGCATTTCTTTCAAATCCCAAACACTGGAGTTATAAGGAAGTTAATCCCTAGTCAACCCCTTCGAGCCAAAGAAGTAGGAGTTTTCTGTTCTGAACAATCAAAACCCTTGATATAAACCTGGGGCAGGGTAGTCTCTCAGTTAATTCAAAAGAAAATGCGCATTGAAGTCGCAAACTCTCAGTTCGTAATACAACGAACGACGTCGAAAAAGAAAGCATTCCTTTGGAATCAAAAGACAAGGGTGGTTCCCTATCACATAGACAGTCAATCTCTCAAAAGAGAAAAGCCCACTAAGCCAAAACCTATAAAGGAGGCTTAAGAAAGCTGGGGCATCCCGCTGACGGTAATCCTGGAAAACGGTAACAGTCAGGCAAAAGTTAGGGATAACAAATCAAAATCAAAATAGTGAGGTCATTACAAAATCCTCAACAACATGAAAAGTGTTGAAAAAGAAAAAGGAGATGATGACTGTCTCCCCAAATTCAAACCGGTGAACCATCGCCCAAAAGTCGTTCCAAACTCAAAACAGAGTATGACGCAATTTACTGAGCTTAGGTTGAAGGACATCACGAAGAGCGGGTGGGTACAAATATACTTTGAGCCTTTATCCTTTGTTTCTAAACCGTGAACCAGGCCACGTTACAACCCTTCAAAAGTCCTAATTGAAGCATGGGTTAGTTCGAAAGCATACTGTTACAAAAGGTATCCTGACTCCTGTAGGGCTTTGCTCTAAATCTTGTGTTGATTTGTCTTATAAAAAGTTTTCTGCTAAAAACGCATTTTTCAAGACTTCGAGACAAACATAAACTTTGCATTATTCGAATATCACTGTCTGCATTTGACCCTTTTGTTTGACAGCAAAGAAATTCATACAGCGAATGTTCGGAGGAACGAAAACTCTCTCAGTAAGTCAAAATCACTTCAAGAGGATGACACTTCCAGCAAATCTCCTATCAACAAGGGGCATGACATGTTACAATTCAATTAACATGGGGCAGTCCAGTCAAGGTTTCAACAGATCTTTCGAAGTTCAGTTAACCTGGGGCAGTCCAGTCAAGATTTCAAGAAATCTCTCAATATGCAGAGTAATCTGATTCAAGATTCCTTCATCACCACTCGGTGCATTCGAATGTCAAAAGTGTTCAACAAATCAACTACAACATTTCCAGATTCGACTCCTGTATCCAGCCAGGGCATATCTGTTGACCATATTTCCAGACTCGATTCCTGTATCTAGCCAGGGCACGTCTGAAGAGTTTGAAGATTCGATTCCTGTATCCAGCCAGGGCATGTCTATCAACTATCACAATTCCAGATTCGACTCCTGTATCCAGCCAGGGCATATCTGTTGACCATATTTCCAGACTCGATTCCTGTATCTAGCCAGGGCACGTCTGAAGAGTTTGAAGATTCGATTCCTGTATCCAGCCAGGGCATATCTATCAACTATTACAATTCCAGATTCGACTCCTGTATCCAGCCAGGGCATATCTGTTGACCACATTTCCAGACTCGATTCCTGTATCTAGCCAGGGCACGTCTGAAGAGTTTGAAGATTCGATTCCTGTATCCAGCCAGGGAATGTCTATCAACTATCACAATTCCAGATTCGACTCCTGTATCCAGCCAGGGCATATCTGTTGACCACATTTCCAGACTCGATTCTTGTATCTAGCCAGGGCACGTCTGAAGAGTTTGAAGATTCGATTCCTGTATCCAGCCAGGGCATGTCTATCAACTATCACAATTCCAGATTCGACTCCTGTATCCAGCCAGGGCATATCTGTTGACCACATTTCCAGACTCGATTCTTGTATCTAGCCAGGGCACGTCTGAAGAGTTTTAAGATTCGGTTCCTGTATCCAGCCAGGGCATATCTATCAACTATTACAATTCCAGATTCGACTCCTGTATCCAGCCAGGGCATATCTGTTGACCGAATTTCCAGACTCGATTCCTGTATCTAGCCAGGGCACGTCTGAAGAGTTTGAAGATTCGATTCCTGTATCCAGCCAGGGCATGTCTATCAACTATCACAATTCCAGATTCGACTCCTGTATCCAGCCAGGGCATATCTGTTAACCACATTTCCAGACTCGATTCCTGTATCTAGCCAGGGCACGTCTGAAGAGTTTGAAGATTCGATTCCTGTATCCAGCCAGGGCATATCTATCAACTATCACCTTTCCAGATTCGATTCCTGTATCCAGCCAGGGCATGTCTGAAGAATTCCAAATCAACACCTGTAACAAGCCAGGAAAACATCTATGGACGACCGATTGTAGACCAACACCTGTAACAAGCCAGGAATTTATCTACATCACCACTTGGGGCATTCGAATGTCAAAAGTGTTCAAACCCGATGCAGTTTTACACGGACTCATCGTCAGGATATCCTACACAAGATCTCCTCAAAATAGGAAGACCCCAGTAGTTTGGCATATCAACCCAAGCTTCTGATTCTCCCAACAGTGGTCCCAAGACTTATCATTTTCAATTGAAGACTCTTGCCCTCCACAGCAGCAGCCAAGGATTTATTTTCCCCGGCAGCAATCAAGATTCTTTTATCTTCAGTCGTCCAGAATTCCTCTATCCTTAGCAAGATAGCTCATCAGCTTACATGCTCATTCATCACATTCATGTCATAAACATTGATGTCACATACATTGCATCATGCATCATGACATTGCATACAACTAACCCTTTGCCTTTTCAGGTAAGATCAGTCGACAGACACAAATCATCTCCCAAGATTCATCCAGAAATAGTTCAGATGTGACCCGGGCACGGCGACATTCTGATACTTATTCCAGATTCATTCAGACGCATCATCAGGAAACCCTACACCGGTTCCTCTTCAACTTCAAGACTTTTGAAAACAGTTTACAGATTCTTCCCTACAACGGATGTCAATCTACCAACTTGTTCAGACTCTTCTCAACTTCAAAATAGTTTACAGATTCTTCCCTACAACGGATGTCAATCTACCAACTTGTTCAGTCGTCTGAAAACAGTTTACGGATTCTTCCCAACAACGGATGTCAATCTACCAACTTGTTCAGACGCAACTTTCGAAAATAGCTTACGGACGCGTCCCAACAACGGATGCTGATCTATTGCTTATTCAACTTCAAGACTTCTGAAAACAGTTCACGGGTTCTCCAAGTAACGGATGTTAACCTATCACTTATTCAGATTCTTCTCAAGACTTCTGAAAACAGTTTACGGATTCTCCAGATATGGATGTCAATTTATTGCTTGCTCAGACCCCCAATTCAGAGATGTTCCAAAATAGGGATGCCTTTCTGATACTCGTCCAGTCACCATTGACATACAGTTCAACATAACCAGATGGCATCTATAAGCCCATCCTCCTACCAGCAGTCACCAAATGGCATCTTTAAGCCCATTCTCAGATGGCATCTTTAAGCCCATCCCCCGACAATATTCTATCGCACCAGATGGCATCTTTAAGCCCATCACCGAATGGCATCTGTAAGCCCATTCACCTCTACCATCACATCACCGAGTGCAAATTTTCTGGGCACTTTAGTGTCCAATCTTCTTTTACCTTCAAGTCGCGAAAGGCAAACTTGCCAATCTAACTCTTCAGGTCCAAGAAGATTGAACAGGGGCAACTGTTGTACCCCAAAATTTGCCCTCACATTTTTCCACAATAAATCTCAGCTTCAGGCATTTTCTGACTTTTCAAACTGGCTCAAGAATCGGACAAACGGACTTTTCTCGTCAGTCAAACAAAAATTAGGGTTTCATTGATTTTTCAGGGCTCTGGATTTTCTCAAAAAAACAGTTGGCTTAGGGTTTTGGTTGATTTTGGCTCAATTTTGATCAGGTGGACGTTCTTTGGCATTGAATCAGGAATTAAGGTTTTATGGGCATATTCTCAGAAAGATTAAAATTCCACAGCACTTTGCAAGTTACTCCGAGATTCGGGTCGAATTCGCATTGTTTTTAATTTAATCAGTAAGAAGAGGCAGTTGGTTTGAATTCATGTTGTTTGTTTGAGCCAGTCAAAAGAAATACACAGTTTGGATTTACAGTGTTTGTTGAAAATCAGTGAAAAGAGAGAACGCGCCTGATCAGTGTTTTGAGTAACTGTTGATTTGCTTTGGAGATACCAGGTTTAATTGATCAATTACTAAGACATTGTTTTATTTAAATTATTTATTATTCTAAATTAAGTGATTGAAATTTATTTTTCAATTATTTTAATTCAAAGAGTTTTAAATAAATAAATAAACAATAAAGAGAAAAACAGAATTAATCGGATAATGGAAACTTTTATTTATTCTTAAATTAACTGTACGATTATTGTTTATAATTTAATTACAAACAATGGTTTTACATTAATTTAAACATTAAATAAAAAGAAAAACTATCCTATTTTTCTAATTCTTCAGTCTTCATTTAGTACCCCTCCATCCATTTTTATTCACCTGCAAAAAGAAAAAGAGAAAAGTCAAAAAAGCAGATAAAATAATAAACGACAGAAGAAATTCATCATTAAGGGCCACTGATTGGGATCAGTTAACCCTCTCTGCAAATCACGGGATTTCTCCCGGTTCACAAAGAGGGAAGAATTTTTATGCAAAGTTGAGAAAAATGCAAAGTGTCAAAAATACCTAAGTTCAAAATGTCAAACTGCACAAACTCAATCCCAAGTTCAAACCAAACTGAAAAAATCCAATTTCCTACTTTATGTCACAAAGGCCAAAAGTACAGTTTACTGTCAAAATGCCAAAAGTCCACTCAAAACTGTCATGAAGAGGATTTGGCAAAGGTATAGAAAGTTCAAAATGCTAAAGTCTACAAAAGCTGTCAAAAGAAAAGATAAAATATACAGAGGAAAATTATGCAAGCAAGCAAGACACTTTCTTCTCATCATTTCCCAATGGCCACTTTCAGAATTAAAAGTACAGTAGAAAACATATTTTAACATATTTGACTGTACTAGAAGAAAGAGAGATAAAGAAGAATGCAGGTTTCTAGGCTTTAGGCAGGCATAGATAGGAAGAGAAACCAATACAAACTGATATACAAAAACCTGCATATGCAAGCTAAACATATGACCTGCTGGACAAAAACCTGCATATGCAAGCTAAACACATGACCTGCTGGACCAAAACCTGCATATGCAAGCTAAGCACATAACCTGCTGGAGTAGAACCTGCTACCTCAAGCAATAACCAAAACCTGCATTAGCTTTGTTTCAAAAAAGCCTCATCATACTGGTTAAAGCCATAAAACTTGTTAATCTCATAACCAGCAATAAGCATCAAAACCTGCCTAAGCTTTAAAGCAAGTCAAAACCAATAACCAGTTCAGAGTCCCCCAACACCCAAACTATGCACCAAACATCATTAAACTACATATGCCAAACCTGCTAAAAGGTCAAAACCTATCAAACACCTAAAACCTGAAGCATACCCTGCCTCAACATACAAACTGCATAAACCATAAACATCTCCAAAAGACATCTCAAAAACCATATACCAAATGTTCTACCCACTGCCAAAATTCCATGAACTTTAAGCAAGAAATATAAGCATTCAACCTGTCCAGTTCAAACCTGAACAACCATAACAACATAACCTGCTGAAACACATCAAACCAGACCAAACTCACCCTACTGTCAAACAAAAGCCTGGCTTAAACTCAAAAACACCATTTCCAAACCCAAATACCCCAGGCCTCAGAAGAAACTCTTCATCATAGGCATCCAACTCAAGGCAATAAGAGAAGAATCGGTAAAAGCAACACAAGCAAGCACTTCAACAAAGCATTTCAAGCATACAGGCAAAACCCCCTCAGAACTCTGAGTTCATCATAGGGTGGAAGAAGAAACGGAAAGCATACAGTGGTAAAGAAAAAGATAAAGAGTACCAGGAAGTTCAAAGGGTACATCATCACGTGTATCCTCCACCCACCGGCCATCCTCAGCGCCTCCGGTCCGCCTCATCTCCATCTCCCAAAAAGCCTAAGGTATAAACCCCTCCTCTTCCCTTTTTTTGTCGCTCACAGAAATAATGATGACACAAAGCTAAGCATGCAAGACAAATTATTGAAACCCTAAAAAACTAAAGAAAACCAGAAAAAACAGTTTTTCAATACAACTTCCACTGGTGGAAGTATAGTGTAAAAAGTGTCAAAAATCAGAAAAAAAACAGTTTTTCAATACAACTTCCACTGGTGGAAGTATAGTGTAAAAAGTGTCAAAAACCAGAAAAAACAGTTTTTTCAATACAACTTCCACTGGTGGAAGTATAGTGTAAAAAGTGTCAAAAACCAGAAAAAAACAGTTTTTCAATACAACTTCCACTGGTGGAAGTATAGTGTAAAAAGTGTCAAAAACCAGAAAAAAACAGTTTTTCAATACAACTTCCACTGGTGGAAGTATAGTGTAAAAAGTGTCAAAAACCAGAAAAAACAGTTTTTTCAATACAACTTCCACTGGTGGAAGTATAGTGTAAAAAGTGTCAAAAACCAGAAAAAACAGTTTTTTCAATACAACTTCCACTGGTGGAAGTATAGTGTAAAAAGTGTCAAAAACCAGAAAACCAGTTTTTTCAATACCAACTTCCATCTCACACTTACACAATACAAATACACAATATATTGCTCCTATACACACTTGTTTATCTTATACATTGATATACGTCATTTACATTTGATTGCAAATTCGATTTGGTTGTAACTTATTGGATACTATAAGTCTCATCCCCATTCATACACATGTACCCCCACTCCCGGATACTTACTTTGTAATAGCGTAGATTTTACATTTCCGCAATTTACCGCTTTCAATTATACCATGATTAGATCTAGGGTTTGCATGTACATAAAATCAAACGCTAGATAACCTAACACAAGATAAATACATGAAATCAATACACAATCACACATGCACCCCCTAGGGTAATCCCACATGTTGCCTTCCAAAATGGGCCATGCTTGCACGTCGAGTTTCTTTGGCAAAACAAAATCAAATGATCATAAGTCTCTCAAAGTGTTGCCTAAACGGAATGATCATAGTCCCTTCAAAGAAAATTGCCAAAGACACTTGGAACCATTGCATTCATGGTCCATACGACGACCCGCGCCCGTCCCAAATAAACTTCCTAAATGCAAGATTGTCCATCAAATTCAATGGTGGAACAAAATTGTTAAAAAGGGTTAAAACATAACAAAAACCTTTGAGTACAATAGGGTAGATAAAACTCTTAGTTACTTGAGATTGACTTGCAAAAACACTTGCCTTCTTTTCAAAAACCACAATCCACAACACTTTCAAACAAACTCTCAAAAACATTTGAAACATCTTTTCGAAAAGATACACACTTTTGTAAAACACTCAAACACGAGTCAAATACATTGGTCGCCTAAGACAAGGCATCTCTTCAAAAACATTTTCAAAAACACACACATACACCACAATTTCAAGCAATCGAAAATCAAGGCAAGTGATCTAAAAAACCAAGTAACTAAGAGCCCATGGATAACCATGGATGAAGAGGGTGCTAATACCTTCCCTTTTCATAATCTACCCCCCGAACCCATGAAACATCTCAAAAGGTTTTTGCTGTGCTTTTTTAACCTTTCCTTTAGGATAAAATAAAAAGTCGGTGGCGACTCTTGCTCAACCGCACAAGTGCGAATACGAACGCAAAACCACAGTCAGTTCTCCCACCGTATCACAGGTAGGTATTTCAGAAGACATTTCGTGCTGAAATAAACAACGAAGGAGATGAGAAACCTGTAATGATACCTGTAATGATGTGCATGATAATGGGATGCGTATGTAATGATTTCAAAGACTTTGGGAGATTTAAATTTGTAAAACAAAAATAAAACACACTTTATTAGATTAACTTGTAAAAATGTTTAACAATGCCTTTAAGGCGTTACAAAAGAAATAACTGAAAAACAAATCTAAACTTAAAGAAAGCAAAAATCAGAAATCCCATGGACGCTTCCCCTTCGTGCTGACATAGTCATTGATTGTCCTTTCATTCTCAAGTTTCCTCGTGAGCTTCAAGATCTTCCTCTCCTGCTCATGGTACTTCTCTCAGTAGGTATCCCTCTCCTCTCTCAACTGAATTTAGGACCTCTTCAATGCCCCAAGATCAGTGGGCATGTAGGGATAAAGGACCGTATAAGGAACGCCCTTTTCATTGGTAGGCTCCACAATTACTGGCAACACAGCTTCATAGAGCATCCCCAGCTTCTGGGCACGAGCCCGGACCCACTGGAGATAAGGTTGCATAGGGAGAGAAGTCTTTGGTCCTAGCTCCTGAGGGTCAGACCTGTTCACCATGCCCCAAGCTCGTATAAACCTCCTGCAGTGCTCATCAACGTCCCTCTTGTAGTCAAAGACAATATCTATAAGAAGTAACTCATGAGGACCATCTCTCTGAGCGCGACCAAACTGTTGTAAAGCCAAGCAAGTACAGTAGGTTATTCCCCCTCTGATTCCAAGCAACGGGACATTAGGGTATCCCCCGCAACGATCAATGACAGCAGTGCTTTCCATAGCCTTAGAACTCCAAAGAATGTCTGTATGGGCAAGAGACATTATCCTGTAAGACCACCCTAAACCTTCCTCATTCTTCAACACGGACTTGGGGAGGTGCGAAATAAACCACCTCGCCAGCAGCGGCATGCAACACATGAGGGTCCCTCTTCTTCGTACAATATGAGTATAGAGGGCATGTAGGATATCACCCAGAAGAGTAGGTACAGGATTACGAGACAGGAAGATCTTAATCGCATTCACATCTATGAAGGAATCTGGATTCGGAAAGAGAACCAAACCGTAGATAAGGAGAGCCAAGATGTCTTCGAAATCCTGAAAGTCCAAATTATCCCAGAACTGCTGAGCTTGATATATTAGAAACTTGGCTAAGAAACCTTTAACCCCGCTTCGTGTCTCCCAGTTGGATACTACATCAGCCCGTGTCAGATGCAAAGTTAAAGCAATATCCTCTGGTCTAGGAGCCTCTTCCAACCTGTAAAGGGTGTCTGCTCAAGGATGGATATGCCCAGTAAGTAAGAAAACTCTTCCAAACTGGGAACTAGCTGATAATCCGGGAAGGTGAAACAATGATGCACCGGATCGAAGAACTGGAAAAGAACACTTATCATCTGATCATCAAACTTTGAGGTAACCAAACTAAGAAGCTGACCATGTCTTCTAATGAATGAAGAAGTATCAGAAACCTTTGAGACTAACTCTTTGAGTTGAGCAGGTATTTGCACAAAGTTAACTCGAATGGTGTTTCTACGCATGCAAGCCATAATCTGCAAAACAGAACAAAGATAAATCCCCTCGGTATTTGAAATGGTTAGTGTAATGAAATATGCATGCTATGTTATGATGCATGATGTCATGGTAAAACAAATAACAGGTATAGCAAATAACAGACATGGTAAAGGAAAACAAGTCACACAAAAGCCCTTAAGTTCCAGGCTTGCATGGGGTCTAGGTACTACCCTCTTGAAGTTCAGTTGGTTTCAACCTGTCCTAATAATAGTAACCGGGTTCTAGAGGTTCTCAATATCACTGACCATCCTCCATCGGTCATGGTTTCAGCTCAGGCAATCTTTTCTTGCGGTCGGAACTATCTCGAGAGTATGGTCTCAATGAGTGTAGTATCGAGTATCAACCAGTTCTCAGCTTTACACTGAAGCCGACTATCTCACTACTTTCTAATGGCCAAGTTGGTAAATTATAGGTTCTAAGGTCAGTTGATGCTTAACGACACACATAGCAGCCCCATATTCCCCTCGTTTCTCCACAAGGGATACCGGTACCAACCAATGTGCCACATCAACGTAGCTACTGCTTCAACCGTATCGGTCTATGCTGTACAGTTCCCTCACAGTTTATTGCTACTTACCTAAAAGGTGTTCCACAAATCCGAGTTAGGATCTATAGTAACTCCCAATACAAAACCCTTTAATAGTAAAGCAATCAAATCAAACAAAAGAAGCAATTTATGATGAACTAATCCTAAGGTATACCCCACTTATCTATCCCCAGCAGAGTCGCCAGTTCTGTGATACGGTAGCAGAACCGGACTGTTTTAGGAAAAATGTTGGTTTGCATTTTGCGTTTGTGTTTGCAAAATGTCGCGGTAAGCAAGAGTCGCCACCGACTTTTATTTTATCCAATCGGAAAGGACAAAAGCACAGAAAAATTCTTTTTTCGAGATTTTGAGTACGGGGGGTAGATTATAGAAAGGGAAGGTATTAGCACCCTTTCTATCCGTAGTTTTCTACGGGCTCTTAGGTGCTTGCTCATCATTTTAAAAATTGCTTGTGTATGTGTTTTTTTTGAAAATTTTTTGTTTTACTTCGTTTTAACCCTTGTATCAGTCCTCAAGAGTGTTACGAAGTGTTTTTGAAAACTTTGTTTGAAAAGAGTATAAGTGTGGAAAAAAGTTTGATGTTAAGCAAGTACCTAATAGCATCTACCTACTCGAAAAAAGAATGTTTCTGTTCTTGTTTCCCTTAGACAGTGCTATCCTACTATTAGTGAGAAGGTAGAATCGTTGTTGGAGTTGTAAGGGTCAATTCAAAAGGGACGTATGATCACTAAAGCAATGTTAGAATGTCTTAGCAATAACCCTAATGTCCTAAGATCATATTCGAGGCAACATTTCTGAGGCAACCTTTCCGAGGCAACATTTCCAAACGGGACATTTGATCTTTTAGACAAGAGGGCGACCACTAAAATACCCTATACTTAATGATCGTTTATCGAAGGCAATCGAAGTGAGAGTATACCCTAGGAGTGCGCATGCGCGAGTGATTTGATTTCAGTTATTATCTTTGCACATTTAGGGTTTACTAACCATTTTAAAATTAACATACATTCTTGTCATGCAATCCTATTATCATACAACTAACAGTTAATATTTGCGAAAATAAAAAATGCAAGAAATAAAACTACGCTATTACAAGGCTTCGGGGAGGGGGATTAATTACATAACCAAAAACCTGTAAAAACGATAAATAAACGAAAAAGTCCTAATTAAACTATTACATCCCGTGAGCAGTTACATCAATATTGTAATAATAAATAAACGCGCGATGAATCGAGAACGAAAGAAAACTAGGGTTTTGACCCTGTCTAAACCTAATTAAAAGAAAAATCATTTTTTGTTGTTTTTGATTATTTTAAGAAAATAAGGTTTTAAATTAAATAGATACAAACTTAATTACTAATTAAATTAAATTAAGAAAATTAATTAATTTGACCTATTTTTATATTTTGTTATTTTAAGAAAATAAAATAAAAATTAAATCAAGTAAAACCTAATTTTCTAATTTATTTTAAGTTATTTACAAAAAAAAGATTAAAGTTACCCTAAAATTAAATTAAACTAATTAAATTAATTTTGACAAAATATATTAAAAAAACTTAAATTTGATGAAATTGATTTTATGAGTTTTTGTAAAAAAAAGAATTATATTTGTTAGAAAATAATTTAAACAAAATAAATTAAATAAAGAAAATATATAAAAGAAAAGAGAGAAACAATTGGGCCTGGTTATGCTAGCAACTTGAGGGGGTGCCAATAGCAATCTGAGACCAAAATCCTTGGTCCACGTTGACCTCCATAATCCAATGTGTTGGCTTGACTAAGATGCATGGCAGACTCTCAAATGATGGCCTTTTGATCCAGCTTGTGGGCAATCTGATGGCTGAAAGATGATGGAATATGGTAGTCCTTGCGCCTGTACACGTGCCTGATCATGCAAGTGATAAAATTATGAAATAATATAGGGGACCTGGGATTCGAACCCAGACCCTTTGGCCTTTTCCACATGCCTCCAGACCAACTTTGCTACCGCGGTTGTTTGTATAGGGAATAGTAAACAAACATTATATTAGCAAAAGCAATTCAACATATCAAAAACGCGTGAAATTTAAATGGATGAATCACATCACGCCATGCCATCATCTTCCCCAGCGTCTGTTGTCTTAGGTAAAACTACTTTTACCTACGGACATTTTCTATAGGTACAACCCCTGCATATTTTCAAAATCTCATACAAGCTTGATAAATGAACACTAATGCTATAGGCTAGTTCGTCTTGGCCTTGTGAACATCATAGTACCCCTCTTTTCGGCCAATTTCACCTGTATGAGAAAACCCCAAAGCGAACACAGAAAACCTAACAATGGTGGATCTTTGTATGGTCAGCAAAAATGCAATTAATTATTACCATTAGCTTGCAAATGCTTCAATGATTCAGAATATAAAAACAAATCATGCTAACAATGTCAAATTCATGAGATTCGATTTCAAAAGGGGAAGGATGTCGTGAGGCACTTACATTGCGTTTCTGGGCACGAAAATGCTTGTTGGTGATTGGGATAGACTCCTTGAACACCCAGGAAGCGAATGAGATAGCTTGGAAGGCTTGAGATAGCCTGGAATTATGAAATTAGATTTCCACTTTTTCTTGATTTTTTGAAAGTTGTTCTTCTCTCTCCACGCCTCTAACCCTTGTGCATTTGGTCTGGATTTGTTCTATATGTAGCCTTGAGTGAATTAGGTTTACAAATTTGCATCCAATCTTTGCAATTATGAAGATTTTATCCTTGATTCACACTTGTATCCAATCTTTCCAAAACAAGAAAAATTCAATCTTTTGTGTACAAACAAGCCTTGCACGATTTGATTCACTTGCCAGCTATCCATGGACCTGAAATATGCACAAAATCTCAAGGTTTAAATGATTTTGATATTTTCATGATTTTATTTTGATTTAATTTGATTTAATTAAAATCAAAATCAAAATAAATGACAAAAATAAAATAAAGGCAAGTGGGAAGGGTCATGGCTCATGGACCATGTTACAAACTTGTGATACGGTGGCTAGAACCGGGACGTGTTTTCCTTTTTTTAAGGAATTTGCTGGTTTGCATTTTGCGTCTGTGTTCGCAAAATGTTGCGGTAAGTAAGAGTCGCCACCGACTTTTATTTTATCTAATAAGGAAAGGAAAAAAGCACAGAAAAATTCCTTTTTCGAGATATTTCTGAGTACGGGGGGTAGATTATAGAAAGGGAAGGTATTAGCACCCTTTCTATCCGTAGTTATCTACGGGCTCTTAGGTACTTGCTCATCATTTTCAAAATTGTTTTCTATGTGTTTGTGTGATTTGAAAAGCTTTTGTCTTGACTTCGATTTAACTCTTGCTTCTGTCTTCAAGAGTGTAATGAAGTGTTTTTGAAAACTTTGTTTGTAAAGGAGTGTAAGTGTGAGAAAAAGTTTTGATTGGGCAAGTACTTAAGAGCTAATCTACCTACTCGAAAAAAGAATTGTTCTATGTTCGTTTCCTTTAGACAGTGTTATCCCACTATTAGTGAGTAGGTAGCACTGTCGTTGGAGTTTTGAGGGTCAATTCGAAAGGGACGTACGGTCACTAAAGCAATGTTAGGACGTCTTAGTAATAACCCTAATGTCCTATATCATTTATCCGAGGCAACAATATCTGAGGAAACCTTTCCGAGGCAACTTTGATCTTTGGACAAAAGGACGACCACTAAAGCATCCTATACTCAATGACCATTTATCGAAGGCAACCAAGTGGGAGTGTACCCTAGGAGTGCGCATGTGCGAGTGATTCAATTTCAGTTTATTTATCTTTGCAGATTTAGGGTGATCTAACTATTTTAAAATTAATCATACATTCTTGTCATGCATCCTAATATCATACACCTAACAGTTTAATAATTTGCGGAATTTTAAAGTGCGGAAATTAAACTACGCTATTACAAGGCTTCGGGTATTTACATAGTAAAAAACAAACTCTTTGAAAATAAAGCGATAAATGGAAATAAATGTCCTAATTAAACTATTACAAACTGTAGGCAGTTATATCAATATGATAAATAATAAAAATAAAGCGCACGAGAAAAAATTAGATCGACGAGAAATTAGGGTTTTGACCCTTTTATCCTATTTTAAAGAGAAAAAAATGTTTTTTTGTTATTTTTAATATTTTTTAAAGAAAAGAATTTAGGTTTTAAAATTAAATACACAAATAATTAGCTAATTAAACTAATTAATAAAAATAATTACATGACCTATTTTTTTAGGTTTTGGTTATTTTTAGGAAAGGAAAATAATTGAATTAGAAATAAAACCTATTTGTTCTAATTAATTTTAATTATGTACAAAAAAGAAATTAAAGTTATTTAAATTAACAAACCTAATTAAATTAATTAATTTTTTAATAAAAATAAAATCTAGACCTAATTTATGAAAAGTAATATTTTTTTGTGATTTTTGATAAAAATAAAATAATTAATTGGTTAGTAAATAAATAAATATATTAATTAAAATAAAATATAAAAAGAAAAAGGGATAGAGATATTGGGCCTGCAATGGATATTTGGGGGTGTGAATATCAATCTGGGCCCAAGACAAAGAGATCCACGTTTGACTCTTTGCAATCTCATGCCATGCGTTTGACCATGCTTTTGGTGCTCCTCCATTACTGGTCATCAGATCTGGATCTCAAGACACTTAGCAAACTAGATTATGAGGGGGTATGATAGGCCTTGGTCTTGTACACGCATCTGATTACCTGAAAGAAATCAAGAAAAATACAATTGTTGGAGGCAGGCTCGAACCCCTGACCTCAAGCTTCCTAACGCCTTAACGCTTGCCTGGCTACCATTGGGCCAATTGCTTCTGCTTGTACATATAATGAATAATAATAATATATAAAAACAAGAATTAGTGGAGGATGACAAAAAAACGCGCGCCAGAGTTTGAATGTTCCAATAAGGATGTGACACGCAGGTCATCCCTGACCTTGTTCCGTTGGTAAAAGTGGGAAACTTTTACCTACTGACGTTTATCCGTCGCTATAGCCAGAGCTCGTTCCAAAATCCTCCAGGAGCAATATAAATAAAATCTAATGCCATGGTTGGATTCGTCTTGTCCTCCTGAACATGATGGTACCACTCATGAAGGCTAATTTTACCTGCAAGCAAAAACCCTAAAACTGAGCTACAAACCCTAGCCATGGTGAAATCTTGCACATGACATATAAATGAAATTAAACGATGTAGAAAGCTTGCAAATGTTCCATGGATCAAGAATTTATAACTATTTCATGCTATAAGTATAGGAATGATGCAATTCGACTTCAAGAATATTGCAATACCGTGACTGACTTACAATGTGTTAGAGGGCCTGTAAATGCTTGGTTTCGATTGCTTTCGCTTGTTGGGAATCTCAGGAAGTGATTGAGATAGCTAGGATGCCTTGAGGATGCCTAGAAATAGGAATTCGTGTTTGCACTTTCTTTGTATTTTTTCCAATTCTGTTCTCCTAGCTGCGCCTGCTTCCAACCTAGTTTTTGGTTTTCCTTTGTTCTATTTGTATCAAGGACTGAATTAGGGTTGAAAGAGTGCACTCAATCTTCCTCCATCAATGAGTTTGATCTTGATTTGATTCACCTTAAAATCTTTCCAAAAATGGCCTAAATCCAATTTTTTTTTATGCACACATGCCTTCACACGAATTTGAATACTTGCTAGCTGTAACTTAAGACCTGAAACAAGCACAAAATCTTTTGTTTTCAATATTTTGGATTTTATATGATTTATTTTGATTAAAATTGATTTAATTCAAATAAAAATCAAAATAAAAAATAAAAACATGATAAGGACAAGTGGAAAGGGCTAGAGCTTGTGGACTATGTTGCCAACTCAAACCAAATGAAAAAGATTAGGCCCATTTGGCAAAAATTGAAGTTTTAGGCATAGTTGACTTTTGGCAAATTTGCAAAAAAGGTTAACTTCACCAATGCATAACTTCCTCAATTTTTACTCTTTGGAGGTGTTCTCGGACTTTTTAGAAAGCTTGAGATGTCCTCTAATCAACCCTTTTGGTATCATATCAATTTGATATTCCATTCTCATGTATGAAGCTTTGACAAAAAAGGTGTTTTTGTTAACTTTTCAAAATGACCTATAATGTCCAAATTCATAACTTCTTGTGAGTGCATATTTTGAACTTGGGAGCTGAAGATGGATTTTAGGTAATTGCATCCTCTTCAAAATGAGCTTTGGATGGGTCATTTCTCATAAAGTATGAGAAAGTTATGCTTGGTAAAAGTTGAGTTGACTTTTTATGCAAAACCCTAATTTAGCAACTTTTGAGTCTTGATGAATTATGAGAAATCCTTGATGAATCATGATCAACCCTTGATCAAATGATGAAATATACTTAAAAATGAGAATTTTTACCAAAAATCTTGAAGTTTGATTGTATGTAGGCGACGGTTGACTTTTGCCCTAGCATAGTCGATTTTTGGGCCTTTGAGCAATTGGCTGAGAAAATTTCCTCTATAGGGCTTGAAACTTGACATGGATGATCTTTAGAACATATTAGGACATTGTTAAGCATTTGAAATCCCTTGGACTCAAGTATCTTGATGCAACATGAAACCCTAATTTGAGGTAGACTGCCTTAGGAGAGAGCTTGTCTGGCCAACCCTTGGACTACCTTGAGTAACTTGAGGATCTTTCTTGAAATGTTTTTTTGAGGAATATGGGAGGGAAAATTTTGGGGTACAAAAGCTTCCCCTGTTCAATTTTCTTAAACTTGAAGATTTAGATTGGCTTGTCTGCCTTTCGTGATCTGAAGGTGGAAGATGATTGAACACTATAGTGCCCAGAAATTTGCACTCGCATGAAGTGGTGTTCGTCTTGCGATATCGGGAATGGGCTTACAGATGCCATTTGGAAACTGATGATGGGAGATGGTCTTAAAGATGCCACCCGAAGGAGTGTCGATCGCATAAGAGATTTCTTAGCGAGAACTTGTATACCTGTCGTTGAGGAAGATCCCGCTGGGGAAGGCTGATCTTTGTTGAGAGAAGTAGAATTTTAGGAGCTTTGGTCATCCGTTATTCTGCTGGTGAGTCGTCTCTGTTTGAATTTTAGGAACTTCGGTCGTCCGTATTCTACTGAGGAACCATCTCTGTTGAATTTTAGGAACTTCGGTCGTCTGTATTCTACTGAGGAATCATCTCTGTTGAATTTTAGGAACTTCGGTTGTCCGTATTCGATTGAGGAATCATCTCTGTTGAATTTTAGGAACTTCGATCGTCTGTATTCTACCGAGGAAACATCTCTGTTGAATTTTAGGAACTTCGGGCGTCCGTATTCGACTGAGGAATCATCTCTGTTGAATTTTAGGAACTTCGGTCGTCCGTATTCGACTGAGGAAACATCTCAGTTGAATTTTAGGAACTTCGGTCGTCCGTATTCTACTGAGGAAACATCTCTGATGAATTTTAGGAACTTCGATCGTCCGTATTCGACTGAGGAATCATCTCTGTTGAATTTTAGGAACTTCGATCATCCGTATTCGACTGAGCAATCATCTCTGTTGAATTTTAGGAACTTCGGTCGTTCGTATTCGACTGAGGAATCATCTCTGTTGAAGAGGAAAGTTGAGAATGAACTACTATCTGGTCGTGGTCCAGGATTCGTAGTGACTTACTGGTGATTAAACTATTAACCAGTCGTACCCGGGCTTCACAGCTTGAATTTTGATTGTATCTTTCCAAAAAGGTAAAGGTTAGTTGTATGTAATACGTGATATCTATCAAGCAATGATGTTCTCAAAATAAATGAGATTGTGTTGTATGTTGTGTATGCACATGTCATGATGTATGGACATGCAATGTTTTTATGATAATCTCTACCTGGGGAAAATAAATCCCGGGTTGCTGCTGGAGAAAAGAGTTGAATTCTTCGTTTCTGCTGGGGATAGTGGATGAAGATGATTGTGAGAATAAACCTGCAGGAGAGGATAACTCCGCTGGGGAATAAACTGATGAGGAAATGACTCTGTGTGGAGGACATATTCTGCTAGAGAACCTGTTGATTTGGAGAAATAACCTCAGCCCGGGATGAATCATCATTGCTGGCGATGATAAACTCTGTTGGGGATTGAATTTATGTCTGTGAAAGGAATGAACTCCGCTGGGGATGATTTTACAGTTGCGATTTCACTAGGGATAATCTTTTAGACTCTACTGGGACAGTTTTTCAGACTCTACTAGGGATAATTCTCCAAACTCCAATGGGGAAAATTTTCCAAGCTGGTGATAGATAAACTCTGCTTGGGGAGAATATTGCCAACTCATTCACGGTTGTGAGCCTCAGCTGGGGAAAGTTAACACCAATGTCCTTCTCTTACTCTGCGGAGAGTGAATATACCTTTAATGATTTTCTCCAACTAGGTCTATCCCTATATCTGGTGAATAGAGAAACTGTACGGTTTGGACATTTCTCATTTCCCCCTGTTTCTGATACCACGAGTAATCGTCTTTTGTTTCACATGTAAATATTTATGAGCAGCAATCAATGTCAAATGCATATATCAAAAATGAACATTGGACGTTCTTGCAAAACAAAACAGAAAAAGAAAAACAGTTTGAAATTTCTTTGTGAAAATTAATTGTATTAATTATGAAGTTGGCCTGAAAATAGGCGTTTTTTGTACAAGAGGCTGACGTCCTAGTAAGAGAACGCCGCCGAACAAATAGAATTTATACAATTTGTGAAAAAATAAAGAAAAATAGCTATGTGAACAATCCAATTGGGTTCTGTTGTACCTCAAAATTTTCCCTCTCATTTCATCAACACTTTCTTATCACAAGACTCTTGGAACTCAAGATCAAGCTAAGGGTTTGCTCTCCTCAAGACACCTCCTTGCACTGTTGACCTAAATTAGGGTTTGAGTTTGCACAAGGATTTTTTGACCTACAATGCCCAAATTGACTTCCATGCTTCATGTTGGGCTCACAATTTTGTCCATACCAAGTTTCAAGCCTTGATTCAAATTTTTGCCCAGTCAATTGGACAGTTGACCTAAAAATCAGCTGTATTGGGAAAAAAGTCAATTGTGGCCAATTGACAGTCAAACCTCATGAATTTTGACCCACATCAACATTATGAACTCATATGAACCATTTGATCAAGTTTGGATCACAATTCCACAAGAAATTTGATCAGATCATCAAAAGGGCAAAATGGTCATTTTTAGGGTTTTGACTGCACAAAGGCAATTTTTGACTGTTTGACCTAACCAATGGCAAACCAAGCTCACATATGGACTCAAGGACTCAATGACATTGTCTTGACCCATTCAACAAGTTCAAAATATCTCAAATGCATAGGATGGACAAATGAATTTTTCAGTCAACTGATCAAAATTTAACTGTATACTGAAAAGTCAAACTTTGACTTTTTGGTCAAAATCAAGTGCCAAGGGTCATTTTTCATCAAGACATGTCAAATTATGAAACTTGTTCATCAAGAAACCCAAAAATGCAAATTAGGGTTTAAAATGGAAAAATTTCATAACTTAGAAATTTTCTAAGTTATGAATTTTTCTTATTTTTTCCTAACTTTGTCCCACTTTTTCACCAAGATAAAAATGGATTCAAACAAAACTTGAAACATGAAAGTTGTAGTCCATCACCAAGTCTACAACTTTGTTTCACAAAGTTTTCTCAAAAGAAGCTTGTATCTCAAGTTATGATTTTTGGAACAAGGGTACCTAAAACTTTTAACTTCGAGAAAATTTGCCCTAATCTATGCAGGATTTTGACCCATCTTCTTGGCCATTTTTCACATAGTTCCACTTGTAGTTTCAAGTTTCATTACAAAGAGGGATTGTATTACATGTTCCAAGCTTTCTAAATTGTCCAAGAACTCCTCAAACACCCTTGTGGTTAGAGAGAATCGAATGCTTGAAATTGGCAAAAACTCACTTTTGTCCATGGCCAATACATGTTCATAACAACTTGCAATTCTGATCTAGCTAGCTTGGTTCAACATTATAGGCCTCAAAACCATTTTTTACTCCTTAATTTAATGCATATCCATTGTATTAAGTTATTGTGTTGGTCATTAGGGCATTATACATTAGTTTAAGCCTTAAAAGGAAAAAGCAACAAGGCCATTTTTGCCTAACTTCACTTTATGTCAAAACCAAATCCTTGAGGCATGGGGCCAGATCTTTGAGGCAAGATCAAGTCCACTAATCCCAGTAACCAAGAACAAAAGTTGCAGCGTGATAGGAGGGCTTGTACAGGGCTATAACATGATTTCCATCCTCTTGCTTCAAGTAGAAGAAAAGTTGCAAAACATAAGCAATCATAGATATCTGTTAACACAAGCTTACAAGAACTTTGTGAACAAGTTCCATACATCCCAACAAGCCTAAAGCACGACCCTTTCATCACTAAAACCTCCTCATACTCAGAATCACTGTTTTTCTGCAAAATAGAGCAAGTTATGCATCTTGCAAGCCACAACCAATTTCCATCCTGCGTTTTGTCCCAAGATAGTTCCAACACCTTCCAATCAACTCACCTGAACTATCCCAAGCCCCCATTGCAAGCTGTAACACCTCTAACACACTTTGCCATTTTCATTTCAAAGCTCTGTAGGTTGAGTTCTACAGCATGATTCAAGTTGTTTCAAAGCAAGCCAAGCATTGGAGAAGCTTCCTTGGACCTCAGGCAAGCTCAACAGAAGCTCAAACACCATTGAAGGTTGCTACATTGTCCAGCTCGAAGTCAACTGAAACAGGTATTTCATGGACTTCTATCTCTCTATTTAGGAATGTTTAGGCTTAGGTTTGTGAATGAAATATGTTGTACTCATAGCCCCGAAGCCATACATATGCTTAGTTTTCATTTACATTAATCGTGCTGAGAGAATTTCACTCATGAACTTTCTGAAAAAACTAGGTTAAAAATTAGGGCCAGAGAAATTCTCTCTGGTCTTTGAGAGTTAATCCAAGTTTTTTATATGGTTGAATTCGTTGTTTAATTCTCTACAATATACATGTTATGAGTTTTGTCAAAAAATCAAAGAATCAGGAGTTGGCCATTGATACACAGAAGCGCGCATTTTATGAGCAAGAGGAAGAAGAAGAAGTCTGGTGGGTGTTTCCAGTGATTTCTGGTAAACAACCGCTAGTCTTCCAAACTATCGAATAAACTTACTGACTGTTATTCAATTTCTTTGGTAACTCACAGGATCAACTAGATTGATCCTAGGATTCCTTGGTCATTAGGGTAACTCTCATGATCGAATAAATATTCATGGTTGATATTTGAGTGTTGTATAGGTGTTTGGCTTATTTCGATTTCTCTCTTAAAGGTCTAAAGATGTAATCAAAATGTGCGTGTACGAAACTAAGTGCATGAATAAATGTTAATTGTAAAGACATGTAAAATTGCATAAAAGGGAAGTAAATGGCTTCGAATTATAAAAACAGTTAATGTAAAGGATGTTCTGGAACGTAAAAGATTTAAAATATGAAGAAAGCGTTTAATGCAAGAAATTTGTAAATGACTTTAAGTAAAAATAGGCGTTCGAAGGATAAAGCTTGAAGATAAATGCATGGGAAGTATGACAGTTTTCTGAAATGTAAAGTGCTTGAAATGTAAAGAAAGCATTGAAATGTAAAGCTTTAATGAAGAGACTTCGAAATAGAAAGACTTTGAATGAGAAAACTTGTAAATGTTATTTGGCAGAAAGATAAAGGAAAGTGCTGGAAATGATGAAAGGTTTTCATTAAATCATAAATATGTGGTGTTATCATACGTACATTGCTCTTGCATTTGTTTCCCTTGCCATGTGGTAGTTTGAATGTTACTGAGTATTTAGTAAAATAGATATGACACACGAAATCCTAATACTAAGACTTCTATTTATACTAATTCGACCATAACGGTCTTGCTATAGGATTATGCCACGTTCAGAACATGCAGAACAACGCCTCTCTCTTATTTCCACGTGTCTCCAAATGCTCCAGCGCATAAATTTCAAACTTCGAATGTCCCGCTTCCATTTGAATTTCAAATGCTTTGGTACTTCTCCGTTTCGAACGCACTTCTCAGACACAGCCTTGTTGTTATTTCGAGACTTCTTTAGATATGCTCCCATAATTGCCTTTCGAAGCTCCAAGCTTTTGATATGCTTATTTGAAACACTGCTTCTACTACTTCGAAACATGACGCTTTTGTTTCATTTCGATCGAAACGTTCAACTCGCTTGGCTTCTAATAATATTATCAAAATCTTCAGCCAACAAATTGCCCCTTTAAAATATGTATTTCGATCTCTCTGAGAAATACCTATTTTAAACATCTACACAAGATTTTGATGTGACCTTCGAATCATCGTAACATTTAATGCATTTGACTCCAGTCACATCAATCATAGAACTTTTTGGATTCCTTAACCGCCTGGAGCCACTTCACAGTATGGTGCAGTTACAAACAATGATTATCTTTAAATCACGCCTATTACCCATGTCAACTTTACGCCACCTCTTCATCACACCAACCCATGATTTCCACGTATCACACTCTTATTCAGTGGGTGCTTAAACTTCCACATTATAAAACATCATCCACTTAGTCTTTTTCTTTTCTTTTCATACTCTGAATCTTTTACCCTCCTTCTCTCGCCAAAAACCCTAAGCTCTCAACATCCTTCAAAAATGTCTTCTTCTACTTCATCCCAACTCAAAAAGGTTTCCAAGAAGAAAGGAAAAACTGCAGGCACTACAATGGAAAGTAAGATTATCACTCACCAAGGCCAATTCGTTCTTGCTCCTCAGATGATTTCAAAGGAAAAAGAAATGTTGTATGCATCACAGGTACTCATTCCTACCACCGTTGCTGGTAAGAGGTTAGCTTTAAATGGCCCTCTTACGGTTTTTGAAATTTTAAAAGATACCAGGATGATTTTCCCAGTTTGCTATAGTTTTAAACCCTTATTTAACAAAATGGACGCCCCTAAGGCAATAGAATCTTCTGACTCAAACACCATAGAAAATCCAACTGTTCCTCCTAAAGACCCCTTTGTTTTGGACTATGTAAAAAGTAATTTTAAGCGGTTTCGATCTTGCCCCACCTCTGATACTGCTTATCAAAATTGGTTCAAGAAAGTAGAAGCTAAGAAATCCCAGCAATGGGAAGAATTAGGTATCTACAATTTGATTAAGCTATCAAAGCCTGGTTTCACTTACAACCACCCTCTACTATTTGCGTCCCTCTATTTCTGGGACAGTACCTATAATACTTTCCATCTCCCAGGTGGAATGATCACCCCCACCTTCTTCGACATAGCGGCCATCACTGGGCTATCGCCAGTAGGAGAAACTTATATCCCCGACACCAAAGAACAATCAAGCATAATTGACTTCGAAGTCAAGCTAGCAAGTTTTTCCAAGTTTATCAGTCACTACCATGCTGAGGGAGACAATGTGTCTGACGTAGAACATATTGCTTTCCTAACCCTATGGCTGTCAAGATACGTTTTCTGCAGTAGATCCCTACAGGTAGCCAGTAGGTTCATTCCTCTAGCTAGGGACTTGCATGAAAATCGAAAAGTGTGCTTAAGTGAACTGCTCTTAGTTGACCTTTATGAAAGCCTGAGGTCAGCTGTTTCGAGCCTCAAATCCCATACCTCCAAGAATATCCTGTTGGCTGGCCCTTTTTGGTTACTTCAGCTATGGCTAAACGCCATGTTCGAACCCTCCTTGTCAACTGCCAACACCATTGACGAACAAGACCCTGAGATAATTGATAGGATAGTCGAAGGCACGAGGCTTCGAAGATTAACTCCAAATGACGACAAAGATGACTTCAAAGTCCAATTCTCGAAGTACATCATGATATTCTCCAAAAGGCACAAGTTCGAAGAGAGCATGGCGCCTTTTGCTTCGAGGGCTCATGGACCTTCTTGGTTCACCATGGCTCTCTCAGAAGCTATCAAGAGCAAGGAGATTCAGGATGTATGGAGAGCTTTTTTGCTACCTAGACTCATTTCTTCAAGAATAACTCCAGCCAAGAACCAGATTTTTCTTTTTGCTTACCAGCCAAATTTTGTTTCGAGACAGTTTGGCTTATGCCAACTGATTCCTGAACCTTTATTTCAAACTGAGAGTGCCATTACTTCTGGGCGAACTTTCAAGGCACGGGAAGCCAAAATACAGCAAGAACAATATCACGGCTTTGCCCAGTTTGAGCTGATAACCTTCGAACCTACCCATCTCACAGCTAAAGGGTTTCTGGAATGGTGGACCAAGTTTTATCAAACTTATATGTTCGATACACTTACAATTCAACAGAAACTAATTGATGCCTTCGATGTGCAGGTACCAGCAAAGAAATGTATGTTTACTCATGCCAAAGATATTAAAGCTTTCCAAAATTATTTTGAAACTACTTACGACCCCACGCGCTTGGACTCCACTGTGCATCAAGCGACTGAGACCTTGAAGGAAAAATTTAAACAAAAAGTTTCTAAGTTAAAACTTCCTTCAGGTTTGTCACCTGAGGATAGGTATAGGTTGGCATTCGAAATGCATCCACCTAAATTTCCCAGATTACCTACCTCAGAACTGGCTCTGGCTTGGTTTCCCCCATATCCTTGGTGGTTCACTTGCAAAGAGATGTTCAAACATCTTCAAAGGAAACCAAAGCCATCTGAGACTGTGACATGGGCTCGACACTGGCTTCATGATTTCCCAAGACACCTTCGATACGACCTTTCTGCCATGTCAATTAAATCTGATCAAGGCACAGGTGCGAATGCTTGGGAAAATCCCAAACGTCTTTTATCTTCCATATCTTTAACCTTCGCTTTAACTGTTTCGATTTTCAGCCATCAGGATAAAGACAGCTGCCTCGAAGTCGAAAGAAGGGAGTGCCTCTCAAGCCTCCATCGAAACTACTGACAAAGTGACTCCACCCGAAACAACCACTATTGCTGCAACCACAACAACAACAACAATACCAACAACAACTAGTGTTCCAACTCCAACGGTAATCACTTAGCCTTGATGTTTCGAATTCACTCATGTTTTATGGTTTGCATCTAACTCTTTGTTTAAATCTTTTTAGACCAACAAGCTTCCTCATACTACTCCCAAGAAGCGGAAATCAAGCACCACTGGGGAAGACCCCAAGGCTGGAGGAAACTTAACAACTGCTTCGAAGAAGAAGCCAAAGAAAGATATTTCGAAAAATACCATTCCAACTAGTGTCTCTGGACTAGATTCCAGGGATGCTGCTCCCTCACCCAAATCCAAAATTCCACCTTCGACCTCCAACACAATGTTGGAACGCATAGCTAGTAACCTCTCCTCCGAGAGTCCACAGGTAAATTGAAATTTTAAATCTTTTTGACAATAATAACTTCTTATTACCTTGGTGCATGTTTTTAACATTTTGTTGCTCTTTGCAGAACATCTTGAATCCAGCTTCCACTACTTCGAACTCACCATCCAAAGTTGCCGCTCCACTCAACTCCTCTCCTCAAGGAGATTCCAGCAACCTTGTACAGAATAAAGGTTCCTCCAATATGGTGGTTCTGGCTGGAACTTCTGAACAGCTGGATGATCAAGGCACCTCTATTCCTCTGAAAGAAACAAATGAAATACCACTTCTGTGATCAGTGGATCTGGAACTGACTGTTTAACGCTGGTTCGCGAAATGTCGCGGAAGCAAGAGTCGCCACCGTCTTTTATTTTCTCCAAATGGAAAGGACAAAAGCACAGAAAAATTCCTTAAAGAGATTGCTCTCAGTTCGGGAGGTAGGTTATAGAAAGGGAAGGTGTTAGCACCATTTCTATCCATGGTTATCCATGGGCTCTTAGATACTTGCTCATTTGTGTTTTCAAAAATGGTTTGTTTGCTTTTCAACTGTGGTTTTTTTAAAAGTTTCTTTGAAAATTTCAGTTCGACTCTTGTATCGGTCCTCAAGAGTGTTTGAAAAATTGCTTTCGAAAGCTTTTTGAAAAGGTGTCGGTGTGAAAAGTATTTTTCGATTTGTTTTGAAATTAGAGAAAGTATCTACGAGAATCTACCTACCCTAAGGAATTCGTCTGTGTAAATGTCCTTTAAAGTAGTGCCATCCCACCATTGAGAGGTAGGTAGCACCACCGTTAGAGGTGTTCGGGTCAATTCGAGGTTCGGGACATGGTGATCACCAGAGCAATGGGAAGACACCTTAGAAGCTACCCTCATGCCAGGTTCCCGGATCATGAGGACTTACTAAGACATCCTCTACTCGACGATCACCTTTCGAGGCAAGGCAACAGTGAGGCGTACCCTAGGGGTGGTGTGTGATTTGTGTGTCATGTTCATTTATTTTGTCTTGTCATGTAATTGGTGATCTATGCGTTTGTTTTTATTTTTGTCATTCATTCTTGCATGCCTTTATTAACAGTTAAAAAATGCGGAAATTAAAAGCTCTAAACTATTACAAAGGCGCGGGTCCACATCGCCAAATTTAATCCAGGACCCGATTTGACAAAAATAATGGAAAGTGCGAGAAATTAAATTTACACGGCTTTTGGAGAATTACATCAATATTTATACGAAATAAAATAAAATGCGCGAATAGAATTAAAATTGGAAGCGAGGGCGTTGGACCCTTTATTATGAATTTAAATTAGAATTATGGAATTGATTAAATTAAATAAAAGAAAGAAATTGTTTTTGAGGGTTTTTTGGTATTTATGATTTTAATGAGAATTAAGTTAAAATATTAATTAACCCTAATTCTAGCTATTTTTTAATTTATTAAGAAAATATGAAAATTACCTAAAATTAAACCTAATTTTAATGCAATTTGATTTATAAAAATAAATAATCAATTATTAGTGAAAAGAAAAGAAAAAGGATAAAAATTGATTAAAACCCTAATTCTACAAATTTTAATTTACTAAGAAAAATATTTGAATTAAACCTAATTTTACAAAGCTAAATTAATTAATGATATTTACTTAAAAAAATATTAAAATAAAATATATTTTTTTGATTTTTTATGACTTTTCTGATTTTTGTATTATTTTTATAGTTTATGAAAATAAATTGGTTTAAAGAATTAAATTTAAAAAAAAACTAATTAAAACAAAAATAGAAAAATATGAGAAAAGAATAAGAAAGGCAAACCATGGGGGGTATGTCCCCAAATTAGAGGTATGATTGTAGCATTTTAGGCCCATCTTTGGAGGCCTTCGTTGACTTTTCCTGGAAGCGTGTCACTTCTTTGACTCATGCCCATGGTATTCACCAGATCTAGGCCTTCAGATTGTCTCCATTGGCCAAGTGGAATGGTTGGATCAGGGGTTGTATGGTGGAACCCTGGAAGCGAAATACACCCAAGCGCGATTAGAAAAATAATATAGAAAGGGATGGGGACCTGGGATCGAACCCAGGTCCCAGGGATTACCAATACTATGCTTTGCCAACTGCTCCAACTGCGCGTTTTGGTTATATAATAACAAACAAATAATATAAGATAAAGCAATGGTTAGTGGGGCTTTTAGCGCGAAAATTCAAATAAACCAATCATGTCTTGACACTTCATCATCTTCTTCCTCGTTTTGCTTTTTCCTGAAATATAAAAAGGGTTAGCGGGGGTTTTAAACCCCCCAAAATGCCATCTTTTCAATAATAGCGAATAGCTCATGTGGTCACATAAATTAGGCGCGAGGGGTGTGTTGTATTCGTCCCAGCTCCCTGATTTCAACCATGGCATTGAGGTTCTCTAATTTTACAGTATTTAGAAACGCCTAATTTGAAAGTCCTGTAACCCTAGCGTCCTTTAATGGTGATTCTTCATACAACGCGTAAAAACTCAATTAAAGCACAGTTAGCTTTAGAATCAATCAATGAGTACAAATCAAGAATCAAAATGCATGGATATGGCCTGAATAATAAAACACGATTATGCAAAAAGAAGAACACAGTCTGACTTATAATTACCAATTCTTGATGTTTCAAGCTATGATTTTGATCCAGGCACCTTCCTTGATGTCTCAGCAAGACAATGGAACAATTATTTTGGCTTGAATCGCACTAGAACCTAGTTTTCAGTTTTTGGAATTTCTTGTCAAAAACTCAAACTTGGTTATGGATGTATGGCGCAGCTTTGTGGTCATTAGGAGTAGGGTTTGCATTAGTATATATGTGTGAATGATTAGGGTTCAAAATTTGGTCCAAAGAATCAATGAATTGATGAGAAAATATTTGATTTCCATGCCATAATTTTTCAATCTTTTTCAAGCTAATTTGATTCAAATCATGTCCAATCACCATGATTCTTTCCAAATCTGATCATGCACGAAATATTGAGTGTATTTCATGCATAAAAAGATTTAAAAACTTAGGTTTAGTATTTTCCATATATTTTAATTAATTAAATGAATTTCTAGCAATTAAAAATTCAAATAAATAAAATAAAAATGATGAAAAACTTCCCTTTGGGCCAAATGGTCGTGCACATGCTTTGGATGATGGTTCTTGGAAGAAAAAGAGGCCCATTAGCATTTTTAAGGCATTTGAAGCAATGTTGACTTTTCAAAATACCCAAAAATTTCCCAACTTCCACAAGGCATAACTTGCTCAATGTTTAAGATTTGATCATGTTCTTGGACATTTTGGAAAGGTCTTGAAGTCCTCTAACCAATGCCTTTGGTCCTAAGTCATTTTGATTTACCAATCTCAAGTTATGGCCTTTGACTTAAAGTCCCTTTTTGTTGACTTTTGAAAATGACCTATAATGTTGAAATTGATAACTTTTTGTGAGAGCATTATTTGGACTTGAAGTGTGAAGAGGAGTTGTAGGAAATGTCTTTCTCTTCAAAATGAGCTTTGGATGGAATTTTTCTGATAATCCATGTGGAAGTTATGCCTTGGTCAAGTTACAGTTGACTTTTTCAACTGTCCAAATATGGAAACTTTTGCATCTTGAGACTTTTTGAGCCAAACTTTGAGAATCATGGTCAAGCATTGATCAAATGATGTTTGTGGCTTCAAAATGAGATGTTGACCAAAAATTTGAACTTTTGACTGTCAAATGACCATTTTGCCCCTACAGTTGACTGTTGAGCAATTAGGGTTTTTGACTGTGCAATTTTGTGCTGTAAGTCTTGAAACTTGGCATGAGGATGCTTGACCATGTTTATAGGCATGTGGGACTTGATTGGACCCTTGGAAACTTCATTTTCTTTGTCAGAACCAAAACCCTAATTTTTGATTGTTAGGAGGCCCTTGAACTGTGCAACCCTTGGGGAGATTTTGAAGCTTTGACTTGGCAAATTTTGAAGAATATGGGAGGGAAAATTTTGGGGTACAACAACTTCAAAAATCTGTAGAGGATTTGCAAAGAGCTTCTCTTCAAAAGTCTCCCCTTGAAACTCTTCAAGAGGATCCAAAGGACACTCAAACTGAAGGAGAGAAAGCTGATTCTGGCCAAAGAGACGAAGAATCTGCAGACGAAGAGTCTGAGGAGGAGAATGCTAATGATGGTTCGACTGCTGGGACAGAGTCCAACGCAAATAGCAGTGAAAGGGAAGGAATCGAAGTGGTAGAATTGGATGATGATGAAGAAGATCAGGAGCACGAAACGAATGAAGGGGATGGTGATGCAACCAACGAACCCATGGAGGTTGAAATGGACGTGGCTCCCCTACGTGTGGAACTCCCTAAATCCTCTTTGTCTCGAATGACTGACGAGGAGCTTGCACTTCTGAGATGAAATGACCCTATTGGGTACATGAAGGCAAAGCTGGCTCAAAGGGACGTCCCACTTGCTAGGGCTGGCACAAGTTCGACCAGCTATCCTCTTCCCACAGATGAAAGAATTGTACTTCTTAATAAGATTAGGAAAACAATTCTCAATGTGGATATATTCGAAGTGCTCAAGCAAGATAGTACTGCTTGCTATACTATGAAGGAGTTGCTTACAAAGGTCAATCTTTCTACCTGCTCCTTGCCAGTTAGTACTCTCTTGTTCGATCTTCAGGCTTTGCTGGACAACGTAACTGGTTACCTTCTCCAAGATGAATCTGCTGCCAAGAAGGTTCAAGAGAAACTTATTGCCATGGATGCCGCTTATGAACAAGCTTCGAAACTCTCTCAAGAAGCTGAGGATCAAGCTATGCATCTAAAGCAGGCGAAAACTGATTATGAGGCTCGAGCTGAGTCCATACTTCTTTGGGAAAGGCAGATTCTGGAACTTCAACAGAAGGTTAAGGAGGCTAAAGAACAACAAATAGCCTTCGAAACCAATACTGTTGGTAACCAATTCGAAGAGCTTCTCAACCAGGGGCTTGCAAAAATGGAAATTGCAGAACAACTTAAAGGAGAAGTGGCAACCTTGGAAGGAGCCAGGCGTTTCACTCAGCAGAAACTTGAATCATTTCGAAGAACTTTCAACCGATTGAAAAATAACTCTTATTTCTAAATTTTGATGTTTATTTGACTACAATTTTGGTTTCTTATGTGTAATATTCGAACAACGCCATTTTGGCATTTTATCTTGCCATTTTGGCCTTTTATAATATCCTGGTTACGTTGTTACTATTCGAATCTCCTGCAGGCGTGGCTTATATTTCTTTAAATATTTCCCATTAACCTTTAGGATACGTTTATCATCCACCAGTTCTTCGATTTCGTATGCATTGTTTGAGAATACTTTTAATATTCGAAAAGGTCCTTCCCAATGAGGTGACCATTTACCTAATGCTTTATTTTTCTTGTCCATGGGAAATATGACTTTCCAAACTAAGTCATTAATAATGAATACTTTTTTCTTCACCATTTTGTTGTATGTTCTGGCCACTCTTTCTTTTTGTCTCATCAAAATTTCCAATGCATGTAATCTAATTTCGTCCAACTCAACTAATTCATTCATCATCATTTCCCAATATAATGCAGCTGGGATTTCGTTTTGTCTCTGAATTCGAACTGATTGTAGATGAATTTCTACTGGCAACACTGCATCATGACCAAATGTGAGTTGGAAAGGCGTAGTGTTAGTAGCTTCCTTAGGAGATGTTCTACAAGCCCATAATATTTGGTCCAAAGTTTTGTGCCAGTTTCTTGGCTTTTTGCCAATATGCTTCTTGATTAATCCTATTATTACTTTATTGGCTGCTTCGACTTGACCGTTTGCTTGAGCATAATATGGTGTTGACGTTAGCAATCTGAACCCCATTTCTTGGGTAAATTCTTGCATCTTTCTACCAGTAAACACAGAGCCTTGGTCTATGGTTATGCTCTCTGGCAATCCGAACCTATAGATAATGTGCTTTTGTATAAACTCAATAATAGCCTCTTGATCAGCAACTATTAGTGGTATAGCTTCGATCCACTTGGTAAAATAATCTATTCCTACCAAGATATATTTTTGTCCTTTGGACGAAGCATGATTTATTTCTCCTATCAAATCCAATGCCCATCCTCTAAATGGCCATGGTTTGATGATCGAATGCAACTCGCTTGCAGGGGCATGTTAAATCCCTGCATGTTTCTGACATTCCTCACATCCTTTAGCAAAGTCTATGCAATCTTTGAGCATGCTAGGCCAATACAAGCCGTATCGAAATAACAACCATTTCATTTTATGGCCTGCTTGATGTGCCCCACATGCCCCATTGTGGACTTCTGACAACGCTAAGTATGCCTCACTTTCTCCTAGGCATTTCAATAATACACCCTTTTGGGTCTTTTTAAACAATTCGTTCCCCATGAGGAGATATGACAATGCTCTGTATTTTGTCTTTCTATCCACGTTCAGAGTTGGGTCTGCTAAATAACTCTTCAGTGGGCTTCGCCAATCTGCATCTGACAAAGTATTTATGGCTAATATTTCAAATCCCTGTTTCTCAGCGTATCCCAATTTCATACTTTCCAGATCTGATGGTGTGAATCTAGTAGCCATAACTCTACCCCTTAATTCAACTAAATCCTTAAAGTTCCTGGTAGAAACTTTATAACTTGAAGCCAACTGCGCTAAGTCATTTGCTTCTTGGTTCTCTATTCTTGGTATGTGTTGAATATCCATGTATTCAAATTTCCTCAATAGCCTGTTGACTATGACGAAGTATACCATTAAGTTTTCCTTTATGCACTTATATTCCTTTGTAATTTGTTTGACCACTAATTCTGAGTCTCCTTTAATTTCGACTCTAGTTGCCCCCAATTCCAACAAAGCTTCAAGTCCAACAATGAGCGCTTCATACTCAGCTTCGTTGTTCGAGCAACGAGGACCATCTAATTTATACTTGAATTTTGTTGGAATTCCTTCAGGAGAAATTAGAAGGACTCCAACGCCACTTCCATTCCTGTGGGTTGAACCATCAAAGTACAATTTCCATGGTTGTATTTCGACATAACTCATGGCAGTCTGCTCAACCAAAGAATGGTCCACAATGAAGTCAGAAATCACTTGACCTTTCATAGCTTTTAAAGGCATGAAAGTCAAAGAATATTCTGTTAAGGCTAAAGCCCATTTACCAACTCTGCTATGCATTATTGGTTTTGAAAGCATATGTTTAATGACATCGAAATGAGATGAAACATAAACATCAACAGGCTTTATATAATACTTGAGTTTCATACAAGAGAAATACAAACAGAGACATAGCTTTTCTAGATTTCTATATCTGGTCTCTGCATCATTTAGTACTCTACTTAAATAGTATATGGCTCTTTCGATACCATTGCTATCTTCTTGTACTAACATACTACCTATACTAACTTCAGAGGCAGATATGTACAATCTCATGGGCTTCCCCCATGAAGGTGGAGACAAAATAGGAGGCTGAGAGAGGTATCTTTTTATCCTGTCAAATGCCTCCTGGTGGGCTTCGTTCCATTCGAAGGCTTGGCCTTGCTTTAGACGAAGTAACGGAGAGAAAGCTTGGGTTCTTCCACTCAGGTTCGAAATGAATCTTCTGAGGAAGTTAATTTTCCCTAGCAGAGATTGCAACTCCCTTTTTGATGTAGGTGCTTTCGTCTCCATTATGGCTTTGGCTTTGTTCTGGTTGATTTCAATCCCTTTCTTGTGAACCATAAAACCAAGAAAATCTCCAGCCTGCACAAAAAATGCACATTTAAGGGGATTCATCTTTAAGCCATGTTTTCTCATTTGCTCGAATGATTGGCTCAAATGATGCAAATGTGTTTCTGCAGATATAGATTTGATGACTATATCATCAATATACACCTGCATGAAGGTTTCAATGAAATCATGAAAAATTGAATTCATTTCCCTTTGATAAGTTGCCCCAGCGTTCTTTAAACCAAAAGGCATCACCACCCATTCGTAGGTGCCTGAGGCTCCTGGGCAACGAAATGCTGTCTTTGCAACATCTTCTTCAGCAATGAAAATCTGATTATACCCAGAGTATCCATCTAACATACTCAAGTATTCGAACCCTGCAACAGAATCTACTAGCATTTCTGCCACAGGCATGGAATATTCATCTTTAGGGGTTGCAGTGTTTAAATCCCTAAAATCTATGCAAATTCTTAAAGAACCATTTTTCTTAATAACAGGTAATATGTTTGCTAACCATTCGACGTACCTTGTTGTTCTGATGAATTTGCAATGCAGCAACCTTTCGATCTCAGCTTTAATTTTTGTGAGAACCGCTGGTGCGAATCTTCTGGGAGTTTGTTTGATGGGCTTCTTGCCATCTTTGATTGGTAGTCTGTGTTCGACCAACTCCCTCTTTAAACCAGGCATTTCGTCATAATCCCATGCGAAGCAATCTTTGTTTTCCTTGAGGACTTCGATTACTTCTTTCTTGAGGCCTGGGCTAAGTTTTGCACTTATGTAGGTTATTCTTTTCGTCTTTTCATCCCCTAAGTTGACTTCTTCGAGTGGATCTTGTGCCAACATTTTGGCACCTGAGTTTATGGGGTCCCTTTCGAAGCCTAAGGGTTCTTTATCGTAGATGGCATCCAACCTTTGATCCATCTCCAATTCTCTGAAGGGTGAGCGTTTCGAGCCATCCCCACTTTCTTCGTTCATCTTTATAGTTGATTTATTTATTTCAGCCTCTAAGGCCGCTTTTGATTCGTTCTCAGCCATATAGGCCGAAATCCTTTCGACAAAGGTGGACTCAGTCATGGATAAGGTTGTCGAAGTCCCAGCCTGCTGGCCGTTTTTGTATAGTGCTTTCGACTCCCTCTTCTTCACTGATTATTGTTCTATCCCAGTAAAGGCCATCATGGCGAAAGGTCATGTAGTAGTGGGCATTTCTGGTTTCGTTAATCTCATCATTTGGAACACACGGAGCAATCTTTGCCAAATTTTTATCATAATCCCTCTTGTCAACTAAATTGACTGTTGACATAAAGTAACTCTGGTCTGCTTCGATGTTTTCCACGATTCCATCATCTCTCCACAGAACTAGTCGCTAATGCATTGACGAAGGAACTGCCCCCACGCCATGGATCCACTCCCTTCCCAGCAATAAGTTATAGTTGGCCTTGGCTTCGATCACCATAAACATGGTGGGCCTACAGCTTGAGCCTATTGTCAATTCCAACTGGACCGCTCCCAGTGTTTTGCCCACTTTTCCCTCATAATTGGACAAAACCATATTATGGGGCTTGATGTCTCCTTCGCGGATCTCTAATTTTTTCAGCATGAAATGGGGTATCAAATTGACTGCAGCACCCCCATCTACTAGAACCTTGTTCACACCATGGACACCAACTTTTGCCTGAATAAAGAGTGGCTTGAGATGGTTCTTCATAGCAGGTTCTGGACGTTCGAAGAAGGCATTTTGTTCCTCAACAGCCCTATTGTCCATCACATATTAGCACACATGCCTATGTTTCATCAAATATGTGGTGTCTTCCTCCTCATATTCATCAATTTCGGTTTCCTGCCCAAATTCGCAGGGAAGCACAGACACCACGTTACAGTTTAGGTTGAATGAAGACTCCCCCTCCGATTCGAAGTTATCTGTCATCATATCTTCGTCCTCTTCTGGGCCTGGAGTGTATTCCTTTGGTTCATCCCGTTGTACTTCAGAGAAAAGCCTCCTATTGACTGGAGGCTTGTCTTCAGTTTGATTTTTTGGTTTGTTGGTGCTAGATTCACCTTGGTTCTTTGTTGGAGTAACCCCTTTGTTTGCCACAGCTTCCCTCTCAGCCTTTCGAATCCTTTGTTATCTGCACCACTGGGATCTTGACATGGGGTTCCTTCCTTTGTAATTTTCTAATCTTACCTCCTCCCTTTTTGCTGTGTTGAATTGCCTTCTGTATGTCACAGCATGGCGTGCATTTCGTTCGGCGCTTCTCCATCTATCTTTGCCTTTGTCATTTCTGACTTGTAACCATCTGTCGGTTGGCACTTCAGCAGGGAGTTTGAAAGTCACTCTTCGAGCAGCCTTGGGGTGAGGGCTATCAGGCCTCCGCTGTTTGTGTCTGCTGTGGAAACGTGGGCCCATCTGGATAGTTTCTTGATGGTTCCAGCAAGGGGCGAAGGGAATCGTTTCGAAGGCTCTGGCCATACTTTGGTCATACACAGCAGAACACCTTGGGCAAATCAAGCACTTGGTTGCCCCTTTGTAGCAGCGAAACACAAATTCCAGCAAACTTTCTCCAGCCTTGGGATAACACCTAAAAAGCTGGTTATCCTGGCGCCAATTGTTGCCAGTTCGAGTCCTCTGTACCCTTTCGAAATTGGCAGTGATTCGCTGATTGCAGAGGATGTTGCACCTAGGGCACAATATCATGCCTGAATCTCCTTTGTGGCATGTCATGAGGTAATCCTTGAGACTAGCATCTCCAGTGTGATTATCCTCCATTCTATACTTCTCTTTTTCGAAGTATTTTTCTACTTCCTCCATATCAGAGCGAGGCCTTTCCATATCCACCATATTTATCTCAACATCTTCCCCCTTAGCTTCATCATCGCCCCATCCTATGGGCTTTATATCCTCAATCTGAACCTTCGAACTCTCTGGGGCAGAATATTTGACAAAATAGTCAAATTTTCCACTGGGTTCCCCTAGAGTGTCCCATATTTCCTTCTGAGGGGAAGTTGGCTTCGTGATTTGGACCTTCTCCAATTCCAGCCTCAAGCCTTCAGTGACCTGTGTTAGTTCTTGGTTTTGATTTCCCTGGCCTTCAGTAGCCTGGGTTTCTCTTGCAACAGCTACAGGTGCTGCTTCAATCGAAGTCTCTGGCATCTTCTGGATGTCTTCAGTGACCTCCTTATCGACTTCGACCATCACTCAGTTTTCAGTTTCAGTACCCTTCTCTCCTGTTAGGGCGTCGCTTTGGTCAGTTTCCACCATGTTAATCTCTCCAATGCATGCAGGCTCGGAGTAGTTGGTGTCTGCGACGTCCAAGGGATCTTCGTCCACTTTCATCTTTACCTTATCAGCAAACTTTAGTCTGCCATCTTTGATTGCATTTTGAATTAGGTCCCTGAAAAGAAAACATTGTGAGGTTTTGTGGCCTAGGAAACTATGATATTTGCAGAACCCTCTCTTCTTTCTCTGATCTAAAAGAGGTATTTTGACATTTGATGGCACAATGAGTTGGCCATCTTTGACAAGTAAATCTAAAATCTCGTCACATTTGGTGACATCGAAGGTATAAACCTTCTTTGGGAATTTGTCACTTTTCTCATTTTCAACAATCTCTTTCCCTTTTGTGGGAACCAATAATTTGCAGGAATAAGGTGGAGCCTGTTTTAATTCAGCGAGGTCGATTTCGACCTCTTCGAATTCGAATTCAGGATATTCTTCTGCTTCCTCAGTTCCAACATAGGAAATCCTTTCTTTCTTGCTATTCTTAAAGACTCTGGATTTTTCGGCCTTTAGCCTTTCGACCTGTCGAACCCTATCGGCTAACTGAGCCATATCCCTCAAATATTGAGTGTCTAGTTTCTTTCGAATAGAGTAATCCAAACCACCAGCGACCATTTCGACTAACTCATGTTCAGGCACTACTGTGTAACATCTGGATTTCAGAAGCCTAAATCTATTCAGATAATCATCTATGGGTTCGGTGAACTTTCTCTTGACACTGGCTAATTCCTTCAAACTTATTTTCGACTGTCCCATGTAAAATTGTTCATGGAATAATCTCTCCAAGAGAGCCCAAGTGTCAATGGACCCAGGAGGCAAAGTGGTAAACCATGTGAAGGCGTTTTTAGTCAAGGAACTTGGGAAGTATTTGATTCTGAGATCTTCATTATTGGCTATATCTCCCGCTTCGGTTAGATATCTCGCTATGTGTTCGACTGTTGACTCATTGGTATCCCCAGCGAACTTTGTAAATTTAGGGACTTTATATCCCCTTGGTAAATCAGTATGCATTATGCAATCCAATATAGGAGAAGCATAATTTGGCCTTCGCATTCCTGTGTTGAGGCCATTCTGGGCCATGACTCTCTCTATCATGGTGGTTAGATTGTTTTCTGCCAAGATGTTATCGTTTCGAATTCTATGAACGACAGCATCGGCATCTTGATTTCGACCAACCAGGACAACTCCCCTGGGTTGTTCTTCTCGAAACTCTGGGGCTTCTAGCCTTTCGACCCTTGCCCCTGGTTCCATAATTTCTCTTTGTGGGCCTGGGATTATTGGGGCTTCTAACCTTGGTGCCCTGGCCCCTAAGTTAACTTCTTCTCTGGGTGGTCTATAAATTGGGTCGTTAGCAATTTGTTCTATAACAGGCATGTTTGCTCGAAATCCCGCCTGATTCTGCCTACGCCTTTCTGAGGGAGCAAAGAAATCTGCTATTCGACTCATGTTGTCAGCGTTTTCCCTGTTCGTCACAGTCACATTTTGAAATATTGGGGCAAATATTTCCTGCATAGTTTGTGCTAACACCCCTATCATATTATGGTTACTGTCATCCATTAATTGCCTAAAAGCCAACTGGTTTTCTGTGGTTAAAATAGGCATTGTGCTATAACCCACTGACCCTTGGTTGTTTGTCATAAACTGATTCGCCCCAGACCCAGACCCTAATTGTGGTGATGAATTTGATGTGGAATTGTGTAAACCTGCCATAAAAGATGTGGGCATTCCGTAAGTGGAATTTCTGGTTCTATTTCCATCGAAACCGGGTGGTCTAGTTAATGGAGTGGCGAAATGGGATTGTTTCCCTGATGGTGGAACGAATCCCCCAGGGTAACCAATGGTTCCAGTATTTCCTAAGATCGAACTATTCGTTGATATGCCACTTACTCCATTGGTGGCTATATCACTGGTTGAAGATGTAACAGACTGTGCATTCGAAGGGATCACATTAGATGTTCCCATCGAAGTGGACACATTAGTGCCTGTTGTATGTGGGGCATTTTGTTCCCCTTGTTGATTGTCAGAATTAGACATTTTGGCCAAACGTTTTCTTCTGGATAAAGGTTGGTTGCTGTTGGTTATTTTACCACTTCTCAGGTTCATAAAACAGCAAACTTCTTAGGTTCCAACGTTTTTATAATGGTTATGCCTCAATAATCTTTATTTCTAATATCCAATTATTGGTCCCACCGGGTGTGCCAATTTGTTTCCAGTGATTTCTGGTAAACAACCGCTAGTCTTCCAAACTATCGAATAAACTTACTGACTGTTATTCAATTTCTTTGGTAACTCACAGGATCGACTAGATTGATCCTAGGATTCCTTGGTCATTAGGGTAACTCTCATGATCGAACAAATATTCATGGTTGATATTTGAGTGTTGTATAGGTGTTTGGCTTATTTCAATTTCTCTCTTAAAGGTCTAAAGATGTAATCAAAATGTGCGTGTACGAAACTAAGTTGCATGAATAAATGTTAATTATAAAGACATGTAAAATTGCATAAAAGGGAAGTAAATGGCTTCGAATTATAAAAACAGTTAATTTAAAGGATGTTCTGGAACGTAAAAGATTTAAAATATGAAGAAAGCGTTTAATGCAAGAAATCTGTAAATGACTTTAAGTAAAAATAGGCGTTCGAAGGATAAAGCTTGAAGATAAATGCATGGGAAGTATGAAAGTTTTCTGAAATGTAAAGTGCTTGAAATGTAAAGAAAGCATTGAAATGTAAAGCTTTAATGAAGAGACTTCGAAATAGAAAGACTTTGAATGAGAAAACTTGTAAATGTTATTTGGCAGAAAGATAAAGGAAAGTGCTGGAAATGATGAAAGGTTTTCATTAAATCATAAATATGTGGTGCTATCATACGTACATTGCTCTTGCATTCGTTTCCCTTGCCATGTGGTAGTTTGAATGTTACTGAGTATTTAGTACAATATATATGACACACGAAATCCTAATACTAAGACTTCTATTTATACTAATTCGACCATAACGGTCTTGCTATAGGATTATGCCACGTTCAGAACATGCAGAACAACGCCTCTCTCTTCTTTCCACGTGTCTCCAAATGCTCCAGCGCATAAATTTCAAACTTCGAATGTCCCGCTTCCATTTGAATTTCAAATGCTTTGGTACTTCTCCGTTTCGAACGCACTTCTCAGACACAGCCTTGTTGTTATTTCGAGACTTCTTTAGATATGCTCCCATAATTGCCTTTCGAAGCTCCAAGCTTTTGATATGCTTATTCGAAACACTGCTTCTGCTACTTCGAAACATGACGCTTTTGTTTCATTTCGATCGAAACGTTCAACTCTCTTGGCTTCTAATAATATTATCAAAATCTTCAGCCAACAGTGGGCTGGACCTGTTGTGTTTTCACTTCTAACACCCCTATTTTCTGTTTACACCCTCATGGCCCATTTGTTTAATATTTATCATTTTTGATATTTTATTTTTTATCCTGACTTTATTATTTTTTGTATAAATATAAAAAATGCCAAAAATAATTTTCCATTTTTTTCATATTTATTTGATATTTATTTTATTTTACTAAGTATATATATGTAAATAAACTATTTTCTTTTTTAATAAAACTCAAAAATAATACAAAAAATATACTTATTTTCATTTATTATTTTTATTTACATTTGAAAACATTTTCTTGAAAATATCCATTTTTGTAAATAATTAATTTTTATCTTTGTACATTTAATATGTTTAATAAATATACATATATGCTTATATACTTGTTATTAAATAATTAGGTTAAAAAATACAAAAATATCACATTTTCATTTTTATTAATATTTTACACTAAAAAACATTTTTTACAATATACTTTTATTTTGTTAATATATGTTTGTATAAAATTAATAAATAATATTATTTATTAAGAATTAGGGTTTCTTGCCCTAAATAGGAAAAATAATTAAAATTGATCTTTTTATTTTACTTTTCACATTGAAAAATACTTTTTACATACTAAAAAACATTTTGGCATAATACATTTTATTTACATTTATTTATTGTATTTATTTCAGTTATTGTACATTTAAATATTGTATCTTGTACATTCAATTTGGTTGTAATAGTAATCTAGGGTTTAATTTCTTGTCAAATATCCCCAATTCAAATTTGTACCCCCTCCCTATATCATGTTGTAATAGTATAGCATTTAAATTCTCGCACATTTAAAAGCTTTCAATTATGCCATGCTTAGACCTAGGGTTTGCATGCAAATAAAATCAACAATTAGTTTGACCTAATCCAAGATAAACATGCATGAAAAACAAACACAATGCAAACTTGCACCCCTAGGGTTTCATCCATTTGTTGCCTTCAAAAATGGGCCATGGTTGCATGTCAAGTACTTTGGCAAAACAAAAACAAACAAAAAGATCATAGTCCCTCGATGACGCTATCTGAGTTGCCTAAACAAAAATGATCAAGTCCCTCAAGAAAATTGCCAAAGATATTTGACACTATTGCTATCATGGTCTATACGATGACCCGCGCCTGTCCCGTTAAACATCCTAACAGAAGGTTGTTCACCAAATACAATGGTGAAACAACACTGTTAAAAGGGTTAAAAACATAAGAAAGATATTTGAGTAAAATAGGGTAGATAGCTCTTAGCTACTTGATCAAGCTTACAAAAACATCCTTGCTACTTTTCAAAACACACTCCACAACACAATTTCAAAACCCTACTTTCAAACATTGAAAACCTTTCAAAATACAAAAACACCTTTGTATACATTCAAACAAGAATCATTACAAAGGTTTCCACAACGATGGCCTCTTTTCAAAACATTTTCCAAAATCACACACAAAGCACCATTTCAAACAATAGAAATGTAAAGCAAGTGATCTAAGCAAGTAACTAAGAGCCCATGGATAACCATGGATAGAAAGGATGCTAATACCTTCCCTTTCTATAATCTACTCCCCGAACCCAAGAAAACATCTCAAAGGTATTTCCTGTGCTTTTTGACCTTTCCTTAGGATAAAATAAAAAGTCGGTGGCGACTCTTGCTAAACCGAAACATTTGCGAACACAAACACAAAATCCCAAGTCAGTTCTCGCACCGTATCACAAAACTGGCGACTCTGCTGGGGAAATATTTGAAAGTGGAGTAACCTTAGGGCTTAGATCACCCTTTGCATGATTATTGTTTGCTTTGATTGCTTTACATTTTGGTTCTCTTGTTTGGGCTTAAAATCCTCCACCCGGATTTGGGAAACATCCATAGATAGCAATACGTTATGGAAACTGTGCGGGGTATACCGACACGGTTGAAGCAATAGCTATATTAGTGCGACATATTTGTGAGTACCGGTAGCCTTTGAGTCAATCAAAGAGAATACAGGGCCGCTGAGTGATGTCATTAAGCACTAATGAACTAGAACCTTACTTGACCATTTTGGCCTTTTATTAGGGGTAGTGAGATGACCGGCTTTGGTGCAGTCCGAAGTTTGTAGATACTCGATACTACACTCATTGAGGATTGTTTTCTTGGAATATTTTGGTCGCTAGTTAAGTGGCTAAACCAAAACAATGAACATAGAAAACAATCCAATGATATTGAGCTCCTTAGAACCCGGTTACTATTTATAGGACAGGTTTTGAGCCAACTAAACTCAAGAGGGTACTTACCTATGAAACCTCATGCAAGCCTGAAACTAGGGTTTTGTGTGACTTGCTTGTACATGTGTTTGTGCATACATCATGAACATCATAAAGCATCATATGCATCCACTAACCATTTCAAGGGTTTGGATCTTCATCTTTGTTCTTGTTTTGTAGGTCATGGAATCTCTTCGCAGGAAAACAATTCAAGTCAACCTTATGAGGATCCCTCCTCAACTCAAGGAGCTTACTTCCAGGATTCCAGAGAATTCTCTCTTCAGTGAAAGACATGGTAGACTCCTCAACTTAGTCAACACCAGCATTGAAGAAGACATGGTGAAAGTACTTTTCCAATTCTTTGACCCCCTACACCACTATTTCACATTCCCTGATTACCAATTGGTGCCTACTTTGGAGGAATTTTCTCAACTCCTGAGAATTCCTATTCTTAATCAACTACCCTACAACGGTACGGAAAAAGAACCAAAATCTGAAGATGTTGCTCAAGCATTACACTTGCAACCATCTGACATCAAAGGGCATTGGGAAACCAGAAGTGGTGTTAAGGGTTTCTTGGCAAAGTTTTTGTTTGAGAAGACACAAGAATGCTGGAATTCTCTTGATCTACAAGCCTTTGAAGAGATTGTGGCACTCCTTATCTATGGGTTGGTCTTGTTCCCAAACCCTGACCAACTTATAGATGTGAATGTTGTCAAGATTTTCATATCCAGGAATCCCATACCTACATTGCTTGGGGACATCCTACACTCATTTTACACACGAACAATGAGGAAAAGAGGTGTTCTCATGTGTTGTACTCCCCTCCTAGCAAGGTGGTTTATTTCTCACCTTCCACAAGCAGTTTTGAAGAATGAGCATGGTTTGAGGTGGTCACAACGATTGATGACCCTCACACATTCTGATGTACATTGGTGTTCTCGGTCCAGAGAAAATGTCATCATCATTGATCGTTGTGGGGAATTCCCTAATGTTCCACTACTCGGCATTAGGGGAGGCATTACCTACAACCCTTATCTAGCTTTAAGACAATTTGGATATGCTCGAAGGGATGGCCCTCATGACATGCTGATTACGGACCTAGTTTTTGACTTCGACAATGATGCGCAACGACTTCAACAAAGGTTCATCAGAGCTTGGAGGATGCCTAACAAAGTGGATAGTAAGACACTGGGGCACAAGAATTCCATCCCCCTTGAGCCTTACCTCAAGTGGGTACGAACCCGCTCCCAGAATCTTATGATGCCATATCCTCACATTCTCCCCTTGATCAAAGAGCCTGTTATGGAAGGAGAGGTTCCATACACCATCCTACATCCTGACATGCCAACATCATGGGAGGAAATGCAAAAGAGTTGGATCCAACTCAAAGAAGAACGAGATACTTTTGAAGCCAGTTTCTATGCCAGTGAGAAGAAGGTTTTAGAGCTCACCCACCGACTTCACAAGGAGGAAACTCTCAACACCTACATCGCACCAAAGAGGATGCGCAACGTCTTTTTACATTAAGAATTTTGTAATATTTCGCCCATGGGGCACTTATGTACTAACAATTTCTTTTAATATGACGTGCGTTCCTTTTTGTTTGCAACAAATTTCAATTTTTGAACCCTAGAATGCATTACATGAATAACATACCATTCATCATATGCATAAACAGGTCTTCAAGCCAGGTTTCCTTATCTTTCTGCTGTTTATTTCAGCAATATGGATTCGGAGCAAATAGTAAAAGATCTACATGCACAAAATTCGCAATTTCAGCAACTCCTCATAACCTTGGAAAAGGGTCAAGAGGATCTCAAAGTTCTGCTAGAAAAGAATAAAGAGAAGAAAAATAAAAAGAGACCGGGGGTAGCCACTTTCGGAAGAAGGTTTGAGGGCGATGCTAGAAGGACTCTTGAGTTTCCTTCAACGTCTGACGAAGGGATTGGCAAGGGGAAAGGAGTTACTGTACCTTCTGAGTCTGAGGTAGAAGAGGAGGAAGAGGAAGAAGACGAAGACTATTCAGAACAACAGTATCCACCAGCGAATGACAAGTATAAGAACCTTGAAGACAGATTGGCAGCTATGGAGTTGTAGAGGGTGCCCGAATTGGATTTTGAGGAACTAGGGTTGGTAGCTGGGATTGTAATCCCTCCCAAGTTAAAGGTGCCAACATTTGCCAAGTACGACGGTTTGTCTTGCCCTAAAATGCACTTGAGGTCGTATGTTAGAAAGATCCAACCTCATTCATCCGATAAAGATCTTTGGGTGCACTTTTTCCAAGACAGCTTGTCTGGCACTCAATTATATTGGTTTTATCAGCTCGAGAGATCAGAGGTCCACAATTGGGAAGACTTGGCAGCTGCTTTCTATCGTCAGTATCAGTATAATGTTGATTTGGCGCCCACTCGTACTCAGTTACAAAGTATGGGGATGGCTTCAAATGAAGGGTTTAAGGAGTACGCCCAGAAGTGGCGTGATCTGGCTGGAAGGGTGCAGCCACCGTTATTAGATAGGGAATTAGTTAACATGTTTCTGGGGACCCTGTTACAAAGTATGGGGATGGCTTCAAATGAAGGGTTTAAGGAGTACGCCCAGAAGTGGCGTGATCTGGCTGGAAGGGTGCAGCCACCGTTATTAGATAGGGAATTAGTTAACATGTTTCTGGGGACCCTGTCTGGCCCCTTCTTCAACCATCTAATCGGGAGCTCTTCTGCGGGATTTACTGAACTGATTTTGACCGGCGAAAGGGTAGAGGCCGGTATTAAAAGTGGAAAGATTCAAAAGGATGCCTCCGCATCCACAGTTGTTAAAAAACCTTTTCCAGCCAAGAAAGAAGCATCTGCTGTGTACTCTCAGAAGGGATTGGGAAGAACTGAGCTCCGGCCGACTGTGGGGGCCGTGATGATTCAAAATTTGTCAAATGATCAACCTCGTAACAATCAGTCGAGATCTAATCAACAACGGGTAGAACGGCCACAACGGCAGTTCACCCGCATCAACATGACGCCCGCTCAGGTCCTTCCCCATTTATTGAAGCTGAATCTGACTAGTTTGAAGGAGGCGCCAAAAAACCCTAACACCTCCTCTCCATACTATCACTCCAACACCAAGTGTGCTTACCATTCCGACAGTGCTGGGCACGATACCAATAATTGCTGGGCACTTAAGAACAAAATTCAGGACTTAATTGACGCCAAAGAGGTTGAATTTTACGCTCCTGAGAAGCCCAATGTTATATCTGCTCTGATGCCCAAGCACGGCCACAATGTGCATGCCATTTTGGAAAACCTCCATGTTACTGATGTTGCCAATCTGTTGACTCCATTGATTGTGATTAAAGAAAATTTGTTGAGAGCCGGGATCTTTCCTGGTTGTGGTAAAAACTGTTATTTTTGTTTGAATACTCAAGGTGATTGTCCAATGTTGAAGTCAGGTGTCCAACGCCTGATGGATACTCAAGAAATACTTTTCCAGAAAACCCCTGTTAACACTTTCAATCTGATTACTCCTGATACTTGTGATACTTCAACCAACGATATTACCATCATAACCATTTCCAACAATCCTCCCAAGGCTTGCAAAAGGCCTGTCAGGATTACACCCGACTCTGAATGTGTACCTTTAAAGATCACCATGCCGGGACCTGTCCCGTACCAATCAAGTAAAATGATACCGTGGAACTATGGGGGAGAAATCTTCTACCACGACATCAAACAAATCGAAACAGTCCAAGAGATTTCTGAAGAAGACCCTGATATAGGGAACATCGTGGGTACAAGCAAGATAACCCGCAGTGGCCAGATCTTTTCTCCGGAGATTGCTCCCCCCAAGCAGTTTTCGGACCCTTAAAAGCTTATGCACTTGTTGGGCCCTCTGTGCAAGGCCCTGTGATTGAAGAGTTAAACACTCCTGAAGAAAGACCATCTGCTGATAATACCGAAAAGGGTAAGGGGATGCTGGAAATGCCTGTCAGGACGAAGGCTCATGCTGTGGTTATCCCCGAAACCACTCAGAAGGAAATGGATGAAATCCTAAAAATAATTAGAAAAAGTGACTACGACGTTGTAGAACAACTGGGGCAGACCCCTTCTAAAATTTCAATGTTAGCCCTCCTGCTCTGTTCAGAGGCCCATGCTAAGGCCCTGATTAAATTCTTGAAGACGACACATGTACCCCAAGAGACCTCGGCTGACCAATTTCTGGATTGTGTGGCCAGTCTTACTGCTGACAATGGCCTGAGCTTTTCTGACGCTGACTTAACTCCCAAAGGAAGGAAACACAATGATGTGTTACAAGTTTCAGTTGAATGCTGAGGGACCACTCTCGCCCATGTCTTGGTTGATACTGGTTCTTCCCTGAATGTGCTGCCAAAGAAAGCCTTAGACCATTTGGATTGCGAAGGTTTGACACTTAAACCTAGTAACATCGTCGTTAGGGCTTTCGATGGTTCCAAAAGAATGGTTCATGGAGAGGTTGATATTCCTATCAAGATAGGCACCGAAGTGTTCAACTCCACCTTCTACGTAATGGACATCTGTTCGTCATACTCATGTTTGCTAGGAAGACCGTGGATCCATTATGTCGGGGCAGTTACCTCCTCTTTACATCAAATGCTGAAATATCCTGTTAAGGGTAAAATCATAACTGTGCACGGCGAGGAAAAGTACATGATTAGTCATCTCAATTCCTTTCGATATGTGGAGTTAGATGGCGAGTTCATCGAAACGCCTTTTCAACATTTTGAGGAAGTTTCTCCCGAGGTAGCAGTTGCGAAGACAATGGTTGAGGCGCCTACCGTTCCAAAGCATGCATCTAGGATGGAATCTCTCAAGGACGCGGAGGTTGTGATTAAGGAGGGAAAGAACACAGTATGGGGACATTTGCCTGAATTTCCCCATAAGACGGACAAGTTTGGTTTTTAGGGTTTACTGCTGCAGGACAAAAGGCTATGCGTCTCTCTAAGATTGGAAGACCACCCGTCAAGATTTCTCACCATGGAATCAATGTTGTAGAAGATGAAGATGAGGAGAGCCATTTTGAAGATTGGATCTTTCCGACCGTCAAAGGGGGTTTGAGCAATTGGGAAGCAAAGGATTTTGTTCCTATCACTTTTATCAACCAGTAATTTTATCTTTGAACAAATTCCCATTTTTATGGTATGTAATAACTAAAACAATTCGCGCACTATTTTCACCTCATGCCTTGCCCGGGGCACGTAGGTCCATTTGTAAGGGTTTGATTTTCTTCATAATCATATACCATGTTTTAATGAATCATTGGACGTTTTTCATCTATAAACTGTTGTGTTCGTTTTCTTTCCTTTTTCATTTTTGTTTGTTTAAGGACGGCTATCCCTTACACACACCCACACTCACAAATGCAGGTACCCATCCACTCCGGATTCCATGGGTGACTATTCTGCTTTAGCCTTCGATAACTCTGAATATTTGGTCAATCATGTTGAGTACGAAGTTGACGAAGATTGTGAAGTGCCGGGAGAGTTAGCCAGACTTCTACAACAAGAAGAGAGGGTCATCCTGCCTCACGAAGAGCTGCTAGAAGCCATCAACTTAGGGACAGAGGAGGACAGAAAGGAAGTAAAAGTGGGTGCCAACCTGGAACCAAGTGTCAAGGAGCGCTTAGTGCAGTTGTTGAACGAATATGTTGAAATCTTCGCTTGGTCTTATGAAGACATGCCAGGGCTAGATACCGATATCGTGGTTCACCGTCTCCCCACAAGAGAAGAATGTCCACCGATCAAACAAAAGGTCTGCCGGATGAGGCCTGACATGTCTGAGAAAATCAAGGCCGAAGTAATGAAGCAATTCAGCGCTGTCTTTCTGGCTGTTACCTCCTATCCACAATGGGTTGCTAACATCGTGCCCGTACCTAAGAAGGACGGCAAAGTTAGAATGTGTGTAGACTATCAGGATTTAAACAGGGCTAACCCTAAAGATGATTTTCCACTACCGCATATCGATATCTTGGTTGACAACACAGCTCAACACAAGGTTTTTTCTTTCATGGACGGATTCTCGAGATATAACCAAATCAAAATGGCCCCCGAGGAAATGGAGAAAACAACCTTTGTTACACAATGGGGTACCTTCTGCTACAAAGTGATGCCATTCGGACTGAAGAACGCAGGGGAAACCTATCAACGCGCCATGGTAGCTTTGTTTCATGATATGATACATCATGAGGTCGAAGTTTACGTAGACGACATGATAGCTCGATCACAAACAGAAGAAGAACACCTTAATCATTTGCAAAAGCTGTTTGCCAGGTTGAAAGAGTATAAACTCCGACTGAATCCAAGCAAGTTCACTTTTGGAGTTAGGTCTGGTAAACTCCTGGGATTTATTGTCAGCAATAAGGGCATTGAGGTTGATCCAGCTAAAGTAAAAGCTATACAAGAAATGCCTGCCCCCCGCACTGAAAAGGAGGTTAGAGGATTCTTGGGACGCTTGAACTATATCGCCAGGTTCATCTCTCACCTGACGTCTACCTGTGAGCCAATTTTCAAGCTGTTGAAGAAAGATCAGGTCGTTGAATGGAATGATGATTGTCAAGTTGCTTTTGATAAGATCAAGGAGTACTTACTAGAACCTCATATCCTGATGCCACCCGTCGAAGGAAGGTCGTTGATCATGTATTTGACTGTTTTGGATAACTCAATGGGGTGCGTGCTGGGCCAACATGACGAGTCTGGCCGAAAAGAGCATGCCATTTATTACCTTAGCAAAAAGTTTACCGACTGTGAGACTCGCTACTCATTGCTCGAGAAAACTTGTTGTGCTTTGGTATGGGCTGCTCGCTGGCTAAGGCAGTATATGTTGACTCATACCACTTTGCTGATTTCCAAGATGGATCCGATCAAGTATATCTTCGAGAAGCCTGCTTTATCTGGAAGAATTGCTAGATGGCAAATGATCCTGACAGAATATGACATCCAGTATACTACCCAAAAAGCTATAAAGGGGAGTGTACTAGCTGACCATCTAGCTCATCAAGCCGTCGAAGATTATCAGTCTATGAGATTCGACTTCCTTGACGAGGACATCATGACTTTAGACAAAATCGAAGGTAATGGACCGTATGACGGACCTGAACAAGGATCCCAATGGACCCTGTACTTTGATGGCGCTTCAAATGCACTTGGCAACGGTATCGGTGCGGTACTCATTTCTCCTAGGGTGGCCATACACCCTTCACTGCCCGACTTTGTTTCAGCTGTACCAACAACATGGCCGAATATGAAGCTTGCATCTTTGGTCTCAAGGTTGCTATAGACCTGGGGATCAAATCTTTGGTCGTATTTGGGGACTCGGCTTTGGTTATCAGTCAAGTCAAAGGAGAGTGGGACACCAAACATCCTAATCTTATCCCATACAAAGAACATGTCCTGACATTGTTGCCTCAGTTCGAGCAGATTACTTTCGAGCACTTCCCGCGAGAAGAAAATCAGCTAGCAGATGCTCTGGCTACAATGTCTTCCATGTTTAAACTCAATTGGGATAACGAGGCTCCCCAAATTACCACTGAGCGAATGGATGAACCTGTGCACTGTCATGAGATTAATACCCAAGAAGTAGTGGAACAACCCTGGTTTCATGAAATCAAAAGGTATCTCCAGACTAGAGAATACCCCGAAGGAGCTTCCGTCAATGACATAAAGTTCTTAAGGAGATTTGCTGCCAAGTTCTTCCTAAGCAATGACATACTTTATAAACGTAGCCATGATTGTGTTTTACTCTGATGCATGGACAAAGCTGAAGCAGAGTTGATCATGACTGAGATACACAGTGGCACATTTGGCACCCATTTGAGTGGACATACGATGGCTAAGAAGATTCTAAGGGCAGGCTACTACTGGTCTACCATGGAAGCTGATTGTCACCAAAATTCCCGTACTTGCCACAAATGCCAAGTCTACACCGACAAGGTACATATTCCTCCTGTTCCTCTCAACGTTCTGACAGCTCCTTGGCCATTCGCAATGTGGGGCATTGACATGATTGGAGAGATCAAGCCCACGGCGTCCAATGGACATCGCTTCATCTTAGTCGCTATTGATTATTTTACCAAGTGGGTCGAAGCAGTTTCCTTTGCCTCTGTTACAAAGAATGTGGTTGCCCGCTTCATCAAGCAGAACCTCATATGCCGGTATGGTGTCCCTGACAGGATCATCACAGACAACGGTACAAATCTGAACAATACTATGATCACCGCTCTATGCGAACAGTTCAAGATTTATCATCACAATTCATCTCCCTATCGGCCAAAGATGAACGGTGTTGTTGAAGCTGCGAACAAAAATATCAAGAAGATCATTCAAAAAATGACAGTTACCTACAAAGACTGGCATGAGACGTTACCGTTTGCTATGCATGGATATCGTACCACGGCACGTACTTCAACAGTGGCAACGCCATTTTCTTTGGTGTATGGCATGGAGGATGTCCTACCCATGGAAGTTCAGATTCCTTCCTTAAGGATTATGAAGGACGTTGGTTTAAGTGAAGACGATTGGATTCATACCCAGCTTGATCAACTTAATTTGATCAATGAGAAGCGACTTACTGCTATTTGTCATGGTCAGACGTATCAAAAACGGATGATCAAGGTTTTCAACAAGAAAGTCAGGCGTCAGGTATATCAAGTCGGAGATCTTGTAATCAAGCGGGTCATCTTACCGCAAAGTGATCCCAGGGGAAAATGGACTCCTACTTACGAAGGACCATTTGTGATCAAGAGCATCTTTTCTGGTGGGGCAATGATTTTGACCACCATGGACAGCGATGATTTGCCACACCCTGCGAACACAGACATAGTCTAAAGATACTACGCATAAAACAACCCGACAAGTTGAAAACCCGAAAGGGCGACTTGGGAAAAAATGGGCATCCCGGTGAACCGAAAACCAGAAAGGGCGGTTCAGGCAAAAATTAGGGATAAAACAAAAAAAATTGTACACCCGGCAAGTTGAAAACCCGAAAGGGCGACTTGGGCAAAACAGAGTTTCCCGGTGGATCGAAAACCCGAAAGGGAGATTCAGGGAAAAGTTAGGGAATTAAAGCATATGACTGTGTCTCGTCAGATCACTTTAAAGAACAATCTCTTCATCAGTAAGCTCCGAGTTTCTGATCGACCTAGTCATCAGCGGACGAAGCAGTGAATGGAAAAGATATTCAGAGTCGTGAAGGCTATAGCAGAATGGGAATCCCATGGAATTGTTACACATAGCCATCTTTCTTTTGTATAAAATTTTCCAATTTTTACGACAACATTCTCTTACTAGGGTGTCTGTCTCCTTTGTACAAAGATACTCACAAAATTTAATACAAATACACTTCCAAGTGCAGAAATTTGCTTGCCTTTCTTTTCTTTTTTACACTTATGTTATATTTGAAAACGTCCAATGTTTTGTTAAATAGGCATATGAATTTGAACATAATCACTGCTTACAAATAAAACGAAATTGAAAAAATATAGTTACTGATAGGTTGAAGGTGTAGGAAGATATCTTTATGCCATTTCAGAAGAAATCCCATACGATACATCATTCGGATCCTCAACAAAGCTAAAAATTGGAATATATTTTCCCGGCGGGGTTAAGCTTCAAAGATCCTCGACAGAGCCACTGCTTTCTAAAGCTTGATTCCCCAGCTAAGCTGAATTTCAAAATTCCCATCAGAGTCAAGTTTCAGGATCCCCAATGGAGCCTAAAAACCCTGAAAATCCTATCCCCGACGGAGCCAGAATAGTGAGCATTTCCCCACAGATTTATTTCCCAGCAGATTGAAGATTCTCAGTCTCATTACTCCAGCAGAGGCCTCCCAGGTTTTAACTCTCCAGTAGAGATTTTTCAGAGTTTCCCTTATTCCCCAAGCAGTCAGCAAGGTTTTTCTCATTTTCAACAATCAAATATTTTTGAATCCTCAGCATCGGTCAAGGATTTATTTTCCCCGACAGCAATCAAATATTTCGTTATCTCCAGCTATCCGGATTTTATCCTCCTCAACAAGACGACTACTCAGCTTACATGCATAACCTTTACATTCATATATCATAAACATTGATGGAATACAGTTCATTGCATCATACATATCATGCAACATAAATTTGTGTTTTAGCTAACATTTTATCCTTTTCAGGATAAGATTAAAATACTATCATTAACAATTATTCAGATACAGTAGGGATACACCCCAGATACGGCGGTCATTCTATTACTCATTCGGAGTTTCAAGTCAAATACAGTACAGATACACCCCAGACACGGCGGTCATTCTACTACTCATTCAGACTTCAGCAATCTGATACAGACTAGATATGCTCCAGACACAGCGTATAAGTGTGAGAAAAAGTTTTGATTGAGCAAGTACTTAAGTGTTAATCTACCTACTCGAAAAAAGAATCGTTCTATGTTCGTTTCCTTTAGACAGTGCTATCCCACTATTAGTGAGTAGGTAGCACCGTTGTTGGAGTTTTGAGGGTCAATTCGAAAGGGACGTACGGTCACTAAAGCAATGTTAGGACGTCTTAGTAATAACCCTAATGTCCTATATCATTTATCTGAGGCAACAATATCTGAGGAAACCTTTCCGAGGCAACTTTGATCTTTGGACAAAAGGACGACCACTAAAGCATCCTATACTCAATGACCATTTACCGAAGGCAACCAAGTGGGAGTGTACCCTATGAGTGCGCATGTACGAGTGATTCAATTTCAATTTATTTATCTTTGCAGATTTAGGGTGATCTAACTATTTTAAAATTAATCATACATTCTTGTCATGCATCCTAATATCATACACCTAACAGTTTAATAATTTACGGAATTTTAAAGTGCGGAAATTAAACTACGCTATTACAAGGCTTCGGGTATTTACATAGCCAAAAACAAACCCTTTGAAAATAAAGCGATAAATGGAAATAAACGTCCTAATTAAACTATTACAAACTGTAGGCAGTTATATCAATATGATAAATAATAAAAATAAAGCGCGCGAGAAAAAATTAGATCGACAAGAAATTAGGGTTTTGACCCTTCTATCCTATTTTAAAGAGAAAAAAATGTTTTTTTGTTGTTTTTAATATTTTTTAAAGAAAAGAATTTAGGTTTTAAAATTAAATACACAAATAATTAGCTAATTAAACTAATTAATAAAAATAATTACATGACCTATTTTTTTAGGTTTTGGTTATTTTTAGGAAAGGAAAATAATTAAATTAGAAATAAAACCTATTTGTTCTAATTAATTTTAATTATGTACAAAAAAGAAATTAAAGTTATCTAAATTAACAAACCTAATTAAATTAATTAATTTTTTAATAAAAATAAAATCTAGACCTAATTTATGAAAAGTAATATTTTTTTGTGATTTTTGATAAAAAGAAAATAATTAATTGGTTAGTAAATAAATAAATATATTAATTAAAATAAAATATAAAAAGAAAAATGGATAGAGATATTGGGCCTGCAATGGATATTTGGGGGTGTGAATATCAATCTGGGCCCAAGATAAAGAGATCCACGTTTGACTCTTTGCAATCTCATGCCACGCGTTTGACCATGCTTTTGGTGCTCCTCCATTACTGGTCATCAGATCTGGATCTCAAGACACTTGGCAAACTGGATTATTAGGGGGTATGATAGGCCTTGGTCTTGTACACGCATCTGATTACCTGAAAGAAATCAAGAAAAATACAATTGTTGGAGGCAAGGGTCGAACCCCTGACCTCAAGCTTCCTAACGCCTTAACGCTTGCCAGGCTACCACTGGGCCAATTGCTTCTGCTTGTACATATAATGAATAATAATAATAATATATAAAAACAAGAATTCGTGGAGGATGACAAAAAAACGTGCGCCAAAGTTTGAATGTTCCAATAAGGGTGTGACACGCCGGTCATCCCTGACCTTGTTCCGTTGGTAAAAGTGGGAAACTTTTACCTACGGACGTTTATCCGTCGCTATAGTCAGAGCTCGTTCCAAAATCCTCCAGGAGCAATATAAATGACATCTAATGCCATGGTTGGATTCGTCTTGTCCTCCTGAACATGATGGAACCACTCATGAAGGCTAATTTTACCTGCAAGCAAAAACCCTAAAATGGAGCTACAAACCCTAGCCATGGTGAAATCTTGCACATGACATATAAATGAAATTAAACGATGTAGAAAGCTTGCAAATGTTCCATGGATCAAGAATCTATAACTATTTCATGCTATAAGTATAGGAATGATACAATTCGACTTCAAGAATATTGCAATATCGTGACTGACTTACAGTGTGTTAGAGGGCCTGTAAATGCTTGGTTTCGATTGCTTTCGCTTGCTGGGAATCTCAGGAAGTGATTGAGATAGCTAGGATGCCTTGAGGATTACTGGAAATAGGAATTCGTGTTTGCACTTTCTTTGTATTTTTCCAATTCTGTTCTCCTAGTTGCGCCTGCTTCCAACCTAGTTTTTGGTCTACCTTTGTTCTATTTGTATCAAGGACTGAATTAGGGTTGAAAGAGTGCACTCAATCTTCCTCCATCAATGAGTTTGATCTTTATTTGATTCACCTTAAAATCTTTCCAAAAATGGCCTAAATCCAATTTTTTTATGCACACATGCCTTCACATGAATTTGAATACTTTTTATCTGTAATTTAATACCTGAAACAAGCACAAAATCTTTTGTTTTCAATATTTTAGATTTTATATGATTTATTTTGATTAAAATTGATTTAATTCAAATAAAAATCAAAATAAATAATAAAAACATGATAAGGACAAGTGTCAAGGGATAGAGCTTGTGGACTATGTTGCCAACTCAAAACAAATGAAAAAGATTAGGCCCATTTGGCAAAAATTGAAGTTTTAGGCATAGTTGACTTTTGGCAGTTTTGCAAAAAAGGTTAACTTCACCAATGCATAACTTCCTCAATTTTTACTCTTTGGAGGTGTTCTTGGACTTTTTAGAAATCTTGAGATGTCCTCTAATCAACATTTTTTGTATCATATCAATTTGATATTCCATGCTCATGTATTAATCTTTGACAAAAAATGTGTTTTTGTTGACTTTTCAAAATGACCTATAATGTCCAAATTCATAACTTCTTGTGAGTGCATATTTTGAACTTGGGAGCTGAAGATGGATTTTAGGGAATTGAATCCTCTTCAAAATGAGCTTTGTATGGGTCATTTCTCATAAAGTATGAGAAAGTTATGCTTGGTAAAAGTTGAGTTAACTTTTCATGCAAAACCCTAATTTAGCAACTTTTGAGTCTTGATGAATTATGAGAAATCCTGGATGAATCATGATTAACCCTTGATCAAATGATGAAATATACTTCAAAATGAGAATTTTGACCAAAAATATTGAAGTTTGACTGTATGTAGGCCACAATTGACTTTTGCCCTAGCACAATCGATTTTTGGGCCTTTGAGCAATTGACTGAGAAAATTTCCTCTATAGGGATTGAAACTTGACATGGATGATCTTTAGAACATATTAGGACATTGTTAAGAATTTGGGATCCCTTGGACTCAAGTATCTTGATGCAACATGAAACCCTAATTTGAGGTAGGCTGCCTTAGGAGAGAGCTTGTCTGGCCAACCCTTGGACTACCTTGAGTAACTTGAGGATCTTTCTTGAAATGTTTTTTTGAGGAATATGGGAGGGCAAATTTTGGGGTACAAAAGCTGCCCCTGTTCAATTTTCTTAAACCTGAAGATTTAGATTGGCTTGTCTGCCTTTCGTGATCTGGAGGTGGAAGATGATTGAACACTATAGTGCCCAGAAATTTGCACTCGCATGAAGTGGTGTCCATCTTGCGATATCGGGAATGGGCTTACAGATGCCATTTGGAAACTGATGATGGGATATGGTCTTAAAGATGCCATCCGAAGGAGTGTCGATCACATAAGAGATTTCTTAGTGAAAACTTGCATACCTGTCGTTGAGGAAGATCCCGCTGGGGAAGGCTGATCTTTGTTGAGAGAAGTAGAATTTTAGGAGCTTTGGTCGTCCGTTATTCTGCTGGTGAGTCGTCTCTGTTTGAATTTTAGGAACTTCGGTCGTCCGTATTCTACTGAGGATCCACCTCTGTTGAATTTTAGGAACTTCAGTCGTCCGTATTCTACTGAGGAATCATCTCTGTTGAATTTTAGGAACTTCGGTTGTCCGTATTCGACTGAGGAATCATCTCTGTTGAATTTTAGGAACTTCGATCGTCCGTATTCTACCGAGGAAACATCTCTGTTGAATTTTAGGAACTTCGGTCGTCCGTATTCGACTGAGGAATCATCTCTGTTGAATTTTAGGAACTTCGGTCGTCCGTATTCGACTGAGGAAACATCTCTATTGAATTTTAGGAACTTCGATCATCCGTATTCTACTGAGGAAACATCTCTGATGAATTTTAGGAACTCCGATCGTCCATATTCGACTGAGGAATCATCTCTATTGAATTTTAGGAACTTCGATCGTCCGTATTCGATTGAGGAATCATCTCTGTTGAATTTTAGGAACTTCGGTCGTTCGTATTCGACTGAGGAATCATATCTGTTGAAGAGGAAAGTTGAGAATAAACTACTATCTGGTCGTGGTTCAGGCTTCATAGTGACTTACTAGTGATTAAACTATTAACCAGTCGTACCCGGGCTTCACAGCTTGAATTTTGATTGTATCTTTCTTGAAAGGTAAAGGTTAGTTGTATGTAATGCGTGATATGTATCAAGCAATGATGTTCTCAAAATAATTGAGATTGTGTTGTATGTTGTGTATGCACATGTCATGATGTATGGACATGCAATATTTTTATGATAATCTCTACCTAGGGAAAATAAATCCCGGGTTGCTGCTGGAGAAAAGAGTTGAATTCTTCGTTTCTACTGGGGATAGTGGATGAGGATGATTGTGAGAATAAACCTGCAGGAGAGGATAACTCCGCTGGGGAATAAACTGATGAGGAAATGACTCTGTGGGAAGGACATATTCTGCTAGAGAACCTGTTGATTTGGAGAAATAACCTCAGCCGGGGATGAATCATCATTGCTGGCGATGATAAACTCTGTTGGGGATTGAATTTATGTCTGTGAAAGGAATGAACTCCGTTGGGGATGATTTTCCAGTTGCGATTTCACTGGGGATAATCTTTTAGACTCTACTGGGACAGTTTTTCAGACTCTACTAGGGATAATTCTCCAAACTCCAATGGGGAAAATTTTCCAAGCTGGTGATAGATAAACTCTGCTTGGGGAGAATATTGCCAACTCATTCACGGTTGTGAGCCTCAGCTGGGGAAAGTTAACACCAATGTCCTTCTCTTACTCTGCGGAGAGTGAATATACCTTTAATGATTTTCTCCAACTAGGTCTATCCCTATATCTGGTGAATAGAGAAACTGTACGGTTTAGACATTTCTCATTTTCCCCTGTTTCTGATACCACGAGTAATCGTCTTTTGTTTCACATGTAAATATTTATGAGCAACAATCAATGTCAAATGCATATATCAAAAATGAACATTGGACGTTCTTGCAAAACAAAACAGAAAAAGAAAAACAGTTTGAAATTTCTTTGTGAAAATTAATTGTATTAATTATGAAGTTGGCCTGAAAATAGGCGTTTTTTGTACAAGAGGCTGACGTCCTAGTGAGAGAACGCCGCCGAACAAATAGAATTTATACAATTTGTGAAAAAATAAAGAAAAATAGCTATGTGAACAATCCAATTGGGTTCTGTTGTACCTCAAAATTTTCCCTCTCATTTCATCAACACTTTCTTATCACAAGACTCTTGGAACTCAAGATCAAGCTAAGGGTTTGCTCTCCTCAAGACACCTCCTTGCACTGTTGACCTAAATTAGGGTTTGAGTTTGCACAAGGATTTTTTGACCTACAATGCCCAAATTGACTTCCATGCTTCATGTTGGACTCATAAGTTTGTCCATACCAAGTTTCAAGCCTTGATTCAAATTTTTGCCCAGTCAATTGGACAGTTGACCTAGAAATCAGCTGTATTGGGGAAAAAAGTCAATTGTGGCCAATTGACAGTCAAACCTCATGAATTTTGACCCACATCAACATTATGAACTCATATGAACCATTTGATCAAGTTTGGATCACAATTCCACAAGAAATTTGATTAGATCATCAAAAGGGCAAAATGGTCATTTTTAGGGTTTTGACTGCACAAAGGCAATTTTTGACTGTTTGACCTAACCAATGGCAAACCAAGCTCACATATGGACTCAAGGACTCAATGACATTGTCTTGACCCATTCAACAAGTTCAAAAGATCTCAAATGCATAGGATGGACAGATGAATTTTTCAGTCAACTGATCAAAATTTAACTGTATACTGAAAAGTCAAACTTTGACTTTTTGGTCAAAATCAAGTGCCAAGGGTCATTTTTCATCAAGACATGTCAAATTATGAAACTTGTTCATCAAGAAACCCAAAAATGCAAATTAGGGTTTAAAATGGAAAAATTTCATAACTTAGAAATTTTCTAAGTTATGAAATTTTCTTATTTTTTCCTAACTTTGTCCCACTTTTTCACAAAGATACAAATGGATTCAAACAAAACTTGCAACATGAAAGTTGTAGTTCATCACAAATTCTACAACTTTGATTCACAAAGTTTTCTCAAAAGAAGCTTGAATCTCAAGTTATGATTTTTGGAACAAGGGTACCTAAAACTTTTAACTTAGAGAAAATTTGCCCTAATCTAGGCAGGATTTTGACCCATCTTCTTGGCCATTTTTCACATAGTTACTCTTGGAGTTTCAAGTTGAATTACAAAGAGGGATTGTAGTACATGTTCCAAGATTTCTAAATTGTCCAAGAACTCCTCAAACACCCTTGTGGTTAGAGAGAATCGAATGCTTGAAATTGGCAAAAACTCACTTTTGTCCATGGCCAATACATGTTCATAACAACTTGCAATTCTGATCTAGCTAGCTTGGTTCAACATTACAGGCCTCAAAACCATTTTTTACTCCTTAATTTAATTCATATCCATTGTATTAAGGTATTGTGTTGGTCATTAGGGCATTATACATTAGTTTAAGCCTTAAAAGGAAAAAGCAACAATGCCATTTTTGCCTAACTTCACTTTATGTCAAAACCAAATCCTTGAGGCATGGGGCCAGATCTTTGAGGCAAGATCAAGTCCACTAATCCCAGTAACCAAGAACAAAAGTTGCAGCATGATAGGAGGGTTTGTACAGGGCTATAACATAATTTCCATCCTCTTGCTTCAAGTAGAAGAAAAGTGGCAAAACATAAGCAATCACATATATCTGTTAACACAAGCTTACAAGAACTTTGTGAACAAGTTCCATACATCCCAACAAGCCTAAAGCACGACCCTTTCATCACTAAAACCTCCTCATACTCAGAATCACTGTTTTTTTGCAAAACAGAGCAAGTTCTGCATCTTGCAAGCCACAACCAATTTCCATCGTGCGTTTTGTCCCAAGATAGTTCCAACACCTTCCAATCAACTCACCTGAACTATCCCAAGCCCCCATTGCAAGTTGTAACACCTCTAACACACTTTGCCATTTTCATTTCAAAGCTCTGCAGGTTGAGTTCTACATCACGATTCAAGTTGTTTCAAAGCAAGCCAAGCATTAGAGAAGCTTCCTTGGACCTCAGGCAAGCTCAACAGAAGCTCAAACACCATTGAAGGTTGCTACATTGTCCAGCTCGAAGTCACTTGAAACAGGTATTTCATGGACTTCTATCTCTCTATTTAGGAATGGTTAGGCTTAGGTTTGTGAATGAAATATGTTGTACTCATAGCCCTAAAGCCATACATATGCTTAGTTTTCATTTACATTAATCGTGCTGAGAGAATTTCACTCATGAACTTTCTGAAAAAACTAGGTTAAAAATTAGGGCCAGAGAAATTCTCTCTGGTCTTTGAGAGTTAATCCAAGTTTTTTATATGGTTGAATTCGTTGTTTAATTCTCTACAATGTTCATGTTATGAGTTTTGTCAAAAAAATCAAAGAATCAGGAGTTGGCCATTGATACACAGAAGCGCGCGTTTTGTGAGCAAGAGGAAGAAGAAGAAGTCTGGTGGGCTGGGCCTGTTGTGTTTTCACTTCTAACACCCCTATTTTCTGTTTACACCCCCATGGCCTATTTGTTTAATATTTATCATTTTTGACATTTTATTTTTTATCCTGACTTTATTATTTTTTGTATAAATATAAAAAATGCCAAAAATAATTTTTCATTTTTTTTCATATTTATTTGATATTTATTTTATTTTACTAAGTATATATATGTAAATAAACTATTTTCTTTTTTAATAAAACTCAAAAATAATACAAAAAAATATACTTATTTTCATTTATTATTTTTATTTACATTTGAAAACATTTTCTTGAAAATATCCATTTTTGTAAATAATTAATTTTTATCTTTGTACATTTAATATGTTTAATAAATATACATATATGCTTATATACTTGTTATTAAATAATTAGGTTAAAAAATACAAAAATATCACATTTTCATTTTTATTAATATTTTACACTAAAAAATATTTTTTACAATATACTTTTATTTTGTTAATATATGTTTGTATAAAATTAATAAATAATATTATTTATTAAGAATTAGGGTTTCTTGCCCTAAATAGGAAAAATAATTAAAATTGATCTTTTTATTTTACTTTTCACATTGAAAAATACTTTTTACATACTAAAAAACATTTTGTCATAATACATTTTATTTCCATTTATTTATTGTATTTATTTCAATTATTGTACATTTAAATATTGTATCTTGTACATTCAATTTGGTTGTAATAGTAATCTAGGGTTTAATTTCTTGTCAAATATCCCCAATTCAAATTTGTACCCCCCCTCCCTATATCATGTTGTAATAGTATAGCATTTAAATTCTCGCACATTTAAAAGCTTTCAATTATGCCATGCTTAGACCTAGGGTTTGCATGCAAATAAAATCAACAATTAGTTTGACCTAATCCAAGATAAACATCCATTTATTGCCTTCAAAAATGGGCCATGGTTGCATGTCAAGTACTTTGGCAAAACAAAAACAAACAAAAAGATCATAGTCCCTCGATGACGCTATCTGAGTTGCCTAAACAAAAATGATCAAGTCCCTCAAGAAAATTGCCATAGATATTTGACACTATTGCTATCATGGTCTATACGATGACTCGCGCCTGACCCGTTAAACATCCTAACACAAGGTTGTTCACCAAATACAATGGTGAAACAACACTGTCAAAAGGGTTAAAAACATAAGAAAGATCTTTGAGTAAAATAGGGTAGATAGCTCTTAGCTACTTGATCAAGCTTGCAAAAACATCCTTGCTACTTTTCAAAACACACTCCACAACACAATTTCAAAACTCTACTTTCAAACATTGAAAACCTTTCAAAAGACAAAAACACCTTTGTATACATTCAAACAAGAATCATTACAAAGGTTGCCACAATGATGGCCTCTTTTTAAAACATTTTCCAAAATCACTCACAAAGCACCATTTCAAACAATAGAAATGCAAAGCAAGTGATCTAAGCAAGTAACTAAGAGCCCATGGATAACCATGGATAGAAAGGATGCTAATACCTTCCCTTTCTATAATCTACTCCCCGGACCCAAGAAAACATCTCAAAGGTATTTCCTGTGCTTTTTGACCTTTCCTTAGGATAAAATAAAAAGTCGGTGGCGACTCTTGCTAAACCGAAACATTTGCGAACACAAACGCAAAATCCCAAGTCAGTTCTCCCACCGTATCACAGATTCCAACTCTGCTATTTCCTTTATATCCTCGAGCATCTCATAACTTTGCTACTTGGTTGAAGGTAGATCAGATTGTTTGGCGCCGTTCGAGCCTGATAGTTGATACCGAAGTCTGGTTGCAAGGTGATCCGATGAGACATAGTGTTATGCTTTGATCCATATTTTTTTCCTGGACCGCCCTCTCGGGTTTTCAGTCCACCGGGATACCCTTTTTTGCCCAAGCTGCATTTTCAGGTTTTCGACTTGTCGGGTGTACATGTTTTTCAATTTCATCCTTTATTTTTTCCCAAACCCTTTTGGTTCTCCGGGAAGCCCTTATTTTTTCCTAGGCCAGTCGACCTAGCGGGTCTTTGATTATGCATAGTATTTTTTCACTATGTCTGCATTGACAGGGTGAGGAAGGTCGTCAACATTCATGGTGGTTAAATTCAAAGCTCCTCCTGAGAAAATGTTCTTAACCATAAATGGCCCTTCGTACGTAGGGGTCCATTTGCCCCTGGGATCACCTTGTGGCAGTATGATGCGTTTGATCACCAGATCCCCAACTTGACACTCTTGTCGTCTAACTTTCTTGTTAAATGCCTTGATCATTTGCTTTTAATACGTATGACCATGACAAATAGCAATAAGTCTCTTTTCATCAATTAAGTTCAATTGATCAAATCGGGTCTGAATCCAGTCATCTTCGCTTAAACCTGCATCCTTCATAATCCGAAGAGAGGGTATCTGAACTTCAATAGGCAAGACGGCCTCCATGCCATATACCAAGGAATAATGTGTTGCCCCTATTGACGTCCGCGCTGAGGTGCGGTACCCATGAAGAGCAAACGGTAACATCTTGTGCCAGTCTTTATATATCACCGTCATTTTCTGCACAATCTTCTTGATGTTTTTATTAGTCGCTTCAACAGCCCCATTCATCTTCGGCCGGTAAGGAGAAGAGTTATGATGTTGTATCCTAAATTGCTTGTAGAGCTCGGTAATCATTGTATTGTTGAGATTTGTACCATTGTCCATAATGATCCTCTCCGGTACACCATATCGACAGATTAAATTGTGTCGAATAAACTATGCCACGACGCTCTTGGTTACAGTAGCAAAGGAAGTTTCCTCAACCCACTTTCTAAAGTAATCAATCGCTACCAGGATGAAACGATGCCCGTTGGAAGCAGTAGGTCTGATCTCACCAATCATATCGATGCCCCACATTGCAAAGGGCCAAGAAGTTGTCAAGATGTTCAGAGGTACTGGAGGTATGTGCACCTTATCATCATAGATTTAGCACTTATGACAAGTCCGAGAATGCTGATAACAATCGGCTTCCATGGTGGACCAATAATATCCTGCCCGTAGGATTTTCTTTGCCATGGTGTGTCCACTGGAATGAGTCCCGAAAGTACCTTCATGTAACTCTACCATAATCCTTTCTGCCTCGTTCTTATCCACACAACGCAGTAAGGTTGAATCATGGTTATGCTTGTTAAGGATACCATTACTGATGAAGAACTTCGCCACGAACCTCCTCAGAAACTTCTTATCATTAACAGATGCACCCTCGGGGTACTCCCGAGCCTCAAGATACCTTTTTACCTCGTGAAACCGGGGTTTATCTGCTACCTCTTCAGTCTCAATATCACAGCAATGTGCAGGTTCGTCCAACCTCTCAATGGTAATCTAGGGAGCCTCATTGTCCCACCTGACCTTAAACATAGAAGACATCGTAGCTAGCGCGTCCGCTAACTGATTCTCCTCTCTGGGGAAGTGTTCAAAGGTTATCTCCTCGAAATGCGGAAGCAACGTCAATACATACTCTTTGTAAGGAATAAGATTTGGGTGCTTCGTATCCCACTCGCCTTTGATCTGACTGATCACGAGAGCGGAATCTCCGAATACACTCAAGAACTTAATCCTTAGGTCAATAGCTGCTCGAAGGCCCATGATGCACGCTTCATACTCCGCCATGTTATTGGTGCAGTTAAAACATAATCGGGTGGTGAACGGAGTATGACAGCCTTTAGGAGATATGATCATGGTGCCAATGCCATTACCCAAAGCGTTTGAGGCTCCATCAAAATACATAGACCATCGGGATCCTTCCTCAGGTCCTTCATCAGGTCCAGGTGTTTCACAGTCAGTCACCAACATGATGTTCTCATCCGAGAATTCAAAGTTCATAGACTGGTAATCATCCACTGCCTGATGTGCCAATGATCTGCCAACACACTTCCCTTGATTGCTTTTTGAGTCGTGTATTGGATGTCGTATTCAGTCAAGATCATATTCCATCTCGCTATTCTTCCGGACAAGGTAGGCTTTTCGAAGATATACTTGATTGGATCCATCTTTGATATCAACAGAGTAGTGTGAGTCAGCATATACTATCTCAGTCGGCGAGCAGCCCATGCCAAAGCGCATCAAGTTTTCTCAAGCAACGAGTATCGGGTCTCGCAGTTGGTAAACTTTTTGCTAAGGTAGTAAATAGCATGCTCTTTTCGGCCAGACTCGTCATGCTGCCCCAACATCCACCCCATTGAATTATCGAGTACTATCAAGTATAAGATCAAAGGTCTCGCTTCAACTGGAGGCATCAGAATAGGTGGCTCTTGGATATATTCTTTGATTCTTTCAAAGGCGGCCGGACATTCATCATTCCATCTTACCACTTGATCTTTCTTCAGTAACTTGAAGATTGGATCACAAGTAGCAGTCAGGTGTGAGATGAATCGGGAAATGTAATTCAGTCGTCCCAAAAAGCCTCTGACTTCTTTTTCTGTTCGGAGAGCTGGCATTTCCTGTATAGCCTTCACCTTTGCAGGATCCACTTGAATACCTTTATCACTAACGACGAAACCCAGCAGCTTACCAGACCTCACTCCGAAGGTGCACTTGTTCGGATTTAGCCTAAGTTTGTACAACTTCAACCTGTCAAATAACTTCTGGAGATGGTCAAGATGTTCCTCTTCAGTCTGGGATCTTGCAATCATGTCGTCAACGTATACCTCAATCTCATGGTGAATCATGTCGTGGAACAAAGAGACCATGGCGCGCTGATACGTTGCCCCAACATTCTTCAATCCGAACGGCATGACCTTATAGCAAAAGGTACCCCCATTGAGTAACGAACATTGTCTTTTCCATATCCTCGGGAGCCATTTTAATCTGATTGTAACCAGAGAAACCATCCATAAAGGAGAAGACCTTATGTTGTGCGGTGTTGTCAACCAGAACGTCGATATGAGGCGGAGGGAAATCATCCTTGGGGCTTGCCCTATTCAGATCCCTATAGTCAACGCACATCCGTACTTTACCATCTTTCTTCGGCACCAGGACCACGTTGGCAACCCACTGCGAGTAAGAAGTAACTGCTAGAAAACCAGCATCAAACGGTTTCATAACCTCAGCTTTCATTTTCTCAGACATCTCTGGGCGCATTCGGCGAACTTTCTGTTTCACTGGAGGACATTCTTCCTTAGTTGGAAAGCGGTGAACCACAATATCGGTATCCAACCCAAGCATATCTTCATAAGACTAGGCAAAGATCTCAACATAGTCATGCAGCATCTGTATCAACCGTTGCTTGACTCTAGGCTCCAAATTTGCACTGATCTTGACCTCTTTCTTGTCTTCCTCTGTACCCAGATTTACTGTCTCCACTGGCTCTTCATGGGGCTGAATGGCCCTCTCTTCCTGAAGTAATAGTCTAGCAAGTTCACCTGGCACTTTGCAATCATCCTCACCTTTGTCCTCGGCTTGGTTGATCGGACTTTCGAAGTCATAACTGGCAGTAGCAGAGTCGTTATCATTGGGATCCAGAGTGGATGTAGACCTGTATATGTGAGTGTGTGTAAGACAAATAGTTGTTTTGCAAGGTAGAAAATAAAAACAAGGAGCGCAAAATTCGTAATGCAAGAAAACATCCAATGCTTTTATTGATGATATATGGAAATGACAAATGTTAAGCCCTCACAAACAAAGCCACGGTGTCTCGAGCAAGGCACCGGGCCGTAAAGTTTAAAATTATCTGTTACAAATCTCAAAACAAAAGTCTTATTATTGTGTAATAAAAGAAACGGGTATGGAATCCTTTGCCGTCTAATTGCTCAAGCCACCGTTGGTAGTGGGGTAAATCCAGCTGTCAAAATCTGACTCTTCTTCATCATCCCCAATAACATTCACTCCCTGATCATGTTTGGGCATAGGTGCCATTATGAAATTGGGCTTTTCTGGTGCTTCAAACTCAATCTCCTTAGCTTCAATCAGATCCTGCACTTTGTTCTTCAAAGCCCAGCAGTTGTTTGTATCATGCCCTGGGCTATCGGAGTGATAAGCACAGCGGGCGTTCGGATTATACAGCGGTGATGTAGTACTGGGATTCTTTGGAGCCTCCTTCAGAGTCACCAAGTTGGTTTTCAACAATTGCGGAAAAATTTGAGATAGGGTCATACTGAGTCGAATATACTGCCTTTGCGGTCTCTCTACTCTTTGCTGAGTGTTGCATTGCAGGGCAACAGTAGGTCTCGATATTACTACCGCATTAACTGCTTGGCGGCGTTCGGGTCGGTTTTGGCTCCTCGAGCTGTATACTGCACTAGCTTCTTTTCTGAAAGGCTTCTTCTCTGTACTCGACGAAGCACTTTTCTATATCTTGCCACTTTTAATACCAGCTTCAACTCTCTCCCCAGTCATTATTAATTCAGTGAACCCAGACGATGAACTACCGATCAAATGATTGAAATATGGACCAAACAAAGTCCCAAGAAACATATCCACCAACTCCCTATCAGCCAGATGGGGTTGTACTCTTCCAGTAAGATCTCTCCACTTCTGAGCGTAGTTCTTGAAACCTTCGCTCGCACCCATAGACATACCCTGAAGTTGAGTATGCGTGGGAGCAAGGTCGGTATTATACTGGTATTGCTTGTAAAAATCAGCAGCAAGGTCATCCCAGTTGCGGACATTAGCTCCTTCTAGTTGATAGAACCATTCAAGTTGAGTCCCTGACAGACTATCTTGAAAGAAATGAACCCAAAGGTTCCTATCAGCAGTATATGGTTGAATCTTTCTGACATACGAGCGAAGGTGTAGCTTCGGGCAAGATACTCCATCGTATTTAGCAAAGACAGGAGCTCTAAAGTTGTGTGGGATCACCACCCCAGATGCCAAACCCAAATATCTGAAGTCCAACCCAGGTATCTTCTGGATCTCCATTGCGCTCAACCGGTATTCGAGTTGCTTATACCTATCCTCGGCAGGAGGATACTGGTCTTTATCAAAATCAGTGTCATTGTCAGAAACCACAGGGCCAGGACCCTTCCTTTCCTCTTGATTCTCTCCTCCTCCAGATGAATGAGACAAATCAACTTCTTCTCGCAACCTGTTCCCAAACCTGTGACCCATATTCAGGAGGACCATCTTCTTCTTCTTCTTCTTGTCCTTCAAGATAAGAGTCTTCAAATCTTGTTGACTCTTGGCCAAGTTCAAGAACATTTCCTGGAACTGAGCATTCTGAGCTTGTAGAGCCTTGATGGCTTGATCAGTAGGTGTTTCAGAAGACATGTTGTGCTGAAATAAACAGCGAAGAAGATGAGAAACCTGTAATGGTACCTGTAATGAGGTGCATGGGAATGGAATGCATATGAAATGATTTCAAAGACTTAGGGAGATTCAAATTTGTAAACCAAAATAAAACACACTTTATTAGATTAAAACTTGAAACAATGTTTAGCAAATGCCTTTAAGGCGTTACAAAAGAAATACTGAAAAGCAAATCTAAACTAGAAATAGTAAAAGACATCAGAACTCCCATGGTCATTTTCCTTTCGTGCTGACATAATCATTGATTATCCTCTCGGTCTCAAGCTGCCTTGTAAGCTTCAGGATCTTCCGTTCTTGCTCATGATACTTCTCTCTATAAGTATCCCTTTCTTCCCTTAACTGGATCCAAGATCTCTTCAATTCCCCAATATCAGTAGGCATGTATGGATGGAGGACCGTATAAGGAACCCCTTCTTCCTTAGTATGCTCTACAATCACCGGCAAAATAGCTTCATATGGCATCCCCGGCTTTTGAGCACGGGCTCGAACCCACTGGAGGTATGGTTGCATCGGGAGATAAGTCTTCATTCCTAGATCATGTGGATCAGACTTGTTAACCCTGTCCCAAGCTTGTATAAACCGGCGGCGATGTCCCTCAACATCCCCCTTGAAGTCAAAGATAATGCCTGTAAGCAGCAGCTCATGAGGACCGTCCCTTCGAGCTCGTCCAAACTGTCGTAAGGCCAAACAAGGATTATAGGTTATTCCTCCTCCAATTCCAAGCAATGGAACATTGGGGTATTCCCCACACCGATCAATGACAGCTACCCTTTCCATATCCTTAGTACTCCAAAGGATGTCAGTATGAGCAAGGGACATGATCCTGTAAGCCCAACCCATTCCTTCCTCATTCTTCAATACAGATTTGGGGAGGTGAGAAATAAACCACCTCTTCAGCAGCGGTGTATAACACAAGAGAGTTCCCCTTCTCCGCACAGTACGAGTATAAAGATCATGTAGAATGTCAGCTAAGAAAGTAGGCACTGGGTTACGAGACATGAAAATCTTGACTGCGTTCACATCGAAGAAAGAATCTGGATTTAGGAACAGGACCAAGTCGTAGATGAGGAGAGCCAGGATGTCTTCAAATGCTTGAAAGTCCAAATTATCCCAGAACTGTTGAGCTTGATCGATCAAAAACTTAGCCAAGAAACCTTTAACCCCACTCCGAATCTCCTAGTTAGATACTACATCAGCCATTTTCAGATGTAGGGCTGAAGCAATATCCTTTGGCCTAGGGGCTATCTCCAAACCTGTAAAGGGTGTCTGATCTAGAATAGATATGCCAAGTAAATCAGAAAACTCCTCCAAAGTAGGGACTAACTGATAGTTCGGGAAGGTGAAACAGTGATGCAACGGGTCAAAGAACTGGAACAGGACACTCATCATTTGCTCATCCAACTTTGAAGTGACCAGGCTAAGGAGATGACCATGTATTCTAACAAAGGAAGAAGTATCAGGAACCTTTGAGGCTAACTCTCTGAGCTGAGCAGGGATTTGCACGAAGCTGATTCGAATAGTATTTCTGCGCATAGAAGCCATGATCTGCAAAACAGAACAAAGATGAATCCCCTCGGTCTTTGAAATGGTTAGTCTAATGAAATATGCATGATGCATGATGTCATGATAAAAACACACCACAAGTATCACATATAGCAAACATGGTAAGGCAAACAAGTCACACAGCAGCCCTTAAATTTCAGGCTGGCATGGAGTTTAGGTATTACCCTTTTTCAGTTTAGTTGGTTCAACTTGTCCTAATATTAGTAACCGGGTTCTAGAGGTTCTCAATATCACTGACCATCCTCCATCGGTCATAATTCCAAACACACAATCTTTTCTCGTGGCCGGAACCATCTCGAGAGTATGGTCTCAATGAGTGTAGCATACTGCTACTTTCTACGGTCAAGTTGGTCAATTATAGGTTCTAAGGTCAGTTGATGCTTAATGACCCATTTGCAGCCCCCGTACTCTCCTTGTTGCTCCACAAGGGATATCGGTACCAACTAATGTGTCACACCAACGTAGCTATTGCTTCAACCATATCGGTCTATGCCGTACAGTTCCCTCACAGTCTATTGCTACTTACCTAAAAGGTGTCCCTAGATCCGGCTTAGGATCTATAGTAACTCCAATTCAAAGCCCACAAAGATAAAGCAAACAAATCAATCAATTGAAAACAATATGATGAACTATTCCTAAGGTACACCCCACTTATTAACTCCCCACCAGAGTCGCCAGTTCTGTGATACGGTGGCCAGAACCGGGACGTGTTTCCCTTTTTTAAGGAATTTGTTGGTTTGCATTTTGCGTTTGTGTTTGCAAAATGTCGCGGTAAGCAAGAGTCGCCACTGACTTTTATTTTATCCAACAAGGAAAGGAAAAAAGCACAGAAATATTCCTTTTTCGAGATATTTCTGAGTACGGGGGGTAGATTATAGAAAGGGAAGGTATTAGCATCCTTTCTATCTGTAGTTATCTACGGGCTCTTAGGTACTTGCTCATCATTTTCAAAATTGTTTTCTTTGTGTTTATGTGATTTGAAAATCTTTTGTTTTGACTTCAATTTAACTCTTGCTTCTGTCTTCAAGAGTGTAATGAAGTGTTTTTGAAAACTTTGTTTGTAAAGGAGTGTAAGTGTGAGAAAAAGTTTTGATTGAGCAAGTACTTAAGAGCTAATCTACCTACTCGAAAAAAGAATCGTTATATGTTCGTTTCCTTTAGACAGTGCTATCCTACTATTAGTGAGTAGGTAGCACCGTCGTTGGAGTTTTGAGGGTCAATTCGAAAGGGACGTACGGTCACTAAAGCAATGTTAGGACGTCTTAGTAATAACCCTAATGTCCTAGATCATTTATCCGAGGCAACCTTTCTGAGGCAACTTTGATCTTTGGACAAAAGGACGACCACTAAAGCATCCTATACTCAATGATCGTTTACCGAAGGCAACCAAGTGGGAGTGTACCCTATGAGTGCGCATGTACGAGTGATTCAATTTCAGTTTATTTATCTTTGCACATTTAGGGTGATCTAACTGTTTTAAAATTAATCATACATTATTGTCATGCATCCTAATATCATACATCTAACAGTTTAATAATTTGCGGAATTTTAAAGTGCGGAAATTAAACTACGCTATTGCAAGGCTTCGGGTATTTACATAGCCAAAAACAAACCCTTTGAAAATAAAGCGATAAATGGAAATAAACGTCCTAATTAAACTATTACAAACTGTAGGCAGTTACATCAATATGATAAATAATAAAAATAAAGCGCGCGAGAAAAAAATAGATCGACGAGAAATTAGGGTTTTGACCCTTCTATCCTAGTTTAAAGAAAAAAAATGTTTTTTGTTGTTTTTAATATTTTTTAAAGAAAAGAATTTAGGTTTTAAAATTAAATACACAAATAATTAGCTAATTGAACTAATTAATAAAAATAATTACATGACCTATTTTTTTATGTTTTGGTTATTTTTAGGAAAGGAAAATAATTGAATTAGAAATGAAACCCATTTGTTCTAATTAATTTTAATTATGTACAAAAAAGAAATTAAAGTTATCTAAATTAACAAACCTAATTAAATTAATTAATTTTTTAATAAAAATAAAATCTAGACCTAATTTATGAAAAGTAATATTTTTTTGTGATTTTTGATAAAAAGAAAATAATTAATTGGTTAGTAAATAAATAAATATATTAATTAAAATAAAATATAAAAAGAAAAAGGGATAGAGATATTGGGCCTGCAATGGAGATTTGGGGGTGTGAATATCAATCTGGGCCCAAGACAAAGAGATCCACATTTGACTCTTCACAATCTCATGCCACGCGTTTGACCATGCTTTTGGTGCTCCTCCATTGCTGGTCATCAGATCTGGATCTCAAGACACTTGGCAAACTGGACTATATGAGGGTGTATGATAGGCCTTGGTCTTGTATACGCATCTGATTACCTGAAAGAAATCAAGAAATATACAATTGTTGGAGGCAGGGGTCGAACCCCTGACCTCAAGCTTCCTAACGCCTTAACGCTTGCCTGGCTACCACTGGGGCAATTGCTTCTGCTTGTACATATAATGAATAATAATAATATATAAAAACAAGAATTAGTGGAGGATGACAAAAAAATGCGAGCCAGAGTTTGAATGTTCCAATAAGGATGTGAAACGAAGGTCATCCCTTACCTTGTTCCATTGGTAAAAGTGGGAAACTTTTACCTACAGACGTTTGCCCGTCGCTATAGCCAGAGCTCGTTCCAAAATCCTCCATGAGCAATATAAATGACATCTAATGCCATGGTTGGATTCGTCTTGTCCTCCTGAACATGATGGTACCACTCATGAAGGCTAATTTTACCTGCAAGCAAAAACCCTAAAACGGAGCTACAAACCCTAGCCATGGTGAAATCTTGCACATGACATATAAATGAAATTAAACGATGCAGAAAGCTTGCAAATGTTCCATAGATCAAGAATCTATAACTATTTCATGCTATAAGTACAAGAATGATGCAATTCGATTTCAAGAATATTGCAATACCGTGACTGACTTACAGTGTGTTAGAGGGTCTGGAAATGCTTGGTTTCGATTGCTTTCGCTTGCTGGGAATCTCAGGAAGTGATTGAGATATCTAGGATGCCTTGAGGATGCCTGGAAATAGGAATTTGTGTTTGCACTTTCTTGGTAATTTTTCCAATTCTGTTCTCCTTGTTGCGCCTGCTTCCAACCTAGTTTTTGGTCTGCCTTTGTTCTATTTGTATCAAGGACTGAATTAGGGTTGAAAGAGTGCACTCAATCTTCCTCCATCAATGAGTTTGATCTTGATTTGGTTCACCTTAAAATCTTTCCAAAAATGGCCTAAATCCAATCTTTTTATGCACACATGCCTTCACACGAATTTGAATACTTGCTAGCTGTAATTTAAGACCTGAAACAAGCACAAAATCTTTTGTTTTCAATATTTTGGATTTTATATGATTTATTTTGATTAAAATTGATTTAATTCAAATAAAAATCAAAATAAATAATAAAAACATGATAAGGACAAGTGACAAGAGCTAGAGCTCGTGGACTTTGTTTCCGACTCAAAACAAATGAAAAAGATTAGGCCCATTTGGCAAAAATTGAAGTTTTAGGCATAGTTGACTTTTGGCAATTTTGCAAAAAAGGATAACTTCACTAATGCATAACTTCCTCAATTTTTAATCTTTGGAGGTGTTCTTGAAATTTTTATAAATATTGAGATGTCCTATAATCAACCCTTTTGGTCTCATCTCAATTTGATATTCCATGCTCATGTATGAAGCTTTGACAAAAAATGTGTTTTTCTTGACTTTTCAAAATGACCTATAATGTCCAAATTCATAACTTTTTGTGAGTGCATATTTTGAACTTGGGAGCTGAAGATGGATTGTAGGGAATTTCATCCTCTTCAAATTGAGCTTTTTATGGGTCATTTCTCATAAAGTATGAGAAAGTTATGCTTGGTCAAAGTTGAGTTGACTTTTCCTATAAAACCCTAATTTAACAACTTTTTAGTCTTGATGAATTATGAGAAATCCTTGATGAATCATGATCAACCCTTGATCAAATGATGAAATATACTTAAAAATGAGAATTTTGACCAAAAATCTTGAAGTTTGACTGTATGTAGGCCACAGTTGACTTTTGCCCTAGCATAGTCAATTTTTGGGCCTTTGAGCAATTTACTGAGCAAATTTCCTCTATAGGGCTTGAAACTTGACATGGATGATCTTGAGAACATATTAGGACATTGTTTATCATTTTGGATCCCTTGGAATCAAGTATCTTGATGCAACATGAAACCCTAATTTGAGGTAGACTGCCTTAGGAGAGAGCTTGTCTAGCCAACCCTTGGACTACCTTGAGTAACTTGAGGATCTTTCTTGAAATGTTTTTTTGAGGAATATGGGAGGGAAAATTTTGGGGTACAACAAAACTCAATACAAGCACAAAAGGTTGGGCCCATTTGACAAAAATTGCAATTTGAGGCACTTTTGACTTTTGGCAATTTTGCAAAAAAGGTCAACTTCACCAATGCATAACTCCTTCAATTTTGACTCTACGAGGGTGTTCTTTGACTTTTTAGAAATCTCAATATGTATTCTAACCAACCCTTTTGGTACATCTCAATTGAGTCTTCCATGTTCATGTATGAAGCTTTGACAAAAAAGTGTTTTTGTTTACTTTTCAAAATGACCTATAATGTCCAAATTCATAACTCCTTGTGAGTGCATGTTTTGAACTTTGGAGCTGAAGATGAATTGTAGGGCATTTCATCCTCTTCAAGACGAGCTTTGGATGGGTCATTTATAATAAATTATGAGAAAGTTATGCTTGGTCAAAGTTGAGTTGACTTTTCCTACAAAACCCTAATTTAGCAGCTTTTGGGTTTTGATGAATTGTGAGCAATCCTTGAGGAATCATGATAAACCCTTTATCAAATGATGAATAATACTTAAAAATGAGGATGTTGACCAAAAATCTTGAAGTTTGACTGTATGTAGGACACAATTGAATTTTGCCCTAGCATAGTCGATTTCTAGGCCTTTGAGCAATTGACTGAGCAAACTTCCTCTGCAAGGCTTGAAACTAGACATGGATGATCTTGAGAACATATTAGGGAAATTGTGAGCATTTGGGACCCCTTGTACTTAAGCATATTGATGCAACATGAAACCCTAATTTGAGGTAGACTGCCTTAGGAGAGAGTTTGTCTGGTTAACCCTTGGACTTCCTTGGGTAATATGAGGATCTCTCTTGAAATGTATTGAGAAATATGGGAGGGAAAATTTTGGGGTACAACAACATTAAACGCCTTCCTTCAGTAACTCGCAACCATTGGGTTAGACTGCACAACAGTAACATTCTTTAACACAACCCGGAAATAAACCGACTTGTAACAAATTCTTTTTGATTGTTGAGAGAGGAGTAACCACATCACCTATAATGGTAACATACAAAACATCTTCAATAGCACTTATACCTTTGTCATACTTAGACATAGGTGCAATAATCTTATTCGGAGTCTCTAGAGGATCGAACTCAATTTCCTTATTCTCAATCATGTCCTGAATTTTGTTTTTCAGGGCCCAGCAGTTGTCAGTGTCATGCCCGGGACTGTTAGAATGATAGTCACACCTCGTGTTCGGATTGTACTTAGGAGAGGACATGTTGGGATTCTGAGGAGGATCCCGCAGTGAAATGAGTTCCGCTTTTAACAAATGTTGCAATGCATGAGATAAAGGCATACCGATCTCGGTAAACTGCCTTAACAAAATGTCTGGCCTTCATCGGTTTCCTTGTTGTTGTTGTTGAACAAACACCGAATTAGAGATCAACACCGCTCCCACAGACTGATGGCGATCATTTTTACTAAGGCCCTTATAAATAGCATTTGATTATTTTTTACCACCGAATGGCTTCTTCACAGCATTAGAAGACGTAGCCATCAAAATTTTCCCACTCTTAATACCACCTTCAACTCTTTCTCTAGTCATAATCAGTTCCGTAAAACTAGACGACGAGCTTCCAATCAACAGATTAAAGAATGGGCATGTCAGAGTTCCCATGAACATATCTACCAGCTCTCGGTCAGACAAGGGAGGTTGCACCCTTCCAGCTAAATCCCTCAATTTTGTGCATACTCCTTGAACCCTTCATTCGAGCCCATGGACATGTTTTGCAGTTGCACTCGAGTCGGTGCCAGGTTAACATTATGTTGATATTGCTTATAGAAAGTAGCAACCAAGTCTTCCCAGGTGTGAATATTGGTTCCTTCCAGCTAATAGAACCATTAAAGTTGAGTGTCAGACAAACTTTCTTGGAATAAATGGACCCATAATTTCCTGTCAGCAATATGAGGTTAGATCTTTCAAACATACGACCTCAAATGGAGTTTAGGACAAGAGACCCCGTCATATTTAGCAAAATCTAGTTCTCCAAAATCCAATTCATGCACTTTTTGGATTTTCATAGCTTTGAGACGATCTTCCAACTGCTTGTACTTGTTGTTGTATCCCAAAATTTTCCCTCTCATATTTCTCTATACATTTCAAGTGAGGTCCTCAAATTGTTCAAGGAAGTCCAAGGGTTGACCAGACAAACTCTCTCTTAAGGCAGTCTACCTCAAATTAGGGTTTCATTTTGCACAAGGGTACTTGAGTCCAAAGGATCCCAAATGCTCAAAATTGTCCTAATATGTTCACAAGATCATTCATGTCAAGTTTCAAGCCTTGCAGAGGAAGTTTGCTCAGCCAATTGCTCAAAGGCCTGAAAATCGACTGTGCTGGAGCAAAAGTCAATTGTGGCTTGCATACAGTCAAACTTCAAGATTTTTGGTCAACATTCTCATTTTTAATTATTATTCATCATTTGATCAAGGTATGATCATGATTCCTCAAGGGTTGCTCACAATTCATCAAAACCCAAAAGTTGCTAAATAAGGGTTTTGCAGGAAAAGTCAACTCAACTTTGACCAAGCATAACTTTCTCATACTTTATCAAAAATGACCCATCCAAAGCTCATTTTGAAGAGGATGTAATTCCCAACAATCCATATTCAGCTCCCAAGTTCAAAATATGCACTCACAAGAAGATATGAATTCAGACATTATAGGTCATTTTGGAAAGTCAACAAAAATACCTTTTGGGTCAAAGCTTCATACATGAACATGGAAGACTCAATTGAGATGAGACAAAAAGGGTTGCTTAGAGGACATCCCAAGCTTTCTAAAAAGTCCCAGAACATATCTCTAGGGTCAAAATTGAGAGAGTTGTGCAATGGTAAAGTTGACCTTTTTTGCAAAATTGCCAAAAGTCAAATGTGTCCCAAATTGCAATTTTTGCCAAATGGGCCCAACTTTTTATGCTTGCATTGAGTTTGTAATGTGACCCACGACCCATGATCCCTTCCATTTGTCATTCTTTTATTTTTGTCATTTATTTTGATTTTATTTCAATTAAATCAAATAAAATCAAAATAAAATCTTGAAAATATCAAAAACTAATCAAAGCTTGAGATTTTGTGCATGTTTAGGTCTATTAAACAGCTGGAGATGGAATCAAATCGTGCAAGGTTCATATGGATACAAAAAGATTGCATTTTTCTTGATTTGGAAAGATTTGCACAAAGGATCAAATCATGAATCAATGACCGTAATTGGAAAAGATTTTATACAAGTTTGCAACCCTAATTCGTTCTAGGGTACGTAAGGAACATTGGAAGACCAAAAACAAAGAGATTGGAGGCGTGCAAGAGAGAGAGAGAGCAAATTTCAAAAAATTCAAGAAAAGCGGCACACTGATTTCCAAGTTGCAGATCAATTCAAGGCTTTCTAGTGATCCCAATCGTTTGTTGGACGTCCCAGGATCCTATTTCAATCGCTAGCAAGCTTCTCCACGCCTTGAAACACATTGTAAGAGTCCCACGATTTCCATGTTTTCTTGAATTCGAATATCATAATTCTGGCACATTTATCATGATTCATTGATATATTCTTAAACCTTATGATGTTTGCAAGCTAATGGCCATATTTAATTACGTTTTCATTAATTGTACAGCAAAGTGCCATGGTTAGGGTTTTCTCTTTGTGTTTAGGGTTTTCTTATATAGGGACAATTGGCCATTAATAATGGTACCATGATGCTCGTGAGGTTGCAACAGGTTGATTGGTACCATTTTTTTGCATTTATCATGCTTGTATAGGATTTTGGAAAGGCACAGGGATATACCTACACCCAGGTGACCGTAGGTAAAAGTCAAGAAACTTTTAGCAGTGGTGGGAGGAAGAAGAAGGATAACGTGGCGATCCATGACTCGTCCATTTGAATCTGCGCGTGTTTCAGAATTTGCTTTTTGTTTTTATCATATTATATTTCTTTGTTATCAATTATACAACTAACCAAGCCAGCTCAGCTGGTAAGCGCGCAGTGTGATTATGTTCAAGAACCTGGGTTCGATCCCCAGGTCCCAACTTTGCTTTCTATTTTTTTTCTTTGCATAATCAGGTACGTTAGCCTCTCATGTGCCCACCATACGTCATCAATATCCCAGCCATCAGATTATCAATATGCCAGATCCAAGGCTTCTCATATGTGGGCCTACCATACGCCCAGTCAAGCATGTCTATGGGATAGTGAAAAGTCAATGGGGCCATCAGCAGTTGGGCCCAGATTTGTCAGCAACACCCCCTCTTTTGCTATTTACCACCAGGCTCATTCTTATTTCTTTCTTTTTTCTTTTATTTTAAATTAATTTGTTTAAATATTTTCTAACACAAATTAAATTCTTTTTTTTCACAAAAAATCATAAAATAAATTTCACAACTTTAGAATTAGGTTTTTTTATTTTATCTAATTTAATTTAATGTTAGTTTAATTTAATTTAGGATTAATTCTAACTTTTTCATGTATTTAAAATCAATTATAAAAAATTAGGGTTAGCTTGATTTAATTTTTATTTCTTTTCTCAAATAAAACAAAAAATACAAAAATAGGTCGATTTAATTATTTTTCTTAAATTTAAATTAATTAATAATTAGTTTTTTTATATGTTCAATTAATATTTGTTTTCTCAAAATAATCAAAAACCAAAAAAATGATTTTTCTTTTAATTAGGCTTAGTCGGGGTCAAAACCCTAATTCTCTCGTTTCGATTCATCGCGTGCGTTTATTATTTTTGCCAATATTATTGTAACTGCTTACAGTATGTAATAGTTTAATTAGGATTTTCTTTTATTTATCGTTTTACGGGTTTTTGGCTATGTAATTAATCCCCTACCCCGAAGCCTTGTAATAGCATAGTTTATTTCTCGCATTTTAATTCTTGCAAATATTAACAGTTAGATGTATGTTAATAGGATTGTATGACAAGATTGCATGTTAATTTAAAATGGCTAGCAAACCCTAATGTGTAAAGATAATAACTTGAAATCAAATCACTCGCACATGCGCACTCCTAGGGTATACTCTCACTTCGGTTGCCTTCGGTAAACGATCATTAAGTATAGGGTGTCTTAGTGGTGGCCCTCTTGTCTAAACAAAGATCAAACGTCTCGTTCGGAAATGTTGCCTCGGAAAGGTTGCCTCAGAAATGTTGCCTCGAATATGATCTTAAGACATTAAGGTTATTACTAAGACGTCCTAACATTGCTTTAGTGATCGTACGTCCCTTTCGAATTGACCCTTACAACTCCAACGACAGTGCTTCCTATTTCTCAATAGTAGGGTAGCATTGTCTAAAGGAAACGAGAACAGAAACAATCTTTTTTCAAGTAGGTAGATGGCAGTAGGTACTTGCTCAAAATCAACTTTTTCACACTTACACCTTTTTCAAACAAAGTTTTCAAAACACTTCGTAACACTCTTGAAGATAGAAGCAAGGGTTAAAACGAAGTAAAAGAAAAAAAATTCAAAACACAAACACACAACCAATTTTAAAATGATGAGCAAGTACCTAAGAGCCCATGGAAAACCATGGATAGAAAGGGTGATAACACCTTCCCTTTCTATAATTTACCCCCCGTACTCAAAATCTTGAAAAAGGACTTTTTTTGTGCTTTTTTCCTTTCCAGTTGGATAAAATAAAAGTCGGTGGCGACTCTTGCTTACCGCGACATTTTGCGAATAAAAAACCCAAAATGCAAACCAGCATTTTTCAAAACAGACGGTTCTGCCACCGTATCACAGAACTGGCGACTCTGCTGGGGATTAATAAGTGGGGTATACCTTAGGATCTAGTTCATCATAAATTGCTTCTCTTGTTTGTTTTGGTTGCTTTACTTTTAAGGGTTTTTGTTTGGGAGTTACTATAGATCCTAACCCGGATCTCGGGACACCTTTTAGGTAAGTAGCAATAAACTATGAGGGAACTGTACGGCATAGACCGATACAGTTGAAGCAGTAGCTATATTGATGTGGCACATTGGTTGGTACCAGTATCCCTTGTGGAGAAACGAGGAGAATACGGGGCCACTATGTATGTCGTTAAGCATCAATTGACCTTAGAACTTGTAATCGACCAACTTGGCCATTAGAAAGTAGTGAGATAGCTGGCCTCGATGTAAAGCTGAGAAATGGTTGATACTCGATGCTACACTCATTGAGACCATACTCTCGAGATAGTTCCAACCGCAAGAAAAGATTGCGTGAGCTGAAACCATGACCGATTGAGGATGGTCAGTGATATTGAGAACCTCTAGAACCCGGTTACTTTTGCTAGGACAGGTTGAAACCAACTGAACTTCAAGAGGGTAATACCTTTGACCCCATGCAAGCCTTATTCTTAAGGGATTTTGTGTGATTTGTTTGCCTTTGCCATGCCTGTTATCTACTATACCTGTGTTGTTTTTATCATGACGTCATGCATCATAACATAGCATGTATACTTCATTATACTAACCATTTCAAAGACCAAGAGGATTTATCTTTGTTCTGTTTTGCAGATTATGGCTTCCGTGCGCAGAAACACCATCCGAGTTAACTTTGTGCAAATACCTGCCCAACTCAAAGAGTTAGCCTCAAGAGTTTCTGAGACTTCTTCATTCATTAAGAGATATGGTCAGCTTCTTAGCCTGGTTACCTCAAAGTTTGATGAGCAGATGATGAGTGTACTTTTCCAGTTCTTCGATCCTGTACATCATTGCTTCACCTTTCCAGATTATCAGCTGGTTCCCACTTTGGAAGAGTTTTCTCACTTATTGGGCATATCCATCCTTGAGCAGATGCCCTTCACAGGTATGGAAGAGACTCCTAGACCAGAAGATATTGCCTCAGCTCTGCATCTGAAACGGGTTGATGTAGTATCCAATTGGTAAACACGAAGCGGGGTTGAAGGTTTCTTAGCCAAGTTTCTGATAGATCAAGCTCAGCTATTCTGGGATAGTTTGGACTTTCAGGATTTCAAAGATATCTTGGCTCTCCTTATCTACAGTTTAGTTCTCTTCCCGAATCCAGATTCCTTTATAGACGTGAATGCGGTTAAGATCTTCCTTTCTCGCAATCATGTGCCTACTCTATTGGGTGATATCTTGCATTCCCTCTACACTCGGACTGTGCGAAGAAGAGGGACTCTTATGTGTTGTATGTCGTTGCTGTCGAGGTGGTTTATTTCGTACCTCCCTAAGTCTGTGTTGAAGAATGAAGAAGGGTTGGGATGGTCTTACAGGATAATGTCACTTGCCTATACAGACATTCTTTGGAGCTCCCGGGTTATGGAAAGCACTGCAGTCATTGATCGTTATGGGGGATACCCTAATGTCCCGTTGCTTGGAATTAGAGGGGGTATAACCTACAATCCTTGTCTATCTTTGCAACAATTTAATCGTGCTCGGAGAGACGGTCCCCATGAGCTACTTCTTATGGATATTGCATTTGACTACAAGGAAGATGTTGACGAGAATCGCCAGAGGTTTATACGAGCTTGGGGCATGGTGAACAGATTTGACCCCCAAGAGCTGGGAACAAGGACTTCCCTTCCTATGCAGCCTTACCTCCAATGGGTCCGAGCTCGTGCCCAGAAGCTTGGGATGCCCTATGAAGTTGTATTGCCAGTGATTGTGGAAACCACTAATGAAGAAGGCATTCCTTATACAATTATTTATCCTTACATGCCCATTGATCCTGGGGCATTGCAGAGGTCTTGGATTCAGCTGAGAGAGGAGAGGGATACTTATCGGGAGAAGTACCATGAGCAAGAAAGGAAGATTCTGAAGCTCACCAGGCAGCTTGAGGAAGAAAGAACGATCAATGTCTACGTCAGCACAAAGAGGAAGCGTCAATGGGATTTTGATTTTTGCTTTTCTAGTTTAGATTTGTTTTCCATTTATTTCTTTGTAACGCCTTAAAGGCATTGTTGAACCTTTTTACAAGTTAATCTAATAAAGTTTGTTTATTTTTGGTTTGCAAATTTAAATCTCTCAAAGTCTTTGAAATCATTACATACACATCCCATTATCATGCACACCATTACAGGTACCGTTACAGGTTTCTCATCTTCTTCGCTATTTATTTCAGCACGAAATGTCTTCTGATCAAGCCATCAAAGATCTTCAGGCACAAAACGCCCAATTCCAAGAGATGTTCTTGAGTTTGGCTAAAGGACAAGAGGATTTGAAGACTCTCATTCTGAAGGAGAAGAAGAAGAAGAAGAAAAAGGTCGTTCTTCTGAGTATGGACAAAAGGTTTGGGGATAGGTTGAAACAGCAAGCTTATTTGTCCTCTTCATCCAAGGAAGGGGAGAACCAAGAAGAAGAAAAGGGTCTCGGTCCTGCAATCTCTGATGATGAGACAGACTATGATGATGAGTAATATCCTTCTACTGAGGATCGATACAAGCAGCTAGAAGACCGTTTGAGTGCCATGGAGATTCAGAAGATCCCTGGTTTGGATTTTGGAGAGTTGGGACTGGTGTCGGGAGTGGTGATCCCTCATAAGTTCAAAGCTCCGGTTTTTGCCAAGTATGATGGAGTATCCTGTCCAAAACTCCATCTCCGCTCGTACGTCAGAAAAATCCGACCCCACACTGCTGATAGAAATTTGTGGGTATACTTCTTTCAAGATAGTCTGTCAGGGACTCAGCTTGAATGGTTTTATCAATTGGAAGGAGCTAATGTCCGAAACTGGGAAGACCTTGTTGCTGCTTTTTACAGATAGTATCCGTATAACGCCGACCTTGCTCCCACTCATACTCAGCTTCAGGGTATGTCTATGGGTGCAAGTGAAGGTTTTAAGGACTATGCTCAAAACTGGAGAGATTTGGATGGAAGAGTCCAACCCCTTTTGTCTGATAGGGAGTTGGTTGACATGTTTCTAGGGACGCTATCTGGTCCATTTTTCAATCATTTTATCGGCAGTTCGTCATCTGGGTTTACTGAGTTGATCTTGACAGGAGAGAGAGTAGAAGCTGGTATCCGAAGTGGTAAGATACAGAAAGATACTTCATCAAGTGAAGTAAAGAAGCCTTTCACCGATAAGAAAGAGGCTAGTGCAGTCTATGGCTCGAGGGGCCAAAGCAGACCTGAACACCGTTGTGATACGGTGGCCAGAACCGGGACTTGTTTCCCCTTTTTTAGGAAATTGTTGGTTTGTGTTTTGCGTTTGTGTTTGCAAAATGTCGCGGTAAGCAAGAGTCGCCACCGACTTTTATTTTATCCAGCAAGGAAAGGAAAAAAGCACAGAAACATTCCTTTTTCGAGATATTTCTGAGTACGGGGGGTAGATTATAGAAAGGGAAGGTATTACCACCCTTTCTATTTGTAGTTATCTATGGGCTCTTATGTACTTGCTCATCATTTGCAAAATTGTTTTCTTTGTGTTTGTGTGATTTGAAAAGCTTTTGTTTTGACTTCGATTTAACTCTTGCTTCTGTCTTCAAGAGTGTAATGAAGTTTTTTTTTTTTTTGAAAACTTTGTTTGTAAAGGAGTGTAAGTGTGAAAAATAGTTTGTTTGGATTAAGCAAGTACTTAAGAACTAATCTACCTACTCGAAAAAAGAATTGTTCTATGTTCATTTCCTTTAGACAACGTTATCCCACTATTAGTGAGTAGGTAGCACCTTCATTGGAGTTTGAGGGTCAATTCGAAAGGGACGTACGGTCACTAAAGCAATGTTAGGACGTCTTAGTAGTAACCCTAATGTCTTAGATCAATTATCTGAGGCAACAATATCTGAGGCAACCTTTCCGAGGCAACTTTGATCTTTGGACAAAAGGACGACCACTAAAGCATCCTATACTCAATGACCGTTTACGGAAGGCAACCAAGTGGGAGTGTACCCTAGAAATGCGCATCTGCGAGTGATTCAATTTCAGATTATTAACTTTGCACATTTTAGGGTTATCTAACTGTTTTAAAATTAATCATACATTCTTGTCATGCATCCCTAATATCATACATCTAATAGTTAATAGTTTGCGGAAATTAAAGTGCGGAAATTAAAGCTAAGCTATTACAAGGCTTCGGGTATTTACATAGCCAAAAACAAACCCTTAAAGAAATAAAGCGATAAATGAAAAGTAAAGTCCTAATTAACTATTACAACTTGTGAACAGTTGCAATCATTGGATAAAAATAATCAAATAAAGTGCGCGATGAAAACTAGAATGAGAGTGAACTAGGGTTTTGACCCTTCTAACCTAATCAAAGGAAAAATTGTTTTTGTGTTGTTTTTAATATTTTTTAAAGAAAAGAACTTAGGTTTTAAAATTAAATATACAATAATTAGTTAATTAAATTAATTAATGAAAATAATTACATGGCCTATTTTGTGATTTTTTGGTTATTTTTAAGAAAAATAAAATGTAATTAAGTTAGAAGAAAAACCTAATTGCTCTAATTGATTTTTAATTATTTACAAAAAGAATCAAAATCATCTAAATTAACAACTTAATTAAATTATTTAATTTTTTGTATAAAAATTAAAATCTAAACCTAATTTGTGAAAAGTATTATTTTTGTGATTTTTTGATAAAAAGAAAATAATTATTTGTTAGTAAAATAAAATAAATTAATTAATTAAATAAAACAAATATGAAAAAGAATAGAGAAAGAATTATTGGGCCTGAGCAAAATGGGGGGTGTGAGAAGCAGTTTCTGGGCCCAAAAGATGGAGGTCCACGTTGACTTCCAGAATTCTCTGCATGTGCTTTGACCAGGCGTTTGGTGCTCCTCCATTGGTGGCCCTTGGATATGGTCATCTAGTCACTTGGCAGACCGGATCATGAGGGTGTATGGTAGCCCTTGGCCTTGGGTATGCACTGGATTATCTGAAAGAAAAATACATGAAGAAAGTGGGGGACCTGGGATTCGAACCCAGGCCCCAAGGCAATTTCCAGCGCTTGGCAACCAGCTGAGCTGTTTGTTTTTGTTGTACATAAAATAAGCAGTAATAATAATATACAGAAAAAAGAATTAATGGATAAATAAATAAAAACGCGCGCCAGAAGTTTGAATAAGCCAATGGAAAGGTGACACACAGGTCATCCCTGACCTCGTTCTGTTGGTAAAAGTTCCAAACTTTTACTTATGGACGTTTGTCCGTAGCTACAAGCCTGGTTCATCTCAAAATTCTCCATGGGCACGATAAATGACTTCTAATGCCATGGTTGGATTTGTCTTGTCATTCGGAACATGACGGTGCCCTTCATGAAGACTAATTTTCCCTGTATACAAAAACCCTAAAACAGAACCAAAAAACATAACAATGGCAATTATCAATTCAGTCCATGAAAACGCAATTGGATATTATAGAAAGCTTGCAATTTTCATTGTGAACAAGAATCTATGATTATATTATGTTATACATGCCAGAATTATGCAAACAAAATTCAAGAAAGAAGCCATGTCGCGATGGACTTACAGCGCGATATAGGGCCTGGAAATGCTTGAGTTTGATTGCTTTTGCTTGTTGATGACCTCAGGAAACGATTGGGATGGTTAAAGGATCTTGAATTTGCCTGTAACTAGGAATTCGATTCACCACTTTTTCTTATTTTTTCCAAGTTTTGTTCTTGATCACACGCCGCTCTCTAACCTAGTTTTTGGTCTGCATTCCTTCTATATGTATTGAGGAATAGATTAGGGTTGAAAACATGGCCTCGATCTTCCTCCATCAATGTCTTGATTCTTGATTTGATTCACTTTGAATATCATTCCAAAAATAGCCTAATTCAATCTTTTTGTCCACATCATGCCTTTACACGAATTTGGTCTGATGCTAGCTGGACATTAAGACCTGAATCATGTAAAAAATCTTGAGTTTTCAATATTTTGGATTTTCTATGATTTGTTTTGATTTAAAATGATTTAATTCAAATCAAAATCAAAATAAATAATAAAAATAAGATAATGACAAGTGGCAAAGGCTAGGGCTCGTGGACCATGTTTCCAACTCAAAACAAGTGAAAAATATTGGGCCCATTTGGCAAAAATTGAAGTTTTAGGCATATTTGTCTTTTGGCAATTTTGCAAAAAGGGTCAACTTCACCAATGCATAACTTCCTCAATTTTGAATCTTTGGAGGTTTTCTTGGACTTTTTAGAAATCTTGAGATGTCCTATAAGCAACCCTTTTGGTCTCATCTCAATTTGATATTCCATGCTCAAGTATGAAGCTTTGACAAAAAAGGTGTTTTTGTTGACTTTCCAAAATGACCTATAATGTCCAAATTCACAACTTCTTGTGAGTGCATATTTTGAACTTGGGAGATGAAGATGGATTGTATAGTATTGCATAATCTTCAAAATGAGATTTGTATGGGTCATTTCTCATAAATTATGAGAAAGTTATGCTTGGTCAAAGTTGAGTTGACTTTTCCTACAAAACCCTAATTTAGCAACTTTTGAGTCTTGATGAATCATGAGCAATCCTTGATGAACCATGATCAAACCTTGATCAAATGATGAAATATACTTCACAATGAGGATGTTGACCAAAAATCTTTAAGTTTGACTGTATGTGGGCCACAGTTGACTTTTGCCCTAGATAGTCGATTTTCAGGCCTTTGAGCAATCGATTGAGCAAACTTTCTCTGCAAGGCACGAAACTTGGCATGGATGATCTTGAGAACATATTAGGACAATGGTGAGCATTTGGGATCCCTTAGACTCAAGTATCTTGATGCACCATGAAACCCTAATTTTGAGGTAGTCTGCCTTAGGAGAGGGCTTGTCTGGTCAACCCTCGGACTTCCTTGAGCAACTTGAGGATCTTTCTTGAAATGTTTTGAGAAATATGGGAGGGAAAATTTTGGGGTACAACAACCTTCAAGCAGTAAATGTGGTAGTGATATCAAGACCCACAGTTGCCCCACAACGCAACAATCAACAAAGGGTAGAAAGACCATAGAGACAGTACACTCGGCTCAATATGACCTTGTCTCAAATTCTACCACAATTAGTAAAGACCAATCTGGTAACTCTGAGGGAAGCCCCGAAGAACCCCAACACCACTTCTCCTCACTATAACCCGAATACCCGTTGTGCCTATCACTCTGACGGCCCAGGTCATAATACAAACAATTGTTGGGTCTTGAAGAATAAGGTGCAAGACTTGATCGAAGCCAAAGAGATTGAGTTTGACGCTCTGGAGAAGCCCAACGCCATAATTGCTCCTATGCCCAAATATGGTCATGGAGTGAATGTTGTGGACAATGATTTATTTGTGACCTCCGTAGAAGAAATTTCTACTCCTTTGATGACATTTAAGAAGAATCTATTATTGGCCAGTTTATTTCCGGGCTGTGGCGAAGGTTGCCACATGTGTTCAATTCTGCCTGCTGGTTGCCGCTTATTGAAATCAGGTGTTCAGCGCTTGATGGATAACAAAGAGATCCTATTAGAAAAGACTATGATTTTGTTGGTTCCAATTGAAGATGTTGCCATAATAACCATTTCCGCCAATCCTTCCCAGGTTTCCTCGAGAAAACCTGTTAGGATTACACCCGTCCCAAGAATTGCTCCGTTAATAATTATTGTCCCTGGTCCTATCCCATACACTTCGGATAAGGTTGTCCCTTGGCACTATGGGGCTGATGTTTATTACCATGGAGTTAAACAAGACTTAAAAGATGAGGAAGCTAATGTTGATGTCAGTAATATTGTCGGGGCTAGCTAGGTCACAAGAAGTGGAAGACTCTTTTCTCTCGAGATTTCCCCTCCGATTGTTCACAAACCTGTTGACATTCCATCTGCTAGTACATCAACTACTATCCCAGTTCCTATTCCAGTTATCACCCCTGTCGCCGAGCCATATGGGACTCGAGGCAAAGAAATCACATGTGAGCCTGCCCGGACGGAGGCACCTAAGAAGATCATCGTAGAAACCTCTAAGCAAGAGATAGAGGAAATTCTGAAGATTATCAAGAAGAGCGACTACAACATAGTCGAGCAGCTGGGGCAGACCCTGTCAAAAATCTCCATGTTGTCCTTGTTATTGTGTTCTGAAGCCCATTCAAAGGCCTTAATTGCATTCCTCAAGACTGCGCATGTGCCGCAGGAAACTTCAGCCGATCAATTCAAAGACTGCATAGCTAGTTTGACTGCCAACAATGGGTTGGGTTTCTCAGATGCAGATCTAACTTCTAAAGGAAGAAATGAGAATGATGTTCTGCACGTCTCGATCGAGTGCATGGGCACTACTATGGCCCATGTAGTGGTGGATACCGGATCCTCATTGAATGTTTTGCCAAAGAAAGCATTAGACCGTCTGGACTATGAAGGATTGATTCTAAAGCCGAGCAATATTGTGGTTAGGGCTTTCGACGGGTCCAAAAGGATGGTGCACGGGGAGGTGGACATCCCTATTAAAGTTGGCTCCCAGAATTTTGCATCCACTTTTTTTGTGATGGATATCAGACCATCATATTCTTGCTTGCTGGGTCGCCCTTGGATTCATAAGGCTGGGGCAGTGACTTCTATGCTACATCAAATGTTGAAATATCCGGTAAAGGGGAAGATTGTCATGGTACGAGGTGAAGAGGAGTATATGGTGAGTCATATCAATTCCTTTCACTATGTGGAGCTAGATAGGGAGTTCATCGAAACCCCTTGTCAGAACTTTGAAGAGGTCCCCCAGACTTTGGCGTCAACTGAAGTTGCTACTGACAAACCTCTGATGAAGATGGCTTATCTCAAGGATGCCAGGGCTGTAATCGAAGAAGGTGGGTGTACAAATTGGGGTCAGCTCCCTGATTTCATGCACAAAACTGACAAATTTGGTTTGGTCTTTACTGCAGGGGCTCAAAGGGATGTTAGGCGCGCACAGATCGGAAGACCTCCTCTGCACATTAGTAATCAAGGAGTTAATGCAATTGAAGATGGTGAAGAAGATTCAGATATCGACAGTTGGATCTACCCAATGACCAACGGTGGATTGAACAACTGGACAGCGAAGGACTTCATACCTGTTTCTTTTATTCCACATTAATTGACTTTCATTTTAAGAGTTGTAATAAACATTTTGAAACTTTACGGCCCGGTGCCTTGCCCGAGGCACCTTGGCTTTGCTTGTGAGGGCTTATTATTTGTCATTTTCATATATCATCAATAAAGCATTGGACGTTTCTTGCATTACAAATTTTGTGCTCTTTGTTTTTCTTTTTCTGTCTCTCGCTTTATTAAAACAGCTATGCTCTTACACACACTCACGTAACATAATGCATTCACTCTGGATCCCATTGATAACAACTCTGCTACTGCCAGTTATGACTTCGAAAATCCGATCAACCAAGCCGAGGACGAAGGTGAGGATGAATGTGAGGTGCCTGGAGAACTTGCTAGACTGTTACTACAGGAAGAGCGGGCCATACAGCCTCATGAAGAGCTAGTTGAATCAGTGAAGTTGGGTACAGAGGAAGACAGGAAAGAGGTTAAGATAGGTGCGAATCTGGAACCTAGTGTCAAATAATGGTTGATACAGATGTTACGCGACTATGTTGAGATCTTTGCTTGGTCTTATGAAGATATTCCTGGTTTGGACACCGATATTATGGTTCATCGCTTGCCGACTAAAGAAGATTGTCCTCCGGTAAAGCAGAAGGTTCGCCGTATGCTCCCTGAGATGTCTGAGAAAATCAAAGTTGAGGTCATGAAACAGTTCGACGCGGGATTCTTAGTTGTCACTTCTTATCCACGGTGGGTTGCCAACGTTGTTCCGGTGCCTAAAAAAGATGGTAAGGTACGGATGTGTGTGGACTATAAAGATCTGAACAGGGCGAGCCCCAAGGATGACTTCCCACTTCCTCACGTCGATGTTCTGGTCGACAACACCGCGTAGCATAAGATCTTCTCCTTTATGGATGGTTTTTATGGTTGCAATCAGATCAAGATGGCTCCTAGGGAAATGGAGAAGACAACCTTCGTTACACAGTGGGGCACCTTTTGCTACAAAGTAATGCCTCTCGGGTTGAAGAATGCTGAGGCAACTTATCAGCGTGCCATGGTAGCTTTGTTCCATGACATGATTCATCATAAGATTGAGGTTTATGTTGATGACATGATAGCTAGGTCCCAGACTGAGGAAGAACACCTTGACCATCTCCAGAAACTGTTCGACAGGTTGAAGACGTACAAGCTCAGGTTGAACCCAAACAATTGCACCTTCGGAGTAAGGTCTGGTAAGCTGTTGGGTTTCGTTGTCAGTGATAAGGGTATTCAGGCGGATCCTGCCAAGGTAAAGGCCATATAGGAGATGTCGGCTCCCTGCACAGAAAAGGAAGTTAGAGGCTGTGATCGGTGGATCTGGAACTGACTGTTTAAAGCTGGTTCGCGAAATGTCACGGAAGCAAGAGTCGCCACCGTCTTTTATTTTCTCCAACATGGACAGGACAAAAGCACAGCAAAATTCCTTATGAGATAGTTTCTCGGTTCGGGAGGTAGATTTATAGAAAGGGAAGGTGTTAGCACCCTTTCTATCCATGGTTATCCATGGGCTCTTAGATACTTGCTCATTGTGTTTTCAAAATGTTTGTTTGCTTTTAAATTGTGAGTGAGTTTGAAAAAGTTTCGTTTAAAGTTTCAGATCGACTCTTGTATCAGTCCTCAAGAGTGTTTGAAAAGTTGTTTTTGAAAGCTTTTTGAAAAGTGTCGGTGTGAAAAGAGTTTGTTTTATTTTTTGAAATAGAGTAAGTATCTATGAGTCATCTACCTACCCTAAGGAATTAGGCTGTGTAAATGTCCTTAAGGTAGTGCCATCCCACCATTGAGAGGTAGGTAGCACCACCGTTGGAGGTGTTCGGGTCAATTCGTTTGTAGGGACAGTGTGGTCACCAGAGCAACAGTAGGACACCTTAGAAGCTACCCTTATGCCATTGATCCTTTTTAATTCCGAGGCAACCATTCTGAGGCAACTGGATCATGTCATGGACATAAGGACTTACTAAAACGTCCTATACTCGACGACAACGTTTCGAGGGGCAAGGCAATAGTGAGGCGTACCCTAAGAGTGGTGTGTGAATTTGTGTATTGTTTTCAGTTATGTTTTATCTTGTCATGCATTTGGTGAGCTACGCTTTGATTTTATTTGGGCCATTCATTCTTTCATGCAAAGTTTAACAGTTTTAAGGGTGCGGAAATTAGAGTGCGGAAAATAAAGTCCTACGCTATTACAAGGCGCGGGTCTATACATCGCCAAATTAACAAAGACCCGTTTTCTAATAAAATACGGAAAGTAAATAAATTTCCTAATAACTATTACAAGGCTTGAACAATTACATAATATTTACGAAGGAAATAAAAATAAATGCGCGAAAAGAAATAAGAATCGAATGTTCGAGGGCGTTGGACCCTTTAAAGAAATTAAATGAAATTAAAAATTAATTAATGATTAAATAAAGAAAAGAAATTATTTTTTATGTTTTTTTGTATTTAATGAAAACAAAGAAAATTAATTAAAATTAGAAGTTAAATAAAACCCTAGTTCTAAGTTGTTTTTAATTGTTTAAGAAAAATATTCAAGTTTTAACCTAATTTACACTAGTTAATTAATGACATGTTTATTTACAAAATAATTAATAATTAATAATAATAATGAGAAGAAGAAATTATTTATTAAGAAAAAGATAAAAATGCTAAACCTAATTTCTACCTATTTTAATTATTTAAGAAACAAAACATTAAAATTTTAACCTAATTTTACTGAGTTGATTTAAAAATTTATTTACAAAAATATATTTAATGAAAAAATTAATTAACATATTTTTTAGTTTTGATTTTTATTATGAAAATTATATTTTGTGAATTAAAAGAAAAAAAACAATTAAAATAATTTAAAAGAAAAGAAAAGGAGAGAAGAAAAAAATACAAACAGTGGGGTGTCTAACCCAATTTGGGAGGCTTGTTTGAGCAATTTGGCCCAAGAAGGCAAGGCCTTTTGGACTTTCTGGTGCGTGCATGTGGAATAGTTGACTGAGGTCCATGGTGGAATTCACATGATGGCCTTTGGATGAGATCCCCTGGGCGCGTGGCAAGCAAGCAGGCGAGGGTGCATGATGAACCTTTGAGAGCACACTGCATAGAAGCATATTAAGAAAAATATTATGGAAGAAGTGGGGGACCTGGGAATCGAACCCAGGTCCCAATACCTACAAGCCAACGCATCAACCAACCCAACCAACGCGTATGTTTGATATTAATATGGAACGTGAATAATATAATGGAAGACAAGCGCTAGTGGTGTAAAACAGAAAATCACGCGCGAACATTTGAATTATCCAGTCACGCTTGGACACATATGCATCGTCTTCATCTTTTTTCCTGCAAATACAAGTAAATAGCGGGGGTTTTAAACCCCCACAAAAACGAATGCTAGAAAATAGCGATTAGCACATAGTTCATCATAAATTGAGCGCGAAGTGTGGAATGATATCGTCTGGATGTCCTGATCTCAATGGTACTAGTTTGAATGGCCAATTTTTCCAGATGTGTAAAGCCCCAAATCTGGAGCTCTGAAACCCTAGCGAACGTCCATGGCAATTTTTGATACAGACATTATCAGTTCAATTAGAGGGCACCAATAGCTTCAGAACATTCATGTTAGTGTAAATCAACATTTAAAACGCATGAAAAATGCATGAAAGTGCAAACACGAATATGAAAAATTTCATGAAAAGTGCAATCCAGTTATACCAATTCCTTGAGTATGGAGGGTTGGTTTCGATTGCAAAAGCTTCCTGGTAGTGTCAGGAGTGTATTGGAATGGCTTTTAGGCTTTGAAACGTGCAGTAGCTATGAAAACAGTTTCCAAATTTTTGTGAAGAAAGTGCAATGTTGTTCTTGATCTTGGGCGCAGCTTTTGTGTCTCTGGCCTTAGGTTTTGATTGTGCACATGTATATGAATAGAATTAGGTCAAAAAGCCAGCCCAAAATCCATCCATTGATGATCCAAATATTTGATTTTATTACATCCTTTTTCAAATCTTTTTTGCCATGGAAACTTGCCTATTTTGGAAGATTTTGTCTCTTGAGATTGGTACACGAGATATTGAGCATATAATGAGTGAAATCTCTGCATAAAAAGATTTGAAAGGTGTTATTTGCTATTTTTTTCATATTTAATTTTAATTAAGTGAATTAATAATAATAAAAATTCAAATAATTAATCAAAAATGAGAAAATAACTCCCTTGGAGGTCATTGGGTCGTGCATGGCCTTTGGGTAATGATTCATGGAAGAAATTGAGGCCCATTAGCAATTTTGAGGCATTTGAAGCAAAGTTGACTTTTCAAAATTCCCAAAAATTTCCCAACTTCCACAAGGCATATCTTGCTCAATTTTTTAGCTTTGATCATGTTCTTGGACATTTTGGAAAGGTCTTGAAGTCCTCTAACCAATGCCTTTGGTCCCATGTCATTTTGATTTACCAATCTCAAGTTATGATCTTTGACTTAAAGTGTCTTTTTGTTGACTTTTGAAAATGACCTATAATGTTGAGATTGATAACTTTTTGTGAGAGCATTTATTGGACTTGAAGTGTGAAGATGAGTTGTAGGAAATTTAATTCTCTTCAAAATGATATTTGGATGGGATTTTTCTGATAAACCATGTGGAAGTTATGCCTTGGTCAATTTGCAGTTGACTTTTTCAACTGTCCAAAAATAGAAACTTTTGCATCTTGAGACTTTTTGAGCCATGCTTTGAGAATCATGATCAAGAATTGATCAAATGATGTTTTTGGCTTCAAAATAAGATGTTGACCAAAATTTTTGACTTTTGACTGTCAAATGACCATTTTGCCCCTGCAGTTGACTGTGAAGCAATTAGGGTTTTTGACTGTGCAATTTGATGTTGTGAGTCTTGAAACCTGTCATAAGGATGCTTGACAATGTTTATAGGCATGTGGGACTTGATTGGACCCTTGGAAACCTCAAATTTTTTGCCAGAACCAAAACCCTAATTTTGACTGTGTTAGGAAGCAATTGGACTGTGCAACCCTTGAGAGATTTTGAACCTTGATCTTGGAAAATCTTGAAGAATATGGGAGGGTAAATTTTGGGGTACAACAGTTTCCCCTGTTCAATCTTCTTAGACCTTAGGATGTAGATTGGCTGGCGTGCCTTTCGTAATCCGAAGGTGGAAGATGATTGAACACTAGAGTGCCCAGAAATTTGCGCTCACATGTTAGCAGTGTGATGGTGGGAATGGGCTTACAGATGCCATTTGGAGACTGATGGATAGGAAGATGGGCTTATAGATGCCATCGGGAGGTTGTCGATCGCGTAAGAGATTCCTTAGCGAGAACTTGCGTACCTGAGAAAGAAAATGATTACCTGGCCTGTTACAGGAGTTGGTCTTCAAACTCTTTGTGTAGATGCGCCCTGGCTGGATACATGAATCGGATCTTTAAACTCTTCAGACGCACCCTGGCAAGATACAGGAATCGGGTCCAGAGAATATAGTCGTCAACAGATACACCCTGGCGAGATACAGGAATCGGATCCTCAAACTCTTCAGACGTGCCCTGGCAAGATACAGGAATCGAGTCTGGTAATGTTGGTCATCAACAGATACACCCTAGCAGGATACAGGAATCGGATCTTCGAACTCTTCAGACGTGCCCTGGCAAGATACATGAATCGAGTCTGGAATTAGTCGTCAACAGATACACCCTGGCAAGATACAGGAATCGGATCCTCAAACTCTTCAGACGCACCCTGGCAAGATACAGGAATCGGGTCTGGTAATGCTAGTCGTCAACAGATACACCCTGGCAAGATACAGGAATCGGATCCTCAAACTCTTCAGACGCACCCTGGCAAGATACAGGAATCGGGTCTGGTAATGTTAGTCGTCAACAGATACACCCTGGCAAGATACAGGAATCAGATCCTCAAACTCTTCAGACGCACCCTGGCAAGATACAGGAATCGGGTCTGGTAATGCTAGTCGTCAACAGATACACCCTGGCAAGATACAGGAATCGGATCTTCGAACTCTTCAGACGCACCCTGGCAAGATACAGGAATCGGGTCTGGTAATGCTAGTCTTCAACGGATACACCCTGGCAAGATACAGGAATCGGATCCTCAAACTCTTCAGACGCACCCTAGTAAGATACAGGAATCGGGTCTGGTAATGTTAGTCTTCAACGGATACACCCTGGCAAGATACAGGAATCGGATCCTCAAACTCTTCAGACGTACCCTGGCAAGATACAGGAATCGGGTCTGGTAATGTTAGTCTTCAACGGATACACCCTGGCAAGATACAGGAATCGGATCCTCAAACTCTTCAGACGCACCCTAGCAAGATACAGGAATCGGATCTGGTAATTCTAGTCGTCAACAGATACACCCTGGCAAGATACAGGAATCGGATCCTCGAACTCTTCAGACGCACCCTGGCAAGATACAGGAATCGAGTCTGGTAATGCTAGTCGTCAACAGATACACCCTGGCGAGATACAGGAATCAGATCTTTAGTTGCGACCGTTGATAGTAATTATCTTTGTATTAACCTTTGTCCTGAAAAGACAAAACGTTAGTTGTATGCGATGTCATGATGTATGACATGCGAGATGTGATAAGTGAGATTATATGTTTATGATGCGTATATGCATGCTATAGTGTATGAAGATGCGATGTTTATGAACGTGTGTTTTTGTCTAGGAACGTAAATCCTTGACGGGTGCCAGGAAGTCACATCCTGGGCTGATGTAGAGCTTTTATTTCCACCGGGGAGTGATGGTTGCAAGAATACCGATAGGAGAAGATGACTCCGTTGGGGAATAAACTTGGCGAATAGAATACTCTACGGGGGAGAATTATTTTAGCGATCTTGCCGGGGAACAATACTCTGTGGGGAGAGAGGTACTTTGTTGAGGTATTGATGATAACTCCGCTGGGGATACCATTGTTGTGCTCTGTTGGAAGTTTTAATAGACTCCGCTGGGGATAAGAAGATTTCGTCGGGGACGATCTTTCCATGGTTATTGGCTGAGGATAACCCAGTTATATCCTGGTAGGGAAATAACCTTTGAATAAAGCCGGGAGACGCGTTCATGCTCTGCAGGGGAGAAGCTTCCAGAACCTACTGGGGATAAGCTTCGTGCTGGGGAGATGATTCAGCTTTCCCGGGGAAATCTTCAGACTGGACTCTTCTGGGGAATCTTTGAGATATACTGGGGAAGTGGCTCCGCTGAATGTCTGGTATACCGCCGGGGAACAGTCTTAGATCAAGACTGTCGGGGATGCTTGTTAAGAACGTCTGTATACTCATGGGGGAATGTTGAGATCTGTAGGGGATACCCAACTTCCTTAAGGCTGCCTGTGGACGAATTCTGCTTGGGGGGAGTATGTTGACTTGCTGGCTCACTCTCTGGGGAGTCAAGATATCTTGGTTACACTCTCAGCTGAATTTACCTTGGTACGTTGGTGGACAGAGCAATTAGATCGCCTTAGACAACTCATTATTGCCCCTGTTTTTGATGTGGGAGTAGATATCTGTGGGGTCTTGATAACTGCCGTTTGGCAAACCTTCTTCGGGTAGGCAAGTGACGAGATGCTGGGACATAGTCGTACGCTTTGATCCCTAATTTTTGCCTGGACTGCCCTTTCGGGTTTTCAGTCCACCGGGATACCCATTTTTGCCCAAGCCGCCTTTGCAGGTTTTCGACTTGCCGGGTGTACAGATTTTTTTATTTTCATCCCTTATTTTTGCCCGAACCCTTTTGGTTCGCCGGGAAGCCCTTAATTTTGCCTAGGTGTGTCAACCTAGCGGGTTTTTGATTATGTGTAGTATTTTTTTTTACTATGTCCACGCTCTCCGGATGTAGGGAGTTGCCCCTGTTAGAAGTGTTTTGCCATGCCACCAGAAGATGTTTGATCAGGCAAGATTCGGTGCTGGGATGCCCCAAGTGACTCAGGCGGAGATTTGCCCCAGGCTGTTTGGCCTTTGAGAGATTCTCTGAATCTTGATTGGACTGCCCCAGATAATAGACCATGGTCATGTCTGCCCCTTGATTGGAAGTGCTTCTTCCATTTGAGCTTTTGTTGAGAAGATTTTGTTCACTGGATATTCGTCGTGCGAATTTCTCTGCTGTTCAAACAAAAAGTCATATGCAAACAAGGTTATGTTAAAAATGCAACACTTATGTCTGTCTTGAAATTTTTGAAAATGAATTTTTAGTAAAACAAGTAAGTTTTGTAAATTGTGATGTCAACTCGTTATTTTACCGCAAGCCTTAAGGAGTCAGGATACCTTTCATAACAGTATGCTTTCGAACTAACCCATGCTTCAGCTAGGACTTTTAAGGGTTATAACGTGTCCTGGTTCATGGTTTAAGAAACAAAGGATAAAGGCTCAAATTATTTGTACCCACTCGCTCTTCGTGATGTTCTTCAATCCTAAACTCAGCTGATCGTGCGTTAGACCTTTTTTGAGTCTTTGTCCTGACGTTCCAATGATGGTTCAGATATTGATGATTTATTCTGAATAGGCAGTCATTTTTTTGTTTTTGTTGAGGGTTTGTATGACCTCTTTCTTTTTGATTTCCCTATCCCTAAATTTTGCCTGAACTGTTTCTTTTGTGATTACAGTCAGCGGGATGCCCCAGTTTTGTAAGTCTCCTTCATAGGTTTTGACTTATTGGGTTTTTATTTTTGAGATATAATGACTGCCTATCCTTATGATTATTCGGAATCATCACTGTCTTTTTTTTTGTAAGGACCTCTTTGGTGCCATTTGTTATGCACTTGGATCAACTGAGAGAACTACCCTGCCCCAGGTTATGATAAAGGGTTTTAATTTTAGAAAATAAAAACTCCTACTTCTTTGGCTCAGAGGGGTTGACGAGGGATTATCTTCCTTATAACTCCAGTGTTTAGGAATTGAAACAATGCCTGTACCTCCTCAGCGGGGTCTGTTCAAAAGCATACTGTAGAGATCGCGGTATCGTTTTCGTCATCCTCCCTCAAGAGGCTTAGAATTATTCAAGAGTTGATCATCACAAAAATATGAAAACAATTTGCATATAGTGAATACGAATATATTGCTTCAAAACAGACATGTGCAATGCATTAATGAAATAACAACATTTGATATGAATAAATGTTTGAACAATCAAAAGAAAATTACAACTCGAAATTTCTAATAAACAAAAAGCCTTCTCATCTCAGGGCTTGTTACTTCAACTGGTGAATCTTGTAGGGATGGTAGAAGCACTCAGCCTGGCCATCTTGGGTGAATTCCACAGCTCCTTCATCAATCAGGTCCTGGATCTTGTTCTTCAAGGTCCAACAATCATCTGTAGCATGCCCCGGGCTGTCAGAATGATAAGCGCAGCGGGCGTTGGGGTTATACCTTGAAGGTGTCCTGTTGGGATTCTTAGGAGGGTCCCTTAGAGTTACCAAATTCAAACTCAATAGTTGTTGTAAGGCTTGAGGCAGCGACACGTTGATCTTGGTGAATTGCCTTTTGGGCTTGTCTGGCTGAAGCCGGTGAGGTTGATGCTGAATTTGTGACACTGGAGCCATTTGAGGAGCTCTTCCCTTATCTTCTGATCTCAAAGGTAGTTGAATGAGGACTGGCTCTTTAACCTTAGATGTTTGCCCCAGCTGGTTACCCCGAAGCAGTTGGTTGACGAGAACCCCGAGCTCTTCTTGTCTTTGAGCTAAGTCTTGAATGATAGTCACCTGCCCTAGCATCTGGGCTCTCATTGCATCCATCTCAGCTTGCAGATGTTTCAGCCGTTCGTCCTTATCATCCTCAGCACTGTTCTTGACCAAAGTCCCCATGAGAAGTGTTCTCAGCTCTTCCTGACCCTTGGATAGATTCAGGAGGATTTCCCCGAACCGAGTCTCTTGAGCATGAAGGTCCTGGTTGTATTGTTGGGAAGCCATTGCTGAGATAAACAGCACAGATGGTAAGTGACTTGTAACAAGGGTACCTGTCATGCAATGATATGTATGATAAGCATGTAATGTTTTCAAGGATCTCGCGGGGTAAACAAGAAAATTGTTAGAATTGGAGTCCGATAGCTTGATTGAAGGAACTGCATATTGTTGAGAGTCCTTCTTCAAGGGTCAAGGCTCACCATATCGAGTGGGTCATAGCCTCTGACTTTAGTCATCATGTCTGGTTTTGATTTCCAAACAACCTTGGTTAGGGGAACCTTCTTCAAGAGTCAAGGCTCACCATATCAAGTGGGTCATAGCCTCTGACCCAGATCATCAACCTGGCTAGAGGAAAATAAATCCCCTTTTGCCCCTTACTAGACATTCATGACCTGCATCACAAGCCCTTGAGATCCTTGAAACGGATTAGTCCTTATGCGGGATGTATGCAATGGTATGATGTTATGTTATGCATGGAGTGATGTAAGTAAACCCTGTTATGAGCCCAGATTAAGGATTGTAAACACACCCTGCAAGAAACTCATGTGTTAGATAACAAGCATGCAAGTAGTCAAGTTTGAAGGCACACAAGTCGCACAAGACAGCCCTTAGAGTTTAGGCCAGCATGAAGTTCAGGTACTACCCTCTTGAAGTCGGTGGGCTCAACCTGTCCTATCAGAAGTAACCGGGTTCTAAGGGTCCCAATATCATTGGATTGGTTTCATTGTTCATCGTTTCGATTTAGCCACTGAACTGGCGACCGAAATATTCCAAGAAAACAACCCTCAATTGAGTGTAGTATCGAGTATCAACCAACCTCGGACTGCACCAAAGTCAGTTATCTCACTACCCTAAAGAGGCCAAGATGGTTCAATTAAGGTTCCTAAGGTCAGTTGATGCTTCACGACACCATGCGGAGGCCCCGTACTCTCCTTGACTGAACTCAAGGGTTACCGGTACACACCAAAGTGCCACATCAACGTAGCAGACTGCTTCAACCATGTCGGTATACCCCGCACAGTTCCCTCACAGCCTTGTTGCTACTTTCTAAGAAGGTATTCCCCAGATCCGGGTTAGTATCTATAGAACTCCCAAGACAGTACCCACAATAATAAAGCAAACAGTTCAGACAATTGAAAACACAAGTGATCTTAGTCCTAAGGTACACCTCCCTTTAAGTATCCCCAGCAGAGTCGCCAGTTCTGTGATCGGTGGATCTGGAACTAACTGTTTAAAGCTGGTTCGCGAAATGTCGCGGAAGCAAGAGTCGCCACCGTCTTTTATTTTCTCCAACATGGACAGGACAAAAGCACAGCAAAATTCCTTATGAGATAGTTTCTCGGTTCGGGAGGTAGATTTATAGAAAGGGAAGGTGTTAGCACCCTTTCTATCCATGGTTATCCATGGGCTCTTAGATACTTGCTCATTGTGTTTTCAAAATGTTTGTTTTCTTTTCAATTGTGAGTGAGTTTGAAAAAGTTTCGTTTAAAGTTTCAGATCGACTCTTGTATCAGTCCTCAAGAGTGTTTGAAAAGTTGTTTTTGAAAGCTTTTTGAAAAGTGTCGGTGTGAAAAGAGTTTGTTTTATTTTTTGAAATAGAGCAAGTATCTATGAGTCATCTACCTACCCTAAGGAATTAGGCTGTGTAAATGTCCTTAAGGTAGTGCCATCCCACCATTGAGAGGTAGGTAGCACCACCGTTGGAGGTGTTCGGGTCAATTCGTTTGTAGGGACAGTATGGTCACCAGAGCAACAGTAGGACACCTTAGAAGCTACCCTTATGCCATTGATCCTTTTTAATTCCGAGGCAACCATTCTGAGGCAACTGGATCATGTCATGGACATAAGGACTTACTAAAACGTCCTATACTCGACGACCACGTTTCGAGGGGCAAGGCAACAGTGAGGCGTACCCTAAGAGTGGTGTGTGAATTTGTGTATTGTTTTCAGTTATGTTTTATCTTGTCATGCATTTGGTGAGCTACGCTTTGATTTTATTTGGGCCATTCATTCTTTCATGCAAAGTTTAACAGTTTTAAGGGTGCGGAAATTAGAGTGCGGAAAATAAAGTCCTACGCTATTACAATGCGCGGGTCTATACATCGCCAAATTAACAAAGACCCTTTTTCTAATAAAATACGGAAAGTAAATAAATTTCCTAATAACTATTACAAGGCTTGAACAATTACATAATATTTACGAAGGAAATAAAAATAAATGCGCGAAAAGAAATAAGAATCGAATGTTCGAGGGCGTTGGACCCTTTAAAGAAATTAAATGAAATTAAAAATTAATTAATGATTAAATAAAGAAAAGAAATTATTTTTTATGTTTTTTTGTATTTAATGAAAACAAAGAAAATTAATTAAAATTAGAAGTTAAATAAAATCCTAGTTCTAAGTTGTTTTTAATTGTTTAAGAAAAATATTCAAGTTTTAACCTAATTTACACTAGTTAATTAATGACATGTTTATTTACAAAATAATTAATAATTAATAATAATAATGAGAAGAAGAAATTATTTATTAAGAAAAAGATAAAAATGCTAAACCTAATTTCTACCTATTTTAATTATTTAAGAAACAAAACATTAAAATTTTAACCTAATTTTACTAAGTTGATTTAAAAATTTATTTACAAAAATATATTTAATGAAAAAATTAATTAACATATTTTTTAGTTTTGATTTTTATTATGAAAATTATATTTTGTGAATTAAAAGAAAAAAAACAATTAAAATAATTTAAAAGAAAAGAAAAGGAGAGAAGAAAAAAATACAAACAGTGGGGTGTCTGACCCAATTTGGGAGGCTTGTTTGAGCAATTTGGCCCAAGAAGGCAAGGCCTTTTGGACTTTCTGGCGCGTGCATGTGGAATAGTTGACTGAGGTCCATGGTGGAATTCACATGATGGCCTTTGGATGAGATCCCCTAGGCGCGTGGCAAGCAAGCAGGTGAGGGTGTATGATGAACCTTTGAGAGCACACTGCATAGAAGCATATTAAGAAAAATATTATGGAAGAAGTGGGGGACCTGGGAATCGAACCCAGGTCCCAATACCTGCAAGCCAACGCATCAACCAACCCAACCAACGCGTATGTTTGATGTTAATATGGAACGTGAATAATATAATGGAAGACAAGCGCTAGTGGTGTAAAACAGAAAATCACGCGCGAACATTTGAATTATCCAGTCACGCTTGGACACATATGCATCGTCTTCATCTTTTTTCCTGTAAATACAAGTAAATAGCGGGGGTTTTAAACCCCCACAAAAATGAATGCTAGAAAATAGCGATTAGCACATAGTTCATCATAAATTGAGCGCGAAGTGTGGAATGATATCGTCTGGATGTCCTGATCTCAATGGTACTAGTTTGAATGGCCAATTTTTCCAGATGTGTAAAGCCCCAAATCTGGAGCTCTGAAACCCTAGCGAACGTCCATGGCAATTTTTGATACAGACATTATCAGTTCAATTAGAGGGCACCAATAGCTTCAGAACATTCATGTTAGTGTAAATCAACATTTAAAACGCATGAAAAATGCATGAAAGTGCAAACACGAATATGAAAAATTTCATGAAAAGTGCAATCCAGTTATACCAATTCCTTGAGTATGGAGGGTTGGTTTCGATTGCAAAAGCTTCATGGTAGTGTCAGGAGTGTATTGGAATGGCTTTTAGGCTTTGAAACGTGCAGTAGCTATGAAAACAGTTTCCAAATTTTTGTGAATAAAGTGCAATGTTGTTCTTGATCTTGGGCGCAACTTTTGTGTCTCTGGCCTTAGGTTTTGATTGTGCACATGTATATGAATAGAATTAGGTCAAAAAGCCAGCCCAAAATCCATCCATTGATGATCCAAATATTTGATTTTATTACATCCTTTTTCAAATCTTTTTTGCCATGGAAACTTGCCTATTTTGGAAGATTTTGTCTCTTGAGATTGGTACACGAGATATTGAGCATATAATGAGTGAAATCTCTGCATAAAAAGATTTGAAAGGTGTTATTTGCTATTTTTTTCATATTTAATTTTAATTAAGTGAATTAATAATAATAAAAATTCAAATAATTAATCAAAAATGAGAAAATAACTCCCTTGGAGGTCATTGGGTCGTGCATGGCCTTTGGGTAATGATTCATGGAAGAAATTGAGGCCCATTAGCAATTTTGAGGCATTTGAAGCAAAGTTGACTTTTCAAAATTCCCAAATATTTCCCAACTTCCACAAGGCATATCTTGCTCAATTTTTAAGCTTTGATCATGTTCTTGGACATTTTGGAAAGGTCTTGAAGTCCTCTAACCAATGCCTTTTGTCCCATGTCATTTTGATTTACCAATCTCAAGTTATGATCTTTGACTTAAAGTGTCTTTTTGTTGACTTTTGAAAATGACCTATAATGTTGAGATTGATAACTTTTTGTGAGAGCATTTCTTGGACTTGAAGTGTGAAGATGAGTTGTAGGAAATTTCATTCTCTTCAAAATGATATTTGGATGGGATTTTTCTGATAAACCATGTGGAAGTTATGCCTTGGTCAATTTGCAGTTGACTTTTTCAACTGTCCAAAAATAGAAACTTTTGCATCTTGAGACTTTTTGAGCCATGCTTTGAGAATCATGATCAAGAATTGATCAAATGATGTTTTTGGCTTCAAAATAAGATGTTGACCAAAATTTTTGACTTTTGACTGTCAAATGACCATTTTGCCCCTACAGTTGACTGTGAAGTAATTAGGGTTTTTGACTGTGCAATTTGATGTTGTGAGTCTTGAAACCTGTCATAAGGATGCTTGACAATGTTTATAGGTATGTGGGACTTGATTGGACCCTTGGAAACCTCAAATTCTTTGCCATAACCAAAACCCTAATTTTGACTGTGTTAGGAAGCAATTGGACTGTGCAACCCTTGAGAGATTTTGAACCTTGATCTTGGCAAATCTTGAAGAATATGGGAGGGCAAATTTTAAGGTACAACAGTTGCCCCTGTTCAATCTTCTTAGACCTGAGGATGTAGATTGGCTGGCGTGCCTTTCGTAATCCGAAGGTGGAAGATGATTGAACACTAGAGTGCCCAGAAATTTGCGCTCACATGTTAGCAGTGTGATGGTGGGAATGGGCTTACAGATGCCATTTGGAGACTGATGGATAGGAAGATGGGCTTATAGATGCCATCGGGAGGTTGTCGATCGCGTAAGAGATTCCTTAGCGAGAACTTGCGTACCTGAGAAAGAAAATGATTACCTGGCCTGTTACAGGAGTTGGTCTTCAAACTCTTTGTGTAGATGCGCCCTGGCTGGATACATGAATCGGATCTTTAAACTCTTCAGACGCACCCTGGCAAGATACAGGAATCGGGTCCGGAGAATATAGTCGTCAACAGATACACCCTGGCGAGATACAGGAATCGGATCCTCAAACTCTTCAGACGTGCCCTGGCAAGATACAGGAATCGAGTCTGGTAATGTTGGTCGTCAACAGATACACCCTGGCAGGATACAGGAATCGGATCTTCGAACTCTTCAGACGTGCCCTGGCAAGATACATGAATCGAGTCTGGAATTAGTCGTCAACAGATACACCCTGGCAAGATACAGGAATCGGATCCTCAAACTCTTCAGACGCACCCTGGCAAGATACAGGAATCGGGTCTAGTAATGCTAGTCGTCAACAGATACACCCTGGCAAGATACAGGAATCGGATCCTCAAACTCTTCAGACGCACCCTGGCAAGATACAGGAATCGGGTCTGGTAATGTTAGTCGTCAACAGATACACCCTGGCAAGATACAGGAATCAGATCCTCAAACTCTTCAGACGCACCCTGGCAAGATACAGGAATCGGGTCTGGTAATGCTAGTCGTCAACAGATACACCCTGGCAAGATACAGGAATCGGATCTTCGAACTCTTCAGACGCACCCTGGCAAGATACAGGAATCGGGTCTGGTAATGCTAGTCTTCAACGGATACACCCTGGCAAGATACAGGAATCGGATCCTCAAACTCTTCAGACGCACCCTGGCAAGATACAGGAATCGGGTCTAGTAATGTTAGTCTTCAACGGATACACCCTGGCAAGATACAGGAATCGGATCCTCAAACTCTTCAGACGTACCCTGGCAAGATACAGGAATCGGGTCTGGTAATGTTAGTCTTCAACGGATACACCCTGGCAAGATACAGGAATCGAATCCTCAAACTCTTCAGACGCACCCTGGCAAGATACAAGAATCAGATCTGGTAATGCTAGTCGTCAACAGATACACCCTGGCAAGATACAGGAATCGGATCCTCGAACTCTTCAGACGCACCCTGGCAAGATACAGGAATCGGGTCTGGTAATGCTAGTCGTCAACAGATACACTCTAACCAATTCCTTTGGTCCCATGTAATTTTGATTTACCAATCTCAAGTTATGGTCTTTGACTTAAAGTGTCTTTTTGTTGACTTTTGAAAATGACCTATAATGTTGAGATTGATAACTTTTTGTGAGAGCATTTCTTGGACTTGAAGTGTGAAGATGAGTTGTAGTAAATGTCATTCTATTCAAAATGATCTTTGGATGGGATTTTTCTGATAAAACATGTGGAAGTTATGCCTTGGTCAATTTGCAGTTGACTTTTTCAACTGTCCAAAAATAGAAACTTTTGCATCTTGAGACTTTTTGAGCCATGCTTTGAGAATCATGATCAAGAATTGATAAAATGATGTTTGTGGCTTCAAAATAAGATGTTGACCACAAATTTTGACTTTTGACTGTCAAATGACCATTTTGCCCCTACAGTTGACTGTGAAGCAATTAGGGTTTTTGACTGTGCAATTTGATGTTGTGAGTCTTGAAACCTGTCATAAGGATGCATGACAATGTTTATAGGCATGTGGGACTTGATTGGACCCTTGGAAACCTCAAATTCTTTGCCAGAACCAAAACCCTAATTTTGACTGTGTTAGGAAGCAATTGGACTGTGCAACCCTTGAGAGATTTTGAACCTTGATCTTGGCAAATCTTGAAGAATATGGGAGGGAAAATTTTGGGGTACAGCAGAGGCTTTTTGGGACGTCTAAATTACATTGCGAGATTCATTTCACAATTGATTACTACTTGTGAGCCAATCTTCAAGCTGCTGAAGAAAGATCAAGTGGTAAAATGGAATGATAAATGTCAGACCGCTTTCGAAAGGATCAAAGAATATCTTCAAGAGCCACCCATTCTAATGCCTCCAGTTGAAGGAAGACCTTTGATCTTATACTTAACCGTACTGGATAATTCAATGGGGTGTGTGTTGGGGCAGCATGACGAGTCTGGCCAAAAAGAGCACGTTGTTTACTACCTTAGCAAAAAGTTTACTGACTGTGAGACCCGATACTCATTGCTCGAGAAAACTTGTTGCGCTTTGGCATGGGCTGCTCGCTAGCTGAGACAGTATATGCTGACTCACACTACCCTATTGATATCAAAGATAGATCCAATCAAGTATATCTTTGAAAAGCCTGCCTTGTCCAGAAGAATAGTAAGATGGCAGATGATCTTAACTGAGTACGACATCTAATACACGACCCAAAAAGCAATCAAGGGGAGTGTATTGGCGGATCATTTGGCGCATCGGGCCATGGATGACTATCAGTCCATGAATTTCGAGTTCTCGGATGAGAACATCATGTTGGTGACCGACTGTGAAGGACCTGAGGAAGGATCCCGATGGTCTATGTATTTTGACGGAGCCTCAAACGCGTTGGGTAATGGCATTGACACTGTGATTATATCTCTTGAGGGTTATCACACTCCGTTCATCGCCTGTTTACAGTGATTTCTGGTAAACAACCGCTAGTCCTCCAAACTATCGAATAATCTTACTGACTGTTATTCAATCTCTCTGGTAACTCGCAGGATCGACTAGATTGATCCTAGGATGTATTGGTCATTTGGATAACTCTCATTATAGAACTGGTATTCATGATTGGTATTTAGAATGTTGTGTAGGTGTTTAACTTACTTCGATTACTCTATTAAAGATCTAAAGGCGTGATCAAGTAAATGTGCGCAAAACTAAATTGCATGAATAAAGTTCAATTGTAAAGACATGTAAAACTGCACAAAAGACAAGTAAATAACTTCGAAGCATAAAAACATGTAATGTAAAAGATTCTCTGGAATGTAAAAGATTCTCTGGAATGTAAAAGATTTGAAATATGAAGAAAGCGTTTAAAGGCAAGAAAACAGTAAAATGACTTTAAGTGAAAAAAGGTGTTCGAATGATAAAAGCTTGAAGATAAAGGCATGAAACGTACAACAGTTTTTGAAATGTAAAGTATTTGAAATGGAAAGAAAGCATTTAAATGTAAGGCATCAGTAAAAAGACTTCGAATGAAAACATTTTAATGCAAAAGCTTTTGAATGGTATTGACATGAAGATAAAGGAAAATACTGGAAACGATAAAGAGTTTCATTAAATCATAAACACTTGGTGTTATCATACGTACATTGCTCGTGCATTCGTTTCCCTAGCCATGTGGTATTTTGAATGTTTACTGAGTTTTTTGTATAATAGATATGACACACGAAATCCTAATGCTAAGACTTCTATTTATACTACTTCGACCATAACGGTCTTGCTATAAGATTCTGCCACGTTCAGAACATGCAGAGCAATGCCTCTCCCTAGCTTCCACGCGTCTACGAATGCTCCAGCGCATATATTTCAAATTTCGAACATCCCGCTTGCATTTGAATTTCAAATGTTTTGGCACTTCTTCGCTTCGAACGCATTTCTTGGACACAGCCTTGTTAACATTTTGAGACTTCTTCGAATATATCCTCATAACTGTCACTCGAAGCTCCAAGCTTTGATATTCCCATTCGAAGCACTGCTTCTACCATTTCGAAACATGACATCTTGCTTTATTCCAATCGAAATGTCCAATTTGCTTTGCTTCTAATAATATCATCAAAATCTTCAGCCAACAAAATGCCCCTTTAAAATATGTATTTCGATTCCTTTGAGAAATACTTATTTTAAACATATACACAAGATTTTGATGCGACCTTCGAATCATCGTAACATTTATTGCATATGACTCCAGTCACGTCAATCACAACGCTTTTCAGATTCCTTAACCGCCTTGAACCATTTCACAGCATGGTGCAGTTACAAAACAATGATTATCTTTAATCACGCCTATTACCAATATTAACTTTACGCCACCTCCTCATCAAACCAACCCACGACTACCACGTATCACAATCTTACTCAGTGGATGCTTAAACTTCCACACTATAAAAACCCATCAACTTAGTCTTTTCTTTTCTTCCCACATTCTGAATCTTTTCTCACTGAAACCCTAAACTTCCAACATTCTTCCAACAATGTCTTCTTCAACTTCATCTCAACTGAAAAAGGCTTCCAAAAAGAAAGGAAAGACCACAGGAACCATAATGGAAAGCAAGATTGGCACCTACCAAGGTCAATCTGTTCTTGTTCCCCAGATGATCTCAAAAGAGAAGGAAATGCTTTATGCATCCCAGGTACTAATTCCTACTAAAGCTGCTGGCAAGAGGTTAGCTTTAATGGGCCCTCTTACAGTCTTTGAAATCTTAAAAGACACCAGAAAAATTTTCCCTGTTTGTTATAATTTCAAACCTCTGTTTAATAAAATGGATACCCCTAAGACAATAGAGTCTTCTGATTCAACCACCGTGGAAAATCCAATCATTCCCCCTAAGAACCCTTTATGCTATATTATGTAAAGAGTAACTTCAAACCATTTCGATCTTGCCCCACCTCCGACACAACTTATCACAACTGGTTTAATAAAGTAGAAGCTAAGAAATCCCATCAATGGGAAGAATTAGGCATTTAAAACTTGATTAAACTATCAAAACCAGGTTTTACTTATAGCCACCCATTGTTATTCGCGTCCCTATATTTCTGGGACAGTACTTACAATACTTTCCATCTCCCTGGTGGAATGATTACACCCACCTTTTTTGACATAGCAGCCCTTACTGGGTTATCACCAATAGGAGAAACCTATATTCCTGACAATGAAGAACATTCGAGTATTATTGACTTTGAAGTCAAGCTAGCTAGCTTTTCAAAGTTTATCAGCCACTATCACACTGAAGGAGATAGTGTGTCGAATGTGGAACACATTGCTTTCCTTACCTTATGGTTATCAAGGTATGTCTTTTGCAGCAGATCCCTACAGGTAGCCAGTAGGTTTATTCCTCTAGCTAGAGATTTGCATGAGAATCAGAGGGTGTGTTTAAGCGAACTGCTATTAGTTGATCTTTACGAAAGTCTAAGGTCAGTTGTTTCGAGTCTGAAATCTCACACCTCCAAGAACATCCTGCTAGCTGGCCCTTTCTGGTTACTCCATTTATGGCTAAATGCCATGTTCGAACCTTCACTATCAACTGCCAATACTATTGCTGAACAAGATCCAGAAATAGCGGATAGAATCATCGAAGGCACTAGGCTGCGAAGACTTACCCCAAACGATGATAAGGATGACTTCAAAGTTCTCTTCTTAAAATATATCATGATATTCTCCAAGAGGCATAAATTCGAAGAGACCATGGCGCCTTTTGCTTCAAGGACTCATGGACCCTCATGGTTCACCATGGCTCTCTCAGAAGCTGTCAAGAGCAAAGAAATTCAAGATGTATGGAGAGCTTTTTTGTTACCCAGACTAATCTCTTCACGAATTACTCCTGCTAAGAATCAAATTTTCCTTTTTGCTTATCAACCCAACTTTGTTTCGAGACAATTTGGCTTGTGCCAACTAATCCCTGAACCCCTATTCCAAACGGAAAATGCCATCACCTCTGGGCGAACCTTCAAGGCAAGAGATGCCAAACTACAGCAGGAACAATACCAAGGCTTCGCCCATTTTGAACTAATAACTTTCGAACCTACACACCTTACAGCAAAGGGGTTTCTGGAATGGTGGATAAAGTTCTATCAGACTTATATGTTCGATACTCTTACTATTCAGCAGAAACTAACTGATGCATTCGATGTGCAGGTACAATCCAAGAAAGGTATGTTCACTCATGCCAAAGAGATTAAGGCTTTTCAAAATTATTTCGAAACTACTTATGATCCCACACACTTGGAATCCACTATGCATCAAGCGGCTGAGACCTTGAAGGAAAAATTCAAAGAAAAAGTTTCTAAGTTAAAACTTCCTTCAGGGTTGTCACCTGAGGATAGGTATAGGTTGGTGTTGTACCCCAAAATTTTCCCTCCCATATTCATCAAGAAATTACCAAGTCAAGGTCACAAAATTCCCCCAGGGTTGTGCAGCTCAACTGTCTCCTATACAGTCAAAACTAGGGTTTGAGTTCTGGTCAAGCAAATGAACTTTTCAAAGGCCCAATCAAGTCTCATATGCTTACAAAGATGGTCAAGTATCCTCATGTCAAGTTTCAAGGCATTCAGCTCAAAATTGCACAGTCAAAACCCTAGTTTGCACTACAGTCAACTGCAGGGGCAAAATGGTCATTTGACAGTCAAAAGTTCAAATTTTTGGTCAACATATCATTTTGAAGCCACAAACATCATTTGATCAATGCTTGATCATGATTCTCAAAATTTGGCTCAGAAATCATCAAAGATGCAAAAGTTGCTATATTTGGACAGCTGAAAAAGTCAACTGAAATTGACCAGGGCATAACTTTCACATGGATTATCAGAAAAATTCCATCCAAAGCTCATTTTGAAGAGAAAGACATTTCCTACAATTCATCTTCATGTTCCAAGTCCAAGAAATGCTCTCACAAAAAGTTATCAATTTCAACATTATAGGTCATTTTCAAAAGTCAACAAAAAGTGACTTTAAGTCAAAGGCCATAACTTGAGATTGGTAAATCAAAATGACATGGGACCAAAGGCATTGGTTATAGGACTCAAAGACCTTTCCAAAATGTCCAAGAACATGTGAAAAGCGTAAAAATTGACCAAGTTATGCCTTGTGGAAGTTGGGAAATTTTTGGGAATTTTGAAAAGTCAACAATGGTTCAAATGATCCAAAAATGCAAATGGGCCCATTTTTCTTCCAAGTTTCTTCATGCCAAGCCTATGCACGACCATTAGGCCCAAAGGGAAGTATTTTCCCATTTTTTAATTATTTATTTGAATTTATATCAATATTAATTCAATTAAATTATTTAAATATGTAGAAAATATAAAATTGACCTAAATAAATCTTTTTGTGCATATTCAAAATCAATATCATGTGCATATCTTAAATAGGCAAGGTTTGGTGCTAATTGATCATGATTGAACCAAAATACATGAGAAAAAGATTAGAAAAGATCCTTAACAAATCAAAGATTGAAAACAATTATTGCTTTGGATTTTATTCAATATTTTTAACCTAATAGCTTCCCTATATGATCAGAATCAAAGACCTAATGCCAAAGAGACTGGAAGCTGCGCCCAAACAAGCCATTGCATATTGAAAATTTCTCTTAAAAACTCAAATCTGAAAAGTGCCTTAAAGGTCGATTCAAGCTCCAATTTTTGTTCCATTAGCATCCTGAAGGCTTACTGGACACATTCCAATCAATAACAACGACTAAAACCTCAAGAATTGGTATCAAGAATCCGGACTGTACCTTGAAATTTTTGAAATCGTACAGCATGATTCCATCATCTTTTTGCATTTTTCTTTGTTGATTCATGTTCATATTAATGTTTCTAAGCTAACTGATATGTTTGATTGCATTTTCATTAGCCATACGTGAATCCACCATGCGCGTTTTTTAGGGTTACAGGTTTCTGAAATTGGGGATTTTGTATAGAGGAAAAATCAGAATCCATGAGTACCATGGTTGAGCTCAACGCTTAGAGACGAAGAAGAAGATGGTCTCGCGATCAATTTATATGTGTTATAGCGCTAGTCGCTATTTTCCAATAGCTAGCCTAAAACTACGCTTCTAAAACCGTTCCCATAGTGTTTTGTTTTACAGGGTGAGGAAGACGAAGGCATCGTGTCAATTGGTGATTGGATCTTTTGAATTTCGCGCGAATTTCCAAAAGCACTAACGTGTTCTTCTTATATTATTTATTGTTTATTATTTGTTAAATGAAACACAAGTGGCTCAGTGGCCAGGGATACGTACATGTGACCTTCAAGACCTGGGTTCAAATCCCAGGTCTACACAATTCCAATATTATTTTGCCATAAGTGTTCATATGCAGCGCTACTATGGGGGTACACCATGCACACTCAAAAAATCAACTAGCCACGCGTCCAAAATAATCAGATCAATGGCCAATATTCCAGGCGCAGCATACATCAGGTCAACGCGTTGGTACATGATCCAGAAAAGTCAATAACCTTCAAAATCAAATGGGCCTGATTTGCTAGGCCTATACCTCCTGATTTGGGGCCACACCCCACCCTGGTTTGCATTTTTTATATTTTTCTTCTTACCCTTATTTTTGTTGTTTTATTTATTTTATTGTCTTAAGTTAATTAATTTATTTTCACAAAAACATAAAAACATTATAAAAAATCAGAAAAGACTAAAAAATAATAAATATGTATATTATAATTATTTTTAAACAAATGCTTGTAAATATTTAGTTTAATTAGGTTATAGTTTTAATCTTTTTTAAAAAAAATCCAAAAATAGAATTTAGGTTTAATAACTTGTTATTTCCTTTTTTTTAATCTTTCCCTTTTTTTCAGAATAGTAATATTATTTATTTATTTTCATAAATTAAAAATTGCATGTAAATTAACTTAGATATTAAATTAGGTTAAAAATTCAATCTTTTTCATAATAAATAAAAATATTAGGATTAGGGTTTGCCGTTTAATTTAATTTCAATTAACTCCTTTTTCTTTTAAATCTTAAAAAACACAAAAATACCGAAACATTTAATTTTTAATTTGTTTATTTTAATTCATTGATTTAATTATTTTTTGCAAAAGGGTCCAACGTCCGTCGCTTTTAATTATTAATTTTTGCACATTTATTTTATATCACTTATTATAATTATGTAATTGTCCCAAAGCATTGTAATTTAAATTTCTCGCACTTTATTTATCGCATTATTTATTTTCCGCTAAATCGGGTCCGGTTTAATTTTGGCGATGTGGACCCGCGCCATTTGTAATAGCCTTAGATTTATTTTCCCGCCAACTTATAACTGTTAAATATGCATGCAAGAATGAATGTCCTAATTAAAATCAAGCGTAGAACACGACAAACATGACAAGACAAATAACTGAAACATGACACACGAATCGCACACACCACCCCTAGGGTACGCCTCACTGTTGCCTTGCCTCGAAAGGTGATCGTCGAGTAGAGGATGTCTTAGTAAGTCCTCATGATCCGGGAACCTGGCATGAGGGTAGCTTCTAAGGTGTCTTCCCATTGCTCTGGTGATCACCATGTCCCGAACCTCGAATTGACTCGAACACCTCCAACGGTGGTGCTACCTACCCCTCAATGGTGGGATGGCACTACTTTAAAGGACATTTACACAGACGAATTCCTTAGGGTAGGTAGGTTCTCAAGGATACTTGCTCTAATTTCAAACAAAACAAAAGAATTTTCACACTAACACATTTTCAAAAGCTTTCGAAGCAAATCTTTCAAACACTCTGACGTATGAGTCGAACTGAAATTTTTCAAAGAAACTTTTTTAAACCCACATTGAAAAGCAAACAAACAATTTTGAAAACACATTGAGCAAGTATCTAAGAGCCCATGGATAACCATGGATAGAAAGGGTGCTAACACCTTCCCTTTCTATAACCTACCTCCCGAACCGAGAGCAATCTCTTTAAGGAATTTTTCTGTGCTTTTGTCCTTTCCATTTGGAGAAAATAAAAGACGGTGGCGACTCTTGCTTACCGCGACATTTCGCGAACCAGCGTTAAACAGTCAGTTCCAGATCCACCGATCACCAGAACTGGCGACTCTGCTGGGGACAATCTTAAAGTGAGGTGTACCTTAGGGCTAGCTTATAACTATGTTTTCAATTGTATTGATTTGTGTGCTTTACATTGTGGGTTGCTTGGGAGTTCTATAGATCCTAAACCCGGATCTGGGGGATACCTTCTTAGAAAGTAGCAACAAGGCTGTGAGGGAACTGTGCGGGGTATACCGACATGGTTGAAACAGTCTGCTACGTTGATGTGGCACTTTGGTGTGTACCGGTAACCCTTGAGTTCAGTCAAGGAGAGTACGGGGCCTCCGCGTGGTGTCATGAAGCATCAACAGACCTTAGGAACCTTAATTGAACTATCTTGGCCTCTTTAGGGTAGTGAGATAACTGACTTTGGTGCAGTCCGAGGTTGGTTGATACTCGATACTACGCTCAATTGAGGGTTGCTTTCCTGGAATATTTCGGTCGCCAGTTCAGTGGCTAAATCGAAACGATGAACAATGAAAGCAATCCCGTGATATTGGGAACCTTAGAACCCGGTTACTTTGATTAGGACAGGTTGAACCCACCAACTTCAAGAGGGTACTACCCAGACCCCATGCTGGCCTTAAACCTTAAGGGCTTGTCTTGTGTGCCTTGTGTGCCTTGCATTTTGTCTTTGTAAATATCTGTGGTGTGTTTAATCATAGCATCATGACATCATCCAGCATCATATGCATCGACTAACCATTTCAGGGGTTCGAATTTTCATCTTTGTTCTTGTTTTGTAGGACATGGAAACTGTTCGTAGAAAGACAATTCAAGTCAATCTTGTAAGGGTACCTCCTCAGCTTAAGGAGCTTATATCCAGGATTCCCGAGAACTCTTCATTCAGTGAAAGGCATGGAAGCCTCATCAGCTTGGTCAACACCAACATTGAGGAAGATATGGTAAAGGTCTTGTTCCAATTCTTTGACCCTCTGCATCACTGCTTTACCTTCTTGGACTATCAGTTGGTACCTACATTGGAGGAGTTCTCCCGGCTCCTGAAGATCCCTATCCTTGATCAGCTACCCTTCAGCGGTACAGAAAAGGAACCTAAGCTGGAAGAGATTGCTAAAGCCTTGCACCTACAGTCATCTGACCTCAAGGGACATTGGGAAGTCAGAAGCGGTATCAAAGGGTTCTTAGCCAGGTTTCTGTTTGAGAAGGCCCTTGAATGTTGGAACTCCCTTGACTTGCAAGCTTTTGAAGAGGTTGTGGCCCTCCTTGTTTATGGTTTGGTGTTGTTCCCTAATCCAGATCAGCTCATTGATATCAGCGCCGTTCAGATCTTTATGTCCAGGAATCCTATACCTACGTTGCTGGGGGACATCCTTCACTCATGTTACACTCGAACCATGAGAAAAAGAGGTGTCCTTATGTGTTGCACTCCTCTCCTGGGAAGGTGGTTTATTTCGCACCTTCCACAATCAGTCCTGAAGAATGAGCGGGGTTTGAGATGGTCACAACGGTTGATGACTCTTACACATGCAGATATACATTGGTGTCCTAGGTCTAGAGAGGACGTCACTATCATTGATCGTTGCGGGGAGTACCCTAATGTTCCTTTACTTGGAATCAGAGGAGGTATTACTTATAGCCCATGCCTGGCTTGGAGACAGTTTGGTTATGCTCGGAGGGACGGTCCTCATGACATGTTGATTCCTGACATAGTTTTTGACTTCGACGGTGATACTCAAGGACTTCGTCAGAGATTTATCAGAGCTTGGAGGATGCCTAGTAGGATAGACAGCAAAACGCTGGGGCACAGGAACTCCATCCCTTTGGAGCCTTATCTCAAATGGGTACGCGCTCGCTCTCAGAAGTTAGTCATGCCTTATCCTCACATGCTTCCAGTAATCAAAGAACCTGTCTGGGAAGGGGAAGTGTCTCATATTATTCAGCACCCTGATATGCCCACATCCTGGGAAGAGATGCAGAAGAGCTGGATCCAGCTTAAGGAGGAAAGGAATTCTCTTGAGACTAGCCTGCATGCCAGTGAAAAGAAAGTCCTGGAGCTCACTCGCCTGTTGCATGAGGAGAGGAATCTCAACACCTATATAGCTCCGAAGAGGATGCGCAGCGTATTTTGGGATTAACTTGATTTTTGTACTTCTGCCCATGAGGCCTTGATGTATTAAAACAATGATTTCTTTAATGATAACGTGTGTTCTTTTCTTGTCTACAACGAATTTGAACTTTCGAACCCTTGAATGCATTGCATACGCATTTCATACATCATGTGCATAGCAGGTTTTTCCTCTTTTCAGGTTGCTTACAGTTCTTCGCTGTTTATTTCAGCATCATGAATCCCGGATCTGAATCAACAGAGACATCAATCAAGGCTCTCCAGGCGCAGAATGCGCAGTTTCAAGAGCTAATCATGGGTCTAGCTAAAGGCCAAGAAGAACTGAAGACTATGCTCCTGAAGAAGGAGAAGAAGAAGAAGAGAAGAATTGTTCTATTCAACTCGGGCCGAAGGTTGGGTAATACTCTGCACCATGAAGAGGCTGGCTCTTCCGTTGGCAGGACTCCTTCTCAGGCAGAAGTAAAGGTTCCTACTCCAGTGGTCTCCGACAACGAGACAGATTTCGATGAAGAGCAGTACCCTCTTGCAGATGACAGGTACAAACAACTGGAGGACAGGTTGAAGGCTATGGAGGTGCAACAGGCACCTGGGCTGGACTTCGGAGATCTGGGTTTGTCGACTGGTGTAATCATCCCGCACAAGTTCAAAGCTCCAACCTTTTCTAAGTATGACGGGGCGTCCTGTCCCAAGCTGCATTTGAGGTCCTATGTTCGAAAGATTCAGCCGTACTCTGCGGACAAGAATCTATGGATCCACTTCTTCCAGGAGAGTCTTTCAGGGACTCATCTCGAATGGTTCTATCAGCTGGATGGGACCAAAGTTCGTAACTGGGAGGAGCTGGCTACTGCTTTCTATAAGCAGTATCAGTATAACGCCGACCTTGCCCCTACACGTACTCAACTCCAGGGTATGTCGTTAGGTGCAAGTGAAGGTTTTAAAGAGTACGCGCAGAAGTGGAGAGACCTGGCTGGCAGGGTGCAGCCACCTTTGACTGATCGAGAGTTAGTGGACATGTTCTTGGGGACCCTGTCTGGGCCATTCTTCAACCATCTCATTGGGAATTCTTCTGCTGGTTTCACTGATTTAATTTTGACTGGAGAAAGGATTGAAGCTGGGCTGAAATCTGGGAAGATTGCAAAGGGTGCATCATCTAGTGCAGAGAAGAAACCCTTCAAAAAGGAGTCTAGTGCCGTGTATGGCTCCAGGAAATCAGAAAGACCTGATCGCCGCCAATCTGTCAGCGCGGTAATGATCGCTAAGCCTGCTGCCGCTCCCCGGCCAAACAATCCTCAAAGGGCTGATAGACCCCGGAGAGAGTTTACCCGGTTAAGCATGACCCTATCGCAAATCCTGCCACAGTTACTATCCACCAATTTGGTGACTGTCAAGGAGGCGCCAAAGTTCTCAAACACTACCTCTCCTAAGTACAACCCGAATGCCCGTTGTGCTTACCATTCAGACAGCCCGGGGCATGCCACTGATGACTGTTGGGCACTAAAGAACAAGCTGCAGGACCTCATTGACGCTAAGGAGGTACAGTTCGAGGCATCTGACAAGCCTAATGTGGTGACAGCTCCCCTGCCTGCTCACGGGGTTAATGCTATTGGGGATGAAGAGGAAGTTGATGAAGCTGAGTTTGATAGCTGGATTTACCCGGCAACTGACGGTGGACTTAACAATTGGAGCGCAAAAGACAATCTCCCTGTTTCTTTTGTTACTAAGTAATGAATTCCTATGTTTTGTTATTTTGTAATAAGCAATGATAAACTCTATGGCCCGGTGTCTTACCCGAGACACCGTGGTTCTATTTGTGAGGGCATACAAACTGTCATTTTATACATCATGAATGAAAATCTTGGACGTACTTTTCGCATTGCAAATATTGTGTTCCTTTTTTATCTTTCCTTTCCTTTACATAATTTTCAAAACAGCTGTATTTACACACACACTCACTCATACAGGTTCCAATCCACTCTGGATCTCACTGATAACAGCTCTGCTAATGCCAATTATAGCTTCGAAAATCCGATCAACTTAGCCGAAGACGAAGGTGAAGATGATTGCGAAGTGCCTGGCGAGCTTGCAAGACTGTTGCTTCAGGAAGAGAGGGCAATTCAACCCCATGAAGAGCCAGTGGAAACCATAAACCTGGGTACTGAGGCAGACAGAAAAGAGGTAAAGATTGGTGCTAACCTAGAGCTCAGCGTGAAGCAACGGTTAACCAAGATGCTGCATGACTATATGGAGATCTTTGCCTGGTCCTACGAAGACATGCCAGGGTTGGATACCGATATTGTTGTCCATCATTTGCCGACTAAGGAAGACTGCCCTCCAGTTAAACAAAAGGTTCGTCGGATGCGTCCAGAGATGTCCGAGAAGATCAAAGCCGAGGTCATGAAACAGTTTGATGCTGGGTTCCTTGCAGTGACTTCTTACCCTCAGTGGGTTGCTAATGTGGTGCCGGTACCAAAGAAGGACGGTAAGGTCAGAAGGTGTGTCGATTACAGGGATCTGAACAGGGCCAGCCCCAAGGATGACTTCCCCTTACCTCACATTGATGTCCTTGTTGATAATACGGCTCAGCACAAGGTATTCTCTTTCATGGATGGATTTTCAGGCTACAATCAGATAAAGATGGCACCTGAAGACATGGAAAAGACTACATTTGTTACTCAGTGGGGCACCTTCTGTTACAAGGTCATGCCGTTTGGATTAAAGAATGCTGGGGCAACCTACCAACGTGCCATGGTTGCCTTATTTCATGACATGATCCATCACGAGATAGAAGTGTATGTGGACGATATGATTGCTAGGTCCCAAACTGAGGAAGAGCATCTAGATCATCTACAGAAGTTGTTTGACCGGTTGAAACTATACAAGCTGAGATTGAACCCGAACAAGTGCACCTTCGGGGTAAGATCTGGGAAGTTGCTAGGCTTCGTGGTCAGTGATAAAGGTATTCAAGTGGACCCTGCTAAGGTCAAAGCTATTCAAGAGATGCCAGTTCCTAAAACAGAGAAGGAGGTCAGAGGCTTTTTAGGACGCCTGAATTACATTGCTCGATTCATCTCTCATCTGACTGCTACCTGTGAGCCAATCTTCAAGCTGCTGAAGAAAGATCAGGTAGTACGTTGGAACGATGAATGTCAGGCTGCCTTCGACAGAATTAAAGAGTATCTCCAAGAACCACCCATCCTTATGCCACCGGTTGAAGGGAGACCTCTGATACTATACCTGACAGTGTTAGACAATTCAATGGGGTGTGTGCTGGGGCAGCATGACGAGTCTGGCCGAAAAGAGCATGCCATTTATTACCTTAGCAAAAAGTTTACCGACTGTGAGACCCGATACTCACTGCTTGAGAAAACTTGCTGCGCTTTGGTATGGGCTGCTCGCCGGCTGAGACAGTATATGCTGACTCACACTACCTTGTTGATCTCAAAAATGGATCCGATAAAGTACATATTCGAAAAGCCTGCTCTGTCTGGGAGAATTGCAAGATGGCAAATGATCTTGACGGAATACGACATTCAGTACGCAACCCAGAAAGCCATCAAGGGAAGTGTACTGGCAGACCACTTAGCTCATCAAGCTGTAGATGACTATCAATCGATGAACTTCGAGTTTCCGGACGAAAGCATCATGATCGTAACTGACTGTGAAGTACCTGGACCGGATGAAGGACCTGAACCAGGATCCCAATGGTCTATGCACTTTGACGGAGCCTCCAATGCTTTGGGAAATGGTATCGGCGCCATCATCATATCTCCACAAGGTACTCATACTCCACTCACTGCCCGGCTGTGTTTCAACTGTACCAACAACATGGCAGAGTATGAGGCGTGTATCATGGGTCTCCAAGCTGCGATTGACCTAAGGATCAAATTTCTAAGTGTTTTTGGAGATTCCGCCCTCGTGATCAATCAGATCAACGGAGAGTGGGATACGAAACATCCAAACTTGATTCCTTACAAAGAATGTGTGTTGACCCTGATTCCCCACTTTACAGAGATAACCTTTGAACACTTTCCAAGAGAAGAGAATCAGTTAGCGGACGCGTTAGCTACAATGTCTTCAATGTTCAAGGTCAAATGGGATAATGAAGCTCCCCGGATCATCATCTGGAAACTGGACGAACCGGCATACTGTTGTGACCTCGAAACTGAATTGGTAACTGAGAAGCCTTGGTACCACGAAGTGAAGAGATATCTGGAAGCTCAGGAATACCCTGAAGGGGCATCTGTCAACGATAAGAAATTCCTGAGGAGGTTCGCAGCCAAGTTCTTCCTAAGCAACGGCATCTTGTACAAGAGAAACCATGATTCAACTTTACTGCGTTGTGTGGATAAGATTGAAGCGGAAAGAATCATGGAGGACCTACATGAAGGGACCTTTGGTACGCATTCCAGTGGGCACACTATGGCTAAGAAAATCCTACGGGCAGGATATTACTGGTCCACAATGGAAGCTGACTGCTACCAACATTCTAGGACATGTCACAAGTGCCAGATCTACGCAGATAAGGTGCATGTTCCTCCGGTTCCCCTGAATGTTCTTACTGCGCCTTGGCCGTTTGCAATGTGGGGCATAGACATGATCGGCGAGATCAAACCTACGGCATCCAACGGACATCGCTTCATCCTAGTGGCGATCGACTATTTTACGAAGTGGGTTGAGGCAGCATCTTATGCTACAGTAACCAAGACTGTTGTAGCACGGTTTATTCGGCACAATCTGATTTGTCGGTACGGCGTCCCTGAGCGAATTATTACGGACAACGGTACCAATCTGAACAATAAGATGATCGCTGAGCTTTGCGAACAGTTCAAGATACAGCACCACAATTCTTCTCCTTACAGACCGAAGATGAATGGAGCTGTAGAAGCAGCTAACAAAAACATCAAGAAGATCGTGCAAAAAATGACAGTAACGTATAAAGATTGGCACGAGATGTTACCGTTCGCTCTGCATGGGTACCGTACCTCAGCTCGGACGTCAACCGGGGCAACTCCCTTCTCTCTGGTTTATGGCATGGAGGCAGTCTTGCCGATCGAAGTGCAAATCCCCTCTCTCCGGATAATGAAGGATGCAAATCTGAACGAGGATGATTGGATCCAGACACGACTTGACCAACTCAATCTCATTGACGAGAAGAGACTTGCTGCTATCTGTCATGGTCAGACGTACCAGAAACGAATGATCAGGGCATTTAACAAGAAGGTCAGACCACAAGAATATCAAGTTGGGGATCTGGTTATCAAGAGAATCATCCTTCCTCAGAGTGATCCAAGGGGCAAGTGGACCCCTACATACGAAGGGCCATTTGTGGTTAAACATGTGTTCTCAGGAGGAGCAATGATTTTAACCAATATGGATGGTGACGACCTTCCTCACCCTGCCAATGCAGACATAGTTAAAAAATACTACGCATGAAAAAAGACCCGCTAGGCTGACATGCCTAGGCAAAAATTAGGGCTTCCCGTCGAACCAAAAGGGTTCGGGCAAAATGTAGGGATGAAAATGAAAAAAATCTGTACACCCGGCAAGTCGAAAACCTGAAAAGGCGGCTTGGGCAAAAATGGGTATCCCGGTGGACTGAAAACCCGAAAGGGCGGTCCAGGCAAAAATTAGGGATAAAAGCGTAAAACTATGTCTCATTGATCACTTTGCATCCAGAATCCGGTATCTACACCAAGTTCAGACGGCATCGATCAGTCAGCTTCACCTTCAACCAAGGTCATCAAGTGATGAGACGCTCGGAGTTATAAAGACAATAGCAGAGTTGAAACCCAGTGGATCATTCATCTTTCACACAGCTGTTTTTATTTTCTTTTTGTACAAAACTTGTATAAACTCTTTTGATCGGCGGCGTACCTCTTACTAGGACGTCAGCCTCTTGTACACAAAATGCCTATTCAGGCTGTTCAAAATCAATACAAATATATTTTCAGTTAAATATGCCAAGTGTTTTTTCTTTTGCCTGTTTTGTTTTGCGAAAAAAAAGTCCAAGGTTCAATTTGTGATGTATGCATTGACAATAATTTGCTAACTCATAAATATTTGCATACGAAACAAAGGAATTAATTGCAGGTGACACTAGAAACAGGGGCAATAAAGAGTTGTCTGAGCGGTCTAATTGTCCTATCCTCCAAGGTACCAAGGTAGGTTCAGCTAAAGAACATGACCGAGGATCTTAATTCCCCAGAGAGTAGTTCAGCAAAACAGTACATCTCTCTCCAAGCAAAATTATCAAATATCAAGGGAATTGAGTATCCTCCAGCCGATCTCAAACATTCCTCAGCAGCAATACATATATTCTCAACAAGTATCCCCGGCAGTCTTGGTCTAAAGATTGTTCCCCGGCGGTATACCACCATTCAAAGGGATCATCCTCCAGCATATCAAAACTCCCCATGAGAGTCCAATCCAGTTCCCCAAGAAATTTGGAGTTCATACCCCCAAGCAGTAAGCTTATCCTCAGTAGATTCTGGAAGCTTATCCTCAGAGCACGAACGCGTCGTCCCGGCTTGATTTAAAGAGTTATTTCCGTAACAGGATATAACTGGGTTATCCTCAGCCAAAAGCCACGGAAAGAGCGCCCTCGGCAAAGTATCTTCCTACCCCCAGCGAAGTCTATCAACACTTCCAGCACAACAAGGATGTCCCTAGCGGAATTCATCAAATCTCCCAGCATAACTCATCAACGGTATCCCCAGCGGAGTTATCTTCATCAACTCAGCAAAGCATCGCTATCCCCACAGAGTAGCACTCCCCAGCATAATCGCTAGAGTATCTTTTCTCCCGCAGAATTATTTCATTCCTCAACGGAGTTATCTCCGCCTACCGGTATTCTTGCAACGAATCATCCACAGCGGAAGCAAAATCTCTTCCTCAACATCAGCCCAGGATGTGACTTCCCGGCACCCGTCAAAGATTTATTTTCCTAGACAAAAACATACATAAAACTTCACATACATCATTATAGCATGCATGTACGCATCATATCATACAAATCGCATCCATATTGAGAACATCATTGCTTGATCCATATCATGCATTGCATATAACTGACCTTTACCTTGCAGGAAAGATGCAGTTGAAATTCTCAAACATATTTCAAGGACTTCTCTAGTCCAGTTAAATCGACTCCAAACAGATTTTTCTGATAAAGACTCAGTAGAAGTTCTCTTATGGTCCCCTCTCCAACGGCGAGTGAGGTGGTAATTCCTTCTTCAGATGTTTCCCTCTCCGGCATGAGCGTGAGGTGATATTCTCTTACGGTCCCCTCTCCAACGGCGAGTGAGGTGGTAATTCCTTCTTCAGATGTTTCCCTCTCCGGCATGAGCGTGAGGTGATATTCTCTTATGGTCCCCTCTCCAACGGCGAGTGAGGTGGTAATTCCTTCTTCAGATGTTTCCCTCTCCGGCATGAGCGTGAGGTGGTATTCTCTTATGGTCCCCTCTCCAACGGCGAGTGAGGTGGTAATTCCTTCTTCAGATGTTTCCCTCTCCGGCATGAGCGTGAGGTGATATTCTCTTATGGTCCCCTCTCCAACGGCAAGTGAGGTGGTAATTCCTTCTTCAGATGTTTCCCTCTCCGGCATGAGCGTGAGGTGATATTCTCTTATGGTCCCCTCTCCAACGGCGAGTGAGGTGGTAATTCCTTCTTCAGATGTTTCCCTCTCCGGCATGAGCGTGAGGTGATATTCTCTTATGGTCCCCTCTCCAACGGCGAGTGAGGTGTTAATTCCCTTTCAAGATGTTTCCCTCTCCAACGGCGAGTGAGGTGATATTTCCTTTCAGATTATAATTTCCTATAGTTCCCTCTCCAACGGTGAGTGAGGTGACTCCCTTTGAGATTATAATGTCCTTTGGTTCTCTTCCTGACACTACGAAGATGGTAATTCTCACCAAGATTTTCTCAACGAGCGTTGTTGAGGTTGAAATCATTCAGGATTCTCTTACCATTCATGCTAAGGCAGTAACCATCCCTGGTTCATTCATCAGCGTTTGAAGCTCCAGACCCAGCTCCTGTAACCAGTCAGGACATATCTATATCAAGCATCTAAAATCAGCTCCTGCGACGTGTCAGGTACTCATTTTTCTGTTTTGCAGGTATGCAGGTTCTCGCTAAGGAATCTCCTACGCGATCAACGTCCAGATGGCATCTATAAGCCCATCATCCTATCCAAGCAACATCCAAATGGCATCTATAAGCCCATTCCCTCATCATCATTGCTACTATGTGAGCGCAAATTTCTGGGCACTCTAGTGTCCAATCATCTTCTACCCTCGGATTACGAAAGGCACGTCAGCCAATCTGCATCCTCAGGTCTAAGAAGATTGAACAGGGGCAACTGTTGTACCCCAAAATTTGCCCTCCCATATTCATCAAGAAATTACCAAGTCAAGGTCACAAAATTCCCCCAGGGTTGTGCAGCTTAACTGTCTCCTATACAGTCAAAACTAGGGTTTGAGTTCTGGTCAAGCAAATGAACTTTTCAAAGGCCCAATCAAGTCTCATATGCTTACAAAGATGGTCAAGTATCCTCATGTCAAGTTTCAAGGCATTCAGCTCAAAATTGCACAATCAAAACCCTAGTTTGCACTACAGTCAACTGCAGGGGCAAAATGGTCATTTGACAGTCAAAAGTTCAAATTTTTGGTCAACATATCATTTTGAAGCCACAAACATCATTTGATCAATGCTTGATCATGATTCTCAAAATTTGGCTCAGAAATCATCAAAGATGCAAAAGTTGCTATATTTGGACAGTTGAAAAAGTCAACTGAAATTGACCAGGGCATAACTTTCACATGGATTATCAGAAAAATTCCATCCAAAGCTCATTTTGAAGAGAAAGACATTTCCTACAATTCATCTTCATGTTCCAAGTCCAAGAAATGCTCTCACAAAAAGTTATCAATTTCAACATTATAGGTCATTTTCAAAAGTCAACAAAAAGTGACTTTAAGTCAAAGGCCATAACTTGAGATTGGTAAATCAAAATGACATGGGACCAAAGGCATTGGTTAGAGGACTCAAAGACCTTTCCAAAATGTCCAAGAACATGTGAAAAGCGTAAAAATTGACCAAGTTATGCCTTGTGGAAGTTGGGAAATTTTTGGGAATTTTGAAAAGTCAACAATGGTTCAAATGATCCAAAAATGCAAATGGGCCCATTTTTCTTCCAAGTTTCTTCATGCCAAGCCTATGCACGACCATTAGGCCCAAAGGGAAGTATTTTCCCATTTTTTAATTATTTATTTGAATTTATATCAATATTAATTCAATTAAATTATTTAAATATGTAGAAAATATAAAATTGACCTAAATAAATCTTTTTGTGCATATTCAAAATCAATATCACGTGCATATCTTAAATAGGCAAGGTTTGGTGCTAATTGATCATGATTGAACCAAAATACATGAGAAAAAGATTAGAAAAGATCCTTAACAAATCAAAGATTGAAAACAATTATTGCTTTGGATTTTATTCAATATTTTTAACCTAATAGCTTCCCTATATGATCAGAATCAAAGACCTAATGCCAAAGAGACTGGAAGCTGCGCCCAAACAAGCCATTGCATATTGAAAATTTCTCTTAAAAACTCAAATCTGAAAAGTGCCTTAAAGGTCGATTCAAGCTCCAATTTTTGTTCCATTAGCATCCTGAAGGCTTACTGGACACATTCCAATCAATAACAACGACTAAAACCTCAAGAATTGGTATCAAGAATCCGGACTGTACCTTGAAATTTTTGAAATCGTACAGCATGATTCCATCATCTTTTTGCATTTTTCTTTGTTGATTCATGTTCATATTAATGTTTCTAAGCTAACTGATATGTTTGATTGCATTTTCATTAGCCATACGTGAATCCACCATGCGCGTTTTTTAGGGTTACAGGTTTCTGAAATTGGGGATTTTGTATAGAGGAAAAATCAGAATCCATGAGTACCATGGTTGAGCTCAACGCTTAGAGACGAAGAAGAAGATGGTCTCGCGATCAATTTATATGTGTTATAGCGCTAGTCGCTATTTTCCAATAGCTAGCCTAAAACTACGCTTCTAAAACCGTTCCCATAGTGTTTTGTTTTACAGGGTGAGGAAGACGAAGGCATCGTGTCAATTGGTGATTGGATCTTTTGAATTTCGCGCGAATTTCCAAAAGCACTAACGTGTTCTTCTTATATTATTTATTGTTTATTATTTGTTAAATGAAACACAAGTGGCTCAATGGCCAGGGATACGTACATGTGACCTTCAAGACCTGGGTTCAAATCCCAGGTCTACACAATTCCAATATTATTTTGCCATAAGTGTTCATATGCAGCGCTACTATGGGGGTACACCATGCACACTCAAAAAATCAACTAGCCACGCGTCCAAAATAATCAGATCAATGGCCAATATTCCAGGCGCAGCATACATCAGGTCAACGCGTTGGTACATGATCCAGAAAAGTCAATAACCTTCAAAATCAAATGGGCCTGATTTGCTAGGCCTATACCTCCTGATTTGGGGCCACACCCCACCCTGGTTTGCATTTTTTATATTTTTCTTCTTACCCTTATTTTTGTTGTTTTATTTATTTTATTGTCTTAAGTTAATTAATTTATTTTCACAAAAACATAAAAACATTATAAAAAATCAGAAAAGACTAAAAAATAATAAATATGTATATTATAATTATTTTTAAACAAATGCTTGTAAATATTTAGTTTAATTAGGTTATAGTTTTAATCTTTTTTAAAAAAAATCCAAAAATAGAATTTAGGTTTAATAACTTGTTATTTCCTTTTTTTTTAATCTTTCCCTTTTTTTCAGAATAGTAATATTATTTATTTATTTTCATAAATTAAAAATTGCATGTAAATTAACTTAGATATTAAATTAGGTTAAAAATTCAATCTTTTTCATAATAAATAAAAATATTAGGATTAGGGTTTGCCGTTTAATTTAATTTCAATTAACTCCTTTTTCTTTTAAATCTTAAAAAACACAAAAATACCGAAACATTTAATTTTTAATTTGTTTATTTTAATTCATTGATTTAATTATTTTTTGCAAAAGGGTCCAACGTCCGTCGCTTTTAATTATTAATTTTTGCACATTTATTTTATATCACTTATTATAATTATGTAATTGTCCCAAAGCATTGTAATTTAAATTTCTCGCACTTTATTTATCGCATTATTTATTTTCCGCTAAATCGGGTCCGGTTTAATTTTGGCGATGTGGACCCGCGCCATTTGTAATAGCCTTAGATTTATTTTCCCGCCAACTTATAACTGTTAAATATGCATGCAAGAATGAATGTCCTAATTAAAATCAAGCGTAGAACACGACAAACATGACAAGACAAATAACTGAAACATGACACACGAATCGCACACACCACCCCTAGGGTACGCCTCACTGTTGCCTTGCCTCGAAAGGTGATCGTCGAGTAGAGGATGTCTTAGTAAGTCCTCATGATCCGGGAACCTGGCATGAGGGTAGCTTCTAAGGTGTCTTCCCATTGCTCTGGTGATCACCATGTCCCGAACCTCGAATTGACCCGAACACCTCCAACGGTGGTGCTACCTACCCCTCAATGGTGGGATGGCACTACTTTAAAGGACATTTACACAGACGAATTCCTTAGGGTAGGTAGGTTCTCAAGGATACTTGCTCTAATTTCAAACAAAACAAAAGAATTTTCACACTAACACATTTTCAAAAGCTTTCGAAGCAAATCTTTCAAACACTCTGACGTATGAGTCGAACTGAAATTTTTCAAAGAAACTTTTTTAAACCCACATTGAAAAGCAAACAAACAATTTTGAAAACACATTGAGCAAGTATCTAAGAGCCCATGGATAACCATGGATAGAAAGGGTGCTAACACCTTCCCTTTCTATAACCTACCTCCCGAACCGAGAGCAATCTCTTTAAGGAATTTTTCTGTGCTTTTGTCCTTTCCATTTGGAGAAAATAAAAGACGGTGGCGACTCTTGCTTACCGCGACATTTCGCGAACCAGCGTTAAACAGTCAGTTCCAGATCCACCGATCAGTTCCAGATCCATTCGAAATGCATCCACCTAAATTTCCTAGATTACCTACCTCAGAACTGGCTCTGGCTTGGTTTCCTCCATACCCTTGGTGGTTCACTTGCAAAGAAATGTTCAAATATCTTCAAAAGAAACCAAAGCCATCTGAGACTGTGACATGGGCTCGACATTGGCTCCACGATTTCCCAGGACATCTTCGCTATGACCTTTCTGCCATGTCGATTAAATCTGATCAAGGCACAGGTGCGAATGCTTGGGAAAATCCCAAATGTTTCTCATTTTCTATATTTTTAACTTTTGCCTTAATTGTTTCGATTTTCAGCCATCAGGATAAAGACTGTTGCTTCAAAGTCAAAAGAAGGGAGCGCCTCTCAGGCCTCTGTCGAAACCATTGATAATGTGACTCTATCCAACCCAACAACAATTACTGCAACAACAACAACAACAACAACACCAGTAATAACCAGTGCTCCAACTCCACAGGTAATCACTTAGCCTTGATGTTTCGAATACACTAATGTTTCATGATTTGCATCTAACTTATTGTTTAAATCTTTTCAGACCAACAAACTTCCGCCAACCACTCCAAAGAAGCGAAAAACAAACACTACTGAGGAAGACCCCAAGGCTGGAGGGAATTTACCAGCTGCTTCGAAGAAGAAGCAGAAGAAGGAAATTTCCAAAAGTGTTGTACCAACTAGTGTATCTGGACTCGATTCCAGGGATGCTGCTCCCTCACCTAAATCCAAAATTCCATCTTCGACCTCCAACGTAATGTTGGAACGCATAGCTAGCAACCTCTCTTCTGAGAGTCCACAGGTAAATTGAACTTTAAATCTTTGACGAAATAATTATTCATTACCTTGGTGCATGCTTTTAATATTCTTTTGCCTCTTGCAGGATATTTTGAATCCAGCTCTTACCACTTCGACTTCACCATCAAAAACTGCTGCTCCGATCAACTCTTCTCCTCAAGGGGATTCCAGCAATCTTGTACAGAACAAAGGTTCCTCCAATATGGCGGTTCTGGCTGGGGCTTCTGAGCAGCAAGATGATCAGAGTACTTCTCCTCCTCTAAAAGAAACAAATGAAGCAACGCTTCATGAATCTGCAGAGACTTTACAACGGACTTCTCTTCAAAAGTCCCCTCTTGAAACCCTTCAAGAGGATCCAAAGGACACTCACGCTGAAGGAGAGAAAGCTGATTCTGATCAAAGAAACGAAGAATCTGCAGAAGAAGGGTCTGAGGCAGGAGATGCCAACGATGGTTCGACTGCTGGGACAGAGTCAGATGCAAATAGCAGCGAGAACGAAGATATCGAAGTGGTGGATTTGGATGACGATGAAGAAGATAATGAGCATGAAACGAATGAAGGTGACGGTGATGCGACCAATAAACCCATGGAAGTCGAAATGGATGTGACTCCCCTGCGCGTGGAACTCCCTCAATCGTCTCTATCCTGAATGACTGAAGAGGAGCTTGCTGTCCTGAGACGAAATGACCCTATTGGATACATGAAGGCGAAGCTGGCTCAAAGGGATATTCCACCTGCTAGGGCTGGCACAAGTTCGACTAGCCATCCGTTGCCCACAGATGACAGAATTGTACTTCTTAACAGGATCAGGAGGATAATTCTTGATGTGGATTTGTTCGAAGTGCTCAAACAGGATAACACAGCTTGCTACACTATGAAGGATTTGCTTGCAAAAGTCAACCTTGCTACCTGCTCCTTTCCAGTTAGCACTATCTTGTTCGATCTTCAATCTTTGTTGGACAACGTGACTGGGTACCTTCTCCAGGATGAATTTGCTGCCAGAAAGGTTCAAGAAAAACGAACGGCAATGGATGCTGCTTATGAGCCTGCTTCGAAACTCTCTCAAGAAGCTGAGGATCGAGCCATGCATCTAAAGCAAGCAAAAACTGATTATGAGGCTCGAGCTGAGTCCATCCTTCTCTGGGAAAGGCAAATTCAGGAACTTCAACAGAAGGTTAAAGAGGCTCAAGAAAAACAATTAGCCTACGAAACCAATACTGCTGATAACCAATTCGAAGAGCTCCTCAACAAGGGGCTTGCAGAAATGGAAACTGCAGAACAACTCAAAGGAGAAGTGGCTACATTAGAGGGAGCAAGACGTTTTGCTCAACAATGGCTTGAGTCTTTTCGAAGTTCCTTCAACAGATTGAAGAATAATTCCTATTTCTAAATCTTAGTGTTGATTTGGTTAAAATTTGGTTTTTTGTATGTAACATTTGAACAACGCCATTTTGGCAACCCCATATTGCCATTTTGGCATTTTTATGATATTCTGATTACGTTGTTACTATTCGAATCTCCTGCAGGCGTGGCTTATATTTCTTTAAATATTTCCCATTAACCTTTAGGATACGTTTATCATCCATCAGCTCTTCGATTTCATATGCATTGTTTGAGAATACCTTTATTATTCGAAAAGGCCCTTCCCAATGAGGTGACCATTTACCTAACGTCTTATTTTTCTTGTCCATGGGCAATATGACTTTCCAGACTAAGTCATTAATAGTGAATGCTTTTCTTTTCACCCTTTTGTTATATGTCCTGGCCACTCTTTCTTTTTGTCTCATCAAGATTTCCAATGCATGTAATCTAACTTCGTCCAACTCAACTAACTCATTCATCATCATCTCCCAATATAATGCAGCTGGAATTTCGTTTTGCCTTTGAATTCGAACTGATTGTAGATGAATTTCTACTGGCAGAACTGCATCATGACCAAATGTGAGTTGGAAAGGCGTGGTGTTAGTAGCTTCTTTAGGAGATGTTCTACAGGCCCATAGTATTTGGTCCAAAGTTTTGTGCCAGTTCCTTGGCTTTTTACCAATATGTTTCTTAACTAACCCTATTATCACTTTATTAGCTGCTTCGACCTGATCATTTGCTTGAGCATAATATGGCGTTGATGTTAGTAATATAAACCCCATTTCTTGAGCAAATTCTTGCATCTTTCTACCAGTAAACACAGAGCCTTGGTCTGTGGTTATGCTCTCTGGCAATCCGAAGCTATAGATAATTTGTTTTTGTATAAACTCAATAACAGCCTCTTGATCAGCAACTATTAATGGTATTGCTTCGATCCACTTGGTAAAATAATCTATTCCTACCAAGATATATTTCTGTCCTTTAGACGAAGCAGGATTTATTTCTCCTATTAAATCCAATGCCCATCCTCTAAATGGCCATGGTTTAATGATTGAATGTAACTCACTTGCAGGGGCATGTTGAATCCCTGCATGTTTCTGACATTATTCACAACCTTTAGCAAAGTCTATACAATCTTTGAGCATGCTGGGCCAATACATGCCATATCGAAATAACAGCCATTTCATTTTATGACCTGCTTGATGTGCCCCACATGCCCCATTGTGGACTTCTGACAATGCTAAGTATGCCTCACTTTCTCCTAGGCACTTCAGTAATATGCCTTCTTGGGTCTTTTTGAACAATTTGTTTCCCATGAGGACATATGACAATGCTCTATATTTTATCTTCCTATCAACATTCAGAGTTGGGTTTGTTAAATAACTCACAAGTGGACTTCGCCAATCTGCATCTGATAAAGTGTTTATGGCTAATATTTCGAATCCCTGTTTCTCAGCATAACCCAATTTCATACTCTCTAGATCTGATGGTGTGAATCTAGTAGCTATAACTCTACCCCTTAATTCAACTAAATCCTCAAAGTTTCTCGCAGAAACTTTATAACCTGAAGCTAACTGTGCTAAGTCATTTGCTTCTTGGTTTTCTATTCTTGGTATATGTTGAATATCCATGTATTCAAATTTCCTAAGTAGCCTGTTAACTATGACAAAGTATATCATCAGGTTTTCCTTTATGCATTTATACTCCTTTGTTATTTGCTTGACCACTAATTCTGAGTCTCCTTTAATTTCGACTCTAGTTGCCCCCAATTCCAACAAAGCTTCAAGTCCAACAATGAGCGCTTCATACTCAGCTTCGTTGTTCGAGCAACGAGGACCATCTAATTTATACTTGAATTTTGTTGGAATTCCTTCAGGAGAAATTATAAGGACTCCAACACCACTTTCATTCCTGTGGGTCGAACCATCAAAGTATAATTTCCATGGTTGCATTTCGACGTAACTCATGACAGTCTGCTCAACCAATGAATGGTCCACAATGAAATCAAAAATCACTTGGCCTTTCACAGCTTTTAAAGGCATGAAAGTCAAAGAATATTCTGTTAAGGCTAAAGCCCATTTACCAACTCTGCTATGCATTATTGGTTTCGAAAGCATGTGTTTAATGACATCGAAATGAGATGAAACATAAACATCAACAGGCTTTATATAATACTTGAGTTTCATACAAGAGAAGTACAAACAGAGACATAGCTTTTCTAAATTGCTATATCTGGTCTCTGCATCATTCAATACTCTACTTAAATAGTATATGGCTCTTTCGATGCCATTTCTATCTTCTTGTGCTAACATACTACCTATACTAACTTCAGAGGCAAATATGTACAATCTCATGGGCTTTCCCCATGAAGGTGGAGACAAGATGGGAGGCTGAGAGAGGTATCTTTTTATCTTGTCAAATGCCTCCTGGTGGGCTTCGTTCCATTCGAAGGCTTGGCCTTGCTTTAAACGAAGCAACGGAGAGAAAGCTTGGGTTCTTCCACTCAGATTCGAAATGAACCTTCTGAGAAAGTTAATCTTCCCTAGCAAAGATTGTAACTCCCTTTTTGACGTAGGTGCTTTCGTCTCCATTATGGCTTTGGTTTTGTTTTGGTTGATCTCAATTCCTTTCTTGTGAACCACAAAGCCAAGGAAACCTCCAGCCTGCACAAAAAATGCACATTTAAGGGGATTCATCTTTAAGCCATGTTTTCTCATTCGTTCGAATGATTGGCTCAAATGATGCAAATGGGTTTCTACATATATAGATTTGATGACTATATCATCAATATACACCTGCATAAAGGTTTCAATGAAATCATGGAAAATCGAATTCATTTCCCTTTGATAAGTTGCCCCAGCGTTTTTTAAACCAAAAGGCATCACCATCCATTCGTAGGTGCCTAAGGCTCCTGGGCAACGAAATGCTGTCTTGGCAACATCTTCTTAAGCAATAAAAATTTGATTATACCCAGAGTATCCATCTAACATACTCAAGTATTTGAATCCTGCAGCAGAGTCTACTAGCATTTCTGCCACAGGCATGGAGTACTCATCCTTAGGGGTTGCAGTGTTTAAATCCCTAAAATCTATGCAGATTCTCAAAGAACCATTTTTCTTAATAACAGGTACTATATTTGCTAACCATTCGACATACCTTGTGGTTTTGATGAATCTGCAACGCAGCAACCTTTCGATCTCAGCTTTAATCTTTGTGAGAACCGCTGGTGTGAATCTTCTAGGAGTTTGCTTGATGGGCTTCTTGCCATCTTTGATTGGAAGTCTATGTTCGACTAACTCCCTCTTTAAACCAGGCATTTCGTCATAATCCCATGCGAAGTAATCTTTGTTTTTCTTGAGGACTTCGATCACTTCCTGCTTGAGGCCTGGGCTAAGTTTTGCACTTATGTAGGTTATTCTTTTCGTGTTTTCATCCCCTAAGTTCACTTCTTCGAGTGGATCCTGCGCCAACATTTTGGCACCTGAGTCTATGGGGTCCCTTTCGAAGCCTAAGGGTTCTTTATCATAGATGGCGTCCAGCCTTTGATCTATCTCAAGTTCTTTAAAGGGTGATCCTTTCGAGCCATCCCCACTTATTTCGTTCATCTTCACAGCCAGTTTATTCATTTCAGCCTCTAAGGCCGCCTTTGATTCGTTCTCAGCCATATAGGCCGAAATCCTTTTGAAAAAGGAGGACTCAGTCATGAGTAAGGTTGTCGAATTCCCAGCCTGCTGTTTGTCATAATTCCTCTTGTCAACTAAGTTGATTGTTGACATGAAGTAACTCTGGTCTGCTTTAATGTTTTCCACGATCCCATCTTCTCTCCATAAAACTAATCGCTGGTGCATTGACGAAGGAACTGCCCCTACGCCATGGATCCACTCCCTTCCCAGCAACAAGTTGTAGTTGGCCTTGGCTTCGATCACCATGAACATGGTGGGCCTACAGCTTGAGCCTATTGTCAAGTCCAATTGAACCACCCCCAGTGTTTTGCCTACTTTTCCTTCATAATTGGACAGAACCATGTTGTGTGGCTTGATGTCTCCTTCGCGTATTTCTAACCTTTTCAGCATGAAGTGGGGTATTAAGTTGACTGCAGCGCCCCCATCCACTAGAACCTTATTCACGCCATGGGCACCAACCTTTGCCCGAATAAATAGTGGCTTAAGATGGTTCTTCATAGCTGGTTCTGGACGTTCGAAGAACGCATTCTGCTCCTCGACAGCCCCATTGTCCATCACATAGTAGCACACAGGCCTATGCTTCATCAGGTCTATGGTATCTTCTTCCTCATATTCATCAATTTCAGTTTCCTGTCCAAACTCACAGGGAAGCACAGATACCACGTTGCAATTGAGGTTGAACGAAGACTCCCCCTCTGATTCGAAGTTGTCCGTTATCATATCTTCGTCTTCTTCTGGACCTGGAGTGTATTCCTTTGGTTCATCTAGTTGTACTTCAGAGAAAAGCCTCCTATTAACTGGGGGTTTGTCTTCAGTTTGATTTTTTGGTGTGGGTTTGTTGGTGCTAGATTCACCTTGGTTCTTTGTTGAAGTTGCCCCTTTATTTGCCACAGCTTCCCTCTCAGCCTTTCGAATTCTCTGTTGCCTTCGCCACTGGGATCTTGACATGGGGTTTCTTCCTTTGTAGTTCTCTAATCTCACCTCTTCCCTCTTCGCTATGTTGAATTGCCTTCTATATGTCATAGCATGGCGTGCATTTCGTTCGGTGTTTCTCCATTTGTCTTTGCCTTTGTCATTTCTGACTTGCAGCCATCTGTCTGTTGGCACTTCAACAGGGAGTTTGAACGTCACTCTTCGAGCACCCTTGGGATGAGGACTATCAGGCCTTCGTTGTTTGTATTTGTTATCGAAACGTGGGCCCATCTGAACAGTTTCTTGATGGTTCCAGCAAGGGGCGAAGGGGACTGTTTCGAAGGCTCTGGCCATGCTTTGATTATACACAGCAGAACACCTTGGGCATATCAAGCATTTGGTTGCCCCTCTATAGCAGCGAAACACAAATTCCAGCAAACTTTCTCCAGCCTTAGGATAACACCTAAATAGCTGGTTATCCTGGCGCCAGTTGTTGCCAGTTCGCGCCCTCTGTACCCTCTCGAAGTTCGCAGTGATTCTCTGATTGCAGAGGATGCTGCACTTAGGGCATAGTATCATTCCTGTATCTTCCTTGTGGCACATCATGAGGTAATCCTTGAGACTAGCATCTCCAGCATGATTATCCTCCATTTTATACTTCTTTTTTTCTAAGTATCTCTCTACCTCCTCCATCTCAGAGCGAGGTCTCTCCATATCCACCATGTTTACCTCAACATCCTCCCCCTTAGCGTCATCATCTCCCCATCCTGTGGGTTTTATATCTTCAATGTGGACCTTTGAACTCTCTGGGGCAGAATATTTGACCAAATAGTCAAATTTTCCACTGGGTTCCCCTAAAGTGTCCCATATTTCTTTGAGGGGAGGTTGGCTTCGTGATTTGGACTTTCTCCAATTCCAGCCTCAGGCCTTGAGTGACCTGTGTCAACTCTTGGTTTTGGTTTTCCTGGCCTTCAGTAGCCTGGATTTCTTTTGCAACAGCTAAATGTGCTGCTTCAATCGAAGTCTCTGGTTGCTTGTGGACGTCTTCAGTGACCCCCTTATTGACTTCGACTATCACCCAACTTTCATTTTCAGTACCTTTCTCTCCCACTGGAGCGTCACTTTGGTCAGCTTCCACCATGTTAATTTCTCCAATGCATGCAGGCTCGGAGTAATTGGTGTCTGCGACGTCCAAAGGGTCTTCGTCCACTTTCATTTTTGCTTTATCAGCAAACTTCAGTCTGCCATCTTTAATTGCATTCTGAATTAGGTCCCTGAAAAGAAAACACTGTGAGGTTTTATGGCCTAGGAAACTATGATATTTGCAAAATCCTCTTTTCTTTCTTTGATCTAAAGGAGGTATTTTGACATTTGATGGCACAATGAGTTGGCCATCTTTGACAAGTAAATCAAAAATTTCGTCACATTTAGTGACATCGAAGGTATAAACCTTCTTTGGGAATTTGTCACTTTTCTCATTTTCAACAATTTCTTTCCCTTTTGTGGGAACTAATAATTTGCAGGAGTAAGGTGGTGCCTGTTTCAATTCAGCGAGGTCGATTTCGACCTCTTTGAATTCGAATTCAGGATAATCTTCTGCTTCATTATTTCCAACATAGGAGATCCTTTCCTTCTTGTTATTTTTAAAGACTCTAGCCTTTTCGGCCTTTAGCCTTTCGACCTGTCGAACCCTATCGGCTAATTGAGCCATATCCCTCAAATATTGAGTGTCTAGTTTCTTTCGAATAGAGTAATCCAAGCCGCCAACGGCCATTTCGAATAACTCATGTTCAGGCACTACTGTGAAACATCTGGATTTCAAAATCCTGAATCTATTCAGATAATCATCTATGGGATCAGTGAACTTTCTCTTGACACTGGCTAGTTCCTTCAGACTTATTTTTGATTGTCCCATGTAGAACTGTTCATGGAATAATCTCTCCAAAAGAGCCCAAGTATCAATGGACCCAGGAGGCAAAGTGGTGAACCATGTGAAAGCGTTCTTAGTCAGGGAACTTGGGAAATATTTGATCCTGAGGTCCTCATTATTGGCTATATCTCCCGCTTCGGTTAGATACCTGGCTATATGTTCGACTGTTGACTCATTGGTATCCCCAGCAAACTTTGTAAACTTAGGGACTTTATATCCCCTTGGTAAATCAGTGTGCATTATGTAATCTAATATAGGGGAGGCATAATTTGGCCTTCTAATTCCTGTGTTGAGGCCATTCTGGGCCATGATTCTCTCTATCATGGTGGTTAAATTATTTTCTGCCAAGATGTTATCGTTTCGAATTCTATGAACGACTGCATCAGCATCTTGATTTCGACCCACCATGACAACCCCTCTAGGTTGTTCTTCTTGAAACTCTGGGACTTCCAGCCTTTCGACCCTTGCCCCCGGTTCCATAATTTCCCTTTGTGGGCCTTGGATCATTGGGGCTTCTAGCCTTTGTGCCCTTGCCCCCAAATTAACCTCCTCTCTGGCTGGTCTATAGGTTGGGTCGTTAGCAACTTGTTCTATAATAGGTACGTTCGCTCGAACTCCCGCCTGATTCTACCTACGCCTCTCTGGGGGAGCGAAAAAATCTGCTATTCGACTCATATTATCTTCGTTTTCTCTGTTTGTCACAGTCACATTTTGTACTATTGGGGCAAATATTTCCTGCATAGTTTGTGCTAATACCCCTATCATATTATGGTTACTGTCATCCATTAATTGCCTAAAAGCCAACTGGTTTTCTGTGGTTAAAATAGGCATTGCACTATAACCCACTGACCCTTGGTTATTTGTCATAAACTGATTTGCCCCAGACCCAGACCCTAATTGTGGTGATGAATTCGATGTGGAATTGTGTAAGCCTGCCATAAAAGATGTTGGCATTCCATAAGAGGAATTTCTGGTTCTATTACCATCGAAACCGGGTGGTCTAGTTAGTGGGGTGGCGAAATGGGTTTGTGTCCCTGATGGTGGGACGAATCCCCCAGGATAACCAATGGTTCCAGTATTTCCTAAGATCGAACTATTAGTTGATATACCACTTATTCCATTAGTGGTTATATTACTGGTAGAGGATGCAACAGATTGTGCATTCGAAGGGATCACATTAGATGTTCCCATCGAAGCGGACATATTAGTGCCTGTTGTATGTGGGGCATTTTGTTCCCCTTGTTGATTGTCCGAATTAGACATCTTGTTCAAACGTTTTCTTCTGGATAAGGGTTGGTTGCTATTGGTTATTCTACCACTTCTAAGGTTCATAAAATAAGAAATTTATCACTCAGAGAGTAATTTTACCAGGTTACGTCTCAACAATTTGTATTTTGTTCTAAGTTTCGTAATGGCCAACGACGGGTCCCACCGGGTGTGCCAATTTGTTTACAGTGATTTCTGGTAAACAACCGCTAGTCCTCCAAACTATCGAATAATCTTACTGACTGTTATTCAATCTCTCTGGTAACTCGCAAGATCGACTAGATTGATCCTAGGATGTATTGGTCATTTGGATAACTCTCATTATAGAACTGGTATTCATGGTTGGTATTTAGAATGTTGTGTAGGTGTTTAACTTACTTCGATTACTCTATTAAAGATCTAAAGGCGTGATCAAGTAAATGTGCGTGAAACTAAATTGCATGAATAAAGTTCAATTGTAAAGACATGTAAAACTGCATAAAAGACAAGTAAATGACTTCGAAGCATAAAAACATGTAATGTAAAAGATTCTCTGGAATGTAAAAGATTCGAAATATGAAGAAAGCGTTTAAAGGCAAGAAAACAGTAAAATGACTTTAAGTGAAAAAAGGTGTTCGAATGATAAAAGCTTGAAGATAAAGGCATGAAACATACAACAGTTTCTGAAATGTAAAGTATTTGAAATGGAAAGAAAGCATTTAAATGTAAGGCATCAGTAAAAAGACTTCGAATGAAAACATTTTAATGCAAAAGCTTTTGAATGGTATTGACATGAAGATAAAGGAAAATACTGGAAATGATAAAGAGTTTCATTAAATCATAAACACTTGGTGTTATCATACGTACATTGCTCGTGCATTCGTTTCCCTAGCCATGTGGTATTTTGAATGTTTACTGAGTTTTTTGTACAATAGATATGACACATGAAATCCTAATGCTAAGACTTCTATTTATACTACTTCGACCATAATGGTCTTGCTATAAGATTCTGCCACGTTCAGAACATGCAGAGCAATGCCTCTCCCTAGCTTCCACGCGTCTACGAATGCTCCAGCGCATATATTTCAAATTTCGAACATCCCGCTTGCATTTGAATTTCAAATGTTTTGGCACTTCTTCGCTTCGAACGCATTTCTTGGACACAGCCTTGTTAACATTTTGAGACTTCTTCGAATATATCCTCATAACTGTCACTCGAAGCTCCAAGCTTTGATATGCCCATTCGAAGCACTGCTTCTACCATTTCGAAACATGACATCTTGCTTTATTCCAATCGAAACGTCCAATTTGCTTTGCTTCTAATAATATCATCAAAATCTTCAGCCAACACCGCCCGATTATGTTTTAACTGCACCAACAATATGGCAGAGTATGAAGCGTGCATCATGGGCCTTCGAGCAGTTATTGACCTGAGGATTAAGTTCTTGAGTGTATTTGGAGATTATGCTCTAGTGATCAGTCAGATCAAAGGAGGGTGGGACACGAAGCACCCAAATCTTATCCCTTACAAATAGTATGTACTGACATTGCTCCCACACTTTGAGGAGATAACCTTTGAACACTTCCCAAGAGAGGAGAATCAGTTAGCGGACACGCTAGCTGCCATGTCTTCTATGTTCAAGGTCAGGTGGGACAATGAAGCTCCCCAGATTACCATCGAGAGGTTGGAAGAACCCGCACATTGCTGTGACATCGAGACTAAAGAGGTAGCAGATAAACCCTGGTTTCACGAGGTAAAGAGGTATCTCGAGGCTCAAGAGTACCCCGAGGGTGCATTCGTTAATGATAAGAAGTTTATGAGAAGGTTCGCTGTGAAATTCTTCATCAGTAATGGGATCCTTTACAAGCATAACCATGATTCAACCTTACTGCGATGTATGGACAAGAATGAGGCAGAAAGAATTATGGCAGAGTTACATGAAGGTACCTTCGGAACTCATTCCAGTGGACATACCATGGCAAAGAAGATCCTACGGGCTGGATATTACTGGTCCACTATGGAAGCCAATTGTTATCAGCACTCTCAGACCTGTCACAAGTGCCAAGTCTATGCTGATAAAGTACATGTACCTCCAATTTCTCTGAATGTTTTGACATCTCCTTGGCCTTTTGCAATGTTGGGCGTCGATATGATCGGCAAGATCAGACCTACTGCGTCCAACGGACATCGTTTCATTCTGGTAGCTCTTGATTATTTCACGAAGTGGGTTGAGGCAGCTTCCTTTGCTACAGTAACCAAGAACACCATGGCACAGTTTATCCGACACAATCTGGTCTGTCGATATGGTGTACCGGAAAGGATCATTACGACAATGGTACAAATCTCAACAATACGATGATCACCGAGCTCTGCAAACAGTTTAAGATACAGCATCACAACTTTTCTCCCTACCAGCCGAAGATGAATGGGGTTGTTGGAGCGGCTAACAAGAACATCAAGAAGATCGTGTAGAAGATGACGGTGACATGCAAAGACTGGCATGAGATGTTACCATTTGCTCTTCATGGGTACCGTACCTCGGTAAGAACATCGACAGGGGAAACACCTTACTCTTTGGTGTATGGCATGGAGGCAGTCTTACCCATTGAGGTCCAGATACCCTCTCTCAGGATTATGAAAGACGCGGGTTTGAGCGAAGATGACTGGATCCAGACTCGACTTGATCAGCTGAACTTAATCGATGAAAAAAGGCTTACTGCTCTTTGTCATGGTCAGACATATCAAAATCGAATGATCAAAGCTTTTAACAAGAAAGTCAGACGTCAAGAATATCAAGTTGGGGATCTGGTGATCAAACACATCATACTACCGCAAGGGGATCCCAGGGGAAAATGGACCCCTACATACGAAGGGCCATTTGTGGTTAAGAACATTTTCTCGGGAGGAGCTATGATTCTAACCACCATGGATAGTGACGACCTTCCTCACCCCATCAATGCAGACATAATGAAAAAATACTACGCCTAATCAAAGACCCGCTAGGTTGACTGGCCTAGGCAAAAATAAGGGCTTCCCGGCGAACCAAAAGGGTTCGGGCAAAAGTAAGGGATGAAAATGAAAAAAAACTGTACACCGGCAAGTCGAAAACCTGAAAGGCGGCTTGGGCAAAAAAGGGTATCCCGGTGGACTGAAAACCCGAAAGGGCGGTCCAGGCAAAAATTAGGGATCAAAGCGTAACACTATGTCTCATTGGACCATATTGCAACCAGACTTCGGTATCGACTATCAAGCTCGGACAACGCCAATCAATCTGATCTACCTTCGACCAAGTAGCAAAGTGATGAGACGCTCGAAGATATAAAGGCAATAGCAGAGTTGGAACCCAATGGGATTGTTCACATAACTGTTTTTCTTTCTTTTTCACAAATTGTATAATTTCTGTCCTTCGGCGGTGTTCTCTTACTAGGACGTTCGCCTCTTTGTACAAAAACGCCTATTACAGACCAACTTCAAAATCAATACAATTCATCTTCACAAGAGATTTCGACTTGTTTTTCTTTTTATGTTTTGTTTTGCAAGAACGTCCAATGATTCATTTTTGATATATGCATTTGAAAATAATTGTTGCTCATAAATATTTACACAAGAAACAAAAGACAATTACTCGTAATTCCAAGAACAGGGGAAAACAAGAAGTGTCCAAACCTTACGGTTGCTCTACCCACCAGGTACAGGGATAGAACCAACTTGAGAATATGACTAAGGGTACATGCACTCCCCGCAGAGTAGGAAGTGTCCAAAGACAATGGTGTTAACTCCACCCAGCCGAGGTTCGTAATCGCGAATGAGTCGGAAAATTCCCCCAAGCATAGTTTATTTGTCACCAGCAACGGTAATTCATCCCCAGCTGAGTTTATTTCTCCAAATCGGCAGATCGTCCAACATAGTATCTCTCTTCCCCACAGAGTCGTTCTCCCATAGGGTTATTCTCAAATAGGGTCTCTCCCGGCGGAATATTCTCGAGCAGAACAGACTCAAGTCTCCAGCTAATCATCTTCTGTCACTAACCCTAGCGAGAATGAAGAAATCATCTCTTTGTACTCTCCAGCAGCAGTCCAGGATCTATTCTCCCCAGCCGGAGAATATCACAAGAACGTTGCATATCCATACATCGTGGCATACGCATGTGCATCATACAGCACAATCTCATTTATTTTGAGAACATCATTACTCAATACATTTCATACATCATGACATTACATACAACTAACTCTTTACCTTTCAGGGAAAGATACAATCAAGTCCTCACGAGTTTTCTCTAGAGCAGTCAAATCAATGCTAAGATTTCAATTCCAGTTCAAGCTATGAAGCCCAGAAATCGACTGGATAATATCTTGATATCTCCAGAATACTACAAAGCCTGGAATCGACCAGATAGTGGTATATATTAAATATAAGCTTTGAAGCCCGGAGATCGACCGGAAAACAGCTTAACCCTCAGCAAGTTATTGTGAAGCCTGGAAATCGACCAGATAACAATAAAAGATACCATGAAGCCTGGAATCAACCAGATAATGGTATAAGACGCTGTGAAGACTGGATCATGACCAGATAGCGGCAAAGGATACTGAAGCCTGGGACACGACCAGATAACAGTATAAGGTACTACGAAGCTTGGAATTCGACCAAATGGTAGTTTACTTGGCCAATTACCATGAAGCCCAGAAATAGACCGGATATTAGTATGCCTTAAATTCAAGTTGAAGCCCGGATGCGACCGGATAACAACTTGATTCCTTCTGATGCCTGGAGCACGACCAGATAAGAATTGAGAAATTGCAAAGCCTGGAGAACAACCAGATAGCAAGTTTAATTTCATCTCCCCACTAAGTCATTGTAAAGCCTGGAGCACGACCAGATAGCAGTTGGTCTTATTTTCCTTAGCAAATCACTGAAGCCTGGAGCACGACCAGATAGAAGTTCATTTTCACCTCCTCTACTAATAGATGATTCCCAAGTAGAATAACGAACGACTGAAGCTCCTAAAATTCTATTCCTTCCAAGACATGGACTAGCACTCCCCAGCGTAGTCCTCCTCGACAACAGGTATACGGGCTCTCGCAAAGGAATCTCTTATGTGGTCCACACTTTCTCTGATGGCATCTTTAAGCCCATATTCTGACATCAACCTCTAAATGGAATCTATAAGCCTATTCTCGATATCGCAAAACAAGTACCGCTTCATGCGAGTGCAAATTTCTGGGCACTCTAGTGTTTAATCATCTTCCATCGTCGGATCACGAAAGGCAGACAAACCAATCTACATCCTCAGGTTTAAGAAGATTGAACAGGGGCAGTTGTTGTACCCCAAAATTTTCCCTCTCATATTTCTCTATACATTTCAAGTGAGGTCTTCAAATTGCTCATGGAAGTCCACGGGTTGACCAGACAAACTCTCTCCTAAGATAGTCTACCTCAAATTAGGGTTTAATTTTGCACCAAGGTAATTGAGTCCAAAGGATCCCAAATTCTCACCATTGCCCTAATATGTTCACAATATCATTCATGTCAAGTTTCAAGCCTTGCAGAGGAAGTCTGCTCAGTCAATTGCTCAAAGGCCTGAAATTTGATTGTGCTAGAGCAAAAGTCAATTGTGGCTTGCATACAGTCAAACTTCAATATTTTTGGTCAATATTATCATTTTGAAGTATAATTCATCATTTGATCAAGGTATGATCATGATTCCTCAAGGGTTGCTCACAATTCATCAAAACCCAAAAGTTGCTAAATTAGGGTTTTGTAGGAAAAGTCAACTCAACTTTAACCAAGCATAACTTTCTCACACTTTATAAAAAATGACCCATCCAAAGCTCATTTTGAAGACGATGTAATTCCCTACAATCCATCTTCATCTCCCAAGTTCAAAATATGCACTCACAAGAAGATATGAATTTGGACATTATAGGTCATTTTGGAAAGTCAACAAAACACCTTTTAGGTCAAAGCTTCATACATGAACATGGAAGAATAAATTGAGATGAGACAAAAAGGGTTGCTTAGAGGACATACCAAGCTTTCTAAAAAGTCCAAGAACACATCTCTAGGGTCAAAATTGAGAGAGTTATTCATTGGCCAAGTTGACCTTTTTTGCAAAATTGCCAAAAGTCAAATGTGTCCCAAATTGCAATTTTTGCCAAATGGGCCCAACTTTTTATGCTTGCATTGAGTTTGTAATGTGACCCACGGACCATGATCCCTTCCATTTGTCATTCTTTCTTTTTTTATCATTTATTTTGATTTTATTTCAATTAAATCAAATAAAATCAAAACAAAATCATGAAAATATCAAAAACTAATCAAAGCTTGAGATTTTGTGCATGTTTAGGTCTATTATACAGCTGCAGATGGAATCAAATCGTGCAAGGTTCATATGGATACAAAAAGATTGCATTTTGCTTGATTTGGAAAGATTTGCACAAAGGATCAAATCATGAATCAATGGTCTTAATTGGAAAATATTTGATACAAGTTTGCAACCCTAATTCGTTCTAGGGTACATAAGGAACAATGACAGACCAAAAACAAAGAGATTGGAGGCGTGCAAGAGAGAGTGAGCAAATTTCAAAAAATTCAAGAAAAGAGGCACACTGATTTCTAAGTTGCAGATCACTTCAAGGCTTTCTAGTGATCCCAATCGTTTGTTGGACGTCCCAGGATCCTATTTCAATCGCTAGTAAGCTTCTCCATGCTTTGAAACACACTGTAAGAGTCCCACGATTTCCATGTTTTCTTGAATTCGAATATCATAATTCTAGCACATTTAGCATGATTCATTGATATATTCTTAAACCTTATGATGTTTGCAAGCTAATGGCCATATTTAATTGCATTTTCATTAACTGTACAACAAAGTGCCATGGTTAGGGTTTTCTCTTTGTGTTTAGGGTTTTCTTATACAGGGACAATTGGCCATTAATAATGGTACCATGATGCTCGTGAGGTTGCAACGAGTTGATTGGTACCATTGTTTTGCATTTATCATGCTTGTATAGGATTTTGGAAAGGCACAGGGATATACCTACACCCAGGTGACCGTAGGTAAAAGTCAAGAAACTTTTAGCAATGGTGTGAGGAAGAAGAAGGATAACGTGGCGCTCCATGACTCGTTCATTTGAATCTGCACGCGTTTCAGAATTTGATTTTTGTTTTTATCATATTATATTTCTTTGTTATCAATTATACAACTAAGCAAACCAGCTCAGCTGGTAAGCGCGCAGTGTGATTATGTTCAAGGACCTGGGTTCGATCCCCAGGTCCCAACATTGCTTCCTATTGTTTTTCTTTGCATAATCAGGTATGTTAGCCTCCCATGTACCCACCATACGTCATCAATATCCCAACCATCAGATTATCAATATGCCAGATCCAAGGCTTCTCATATGAGGGCCTACCATACACCCAGTCAAGCATGCCTATGGGATTGTGAAAACTCAATGGGGGCCATCAGCAGTTGGGCCCAGATTTTCCATCAGCACCCCCTCCTTTGCTATTTACCACCAGGCCCATTCTTATTTCTTTCTTTTTTCTTTTAGTTTAAATTAATTTGTTTAAATATTTTCTAACACAAATCAAATTCTTTTTTTCACAAAAAATCATAAAATAAATTTCACAACTTTAGAATTAGGTTTTTTTATTTTATCAAATTTAATTTAATGTTAGTTTAATTTAATTTAGGATTAATTCTAACTTTTTCATGTATTTAAAATCAATTAGAAACAATTAGGGTTAGCTTGATTTAATTTTTATTTCTTTTCTCAAATAAAACAAAAATACAAAAATAGGTCGATTTAATTATTATTCTTAAATTTAGATTAATTAGTAATTAGTTTTTTTATTTGTTCAATTAAACTTTGTTTTCTCAAAATAATCAAAAACCAAAAAAAATGATTTTTCTTTTAATTAGGCTTAGTCGGGGTCAAAACCTTAATTCTCTCGTTTCAATTCATCGCGCGCGTTTATTATTTTTGCCAATATTAATGTAACTGCTGACAGTATGTAATAGTTTAATTAGGATTTTCTTTTATTTATCGTTTTACGGGATTTTGGCTATGTAATTAATCCCCTACCCCGAAGCCTTGTAATAGCGTAGTTTTATTTCTCGCATTTTAATTCTCGTAAATATTAACTGTTAGATGTATGTTAATAGGATTGTATGACAAGATTGCATGTTAATTTAAAATGGCTAGCAAACCCTAATGTGCAAAGATAATAACTTGAAATCAAATCACTCGCACATGCGCACTCCTAGGGTATACTCTCACTTCGGTTGCCTTCGGTAAACGATCATTAAGTATAGGGTGTCTTAGTGGTGGCCCTCTTGTCTAAACAAAGATCAAACGTCCCGTTCGGAAATGTTGCCTCAGAAAGGTTACCTTGGAAATGTTGCCTCGAATATGATCTTAAGACATTAGGGTTATTACTAAGACGTCCTAACATTGCTTTAGTGATCGTACGTCCCTTTCGAATTGACCCTTACAACTCCAACGATGGTGCTTCCTATTTCTCAATAGTAGGGTAGCATTGTCTAAAGGAAACGAGAATAGAAACAATCTTTTTTCGAGTAGGTAGATGCTAGTAGGTACTTGCTTAAAATCAACTTTTTCACACTTACACCTTTTTCAAACAAAGTTTTCAAAACACTTCGTAACACTCTTGAAGACAGAAGCAAGGGTTAAAACGAAGTAAAACAAAACTTTTCAAAACACAAACACACAAGCAATTTTAAAATGATGATCAAGTACCTAAGAGCCCATGGAAAACCATGAATAGAAAGGGTGCTAACACCTTCCCTTTCTATAATTTACCCCCCGTACTCAAAATCTCGAAAAAGGAATTTTTCTGTACTTTTTTCCTTTCCAGTTGGATAAAATAAAATTCGATGGCGACTCTTTCTTACCGCGACATTTTACGAATAAAAAACGCAAAACATAAACCATCATTTTTCAAAATAGTCGGTTCTACCACCGTATCACACTTGTCATTCGCATGAGGGTATTATTTGTCATAGTAGTATTCATCTTCAGAACCCTGATTATTTCTACCTTTAGGCTTGATGCTTCTACCATCCTCTTATTGGTTATCGTCTTCCTCAGAGGAAATATCATCCACTTAAGTTGGTTGAGCACGACCTTTGAATCTTCTCCCCATATTGAGGATAACAGTCGGCTTTTTAGTCTTCTTTTTCTTGGTGACGAGCACCATTAGATCTTTTTGTCCCTGTCCCAGATTCAAAAGAGTCTCTTGAAATTGTGCATGCTGAGCTTGGAGGTCCTTAATAGTTTATTCGAGGGCCATCTTATACTGAAATAAATAGTAAGTAGATGAGAAAACGTATATGAAAAACATGTTATATAATGATGCATGATTTGTAAATGCAATGTTTTCAAGGACCTTAGGAGATTTAAATTTGCTAACCAAGAGGAAACAGAAACAAAGATTTTTATTAGTAAGTTTAAAATCATAATTGCCTCTCAGGCTTACAATGAAAAAAAAGGGTCTCAAAGAGACTACAATACGAACTCCCAAAACCTAAGACTCAGATCTCCCACAGAAGCTTCCTCTTTGTGTTGATGTATGCATTAAGACTTCGCTCCTCGTTAAGTTGCTTTGTGAGCTCCAAAACTTTATTTTCACTTGCATATGATTGAGTCTCAAAGGTCTCCCATTCTTCCTTGAGTTGAATCCAGGACTTCCGCAATTCTTCAAGGTCAGTGGGCATGTCTGGATGAAGGATGGTGTGAGAAACGTCTCCTTCGATAATAGGCTCCATGATTACTGGTAAAATAACATGATATGACATCATAAGGTTTTAAGCACGAGTTCGTACCCATTTGAGATAGGGCTCCAGAGGGATGGAGTTATTCTGTCTTAAAGCTTTACTATCAATATTTCTTACCATGCCCCAAGCATGTATAAGCCTTTGACGATAACCTTGAGGACCATTTTCGTAATCGAACACAATATCCTAGATAAGCGTGTCATGAGGACCATTTCTTCAAGCATAACCAAATTGGCGCAGAGCCAGAGAAGGGTTGTAAGTAATACCTCCCCCAATGCCAAGGATTTGAACATTAGGTAATTCCCCATAACGGTCAATGATAGTGATATCCTCATGAGATCGGGAATACTAGTAGATGTCTATGAGAAAGTGACATTATTCTTTGCGACCACCTTAAACCTTGTTCATTCTTTAGTATTGAGCGGGGAATGTGCAGAATAAACCACCTGGATAGAAAAGGTATGCAACACATGAGGGTTCCTCGCCTCTTCATGGTACGAGTGTGAAGAGAATGCAGAATATCTCCGAGCAAGGTAGGCACAGGATTACGAGCAAGAAATATTTTGATGGTGTTCACATCTATGAGTTGGTCTGGATTAGGTAATAGTACCAATCCATAGATTAACAAAGCCAAGATCTCCTCTAAAGCCTAAAAACTCATAATATCCAGAAATAGTTGAGCCTTCTCTACCAGAAATTTAGCAAGAAAACCTTTGACTCCACTTCTCATTTCCCAATTAGATACAATGTCGGACCGCTTTAGATGTAAGGCTGCTGCAATGTATTATGGCTTTGGATCTTCCTCTAAGCCGGTGAAGGGTGTCTGATCAAGAACATGTACTCTCAGTAATTGGAGAACTCCTCCATTGTGGGTACCAACTGATAATCTGGAAAGGTAAAACAGTGATGCGCAGGGTCAAAGAACTGGAATAGAACACTCATCATGTCTTTGTCAAAACCTGGGGTAACCAAACTGAGTAGTCGACCATGCCTTTTAATGAATAGAGAGCTTTCGGGAACTCTTGAGACTAACTCCTTAAGCTGATGAGGCACCCTTATAAAGTTGATCCATATAGTGTTTCCGCATGCGGAGGCCATAACCTACAACAAAGAACAGATATAAATCCCTTGGTCCTTTAAATGGTTAGTGAAATGATATGGTATGATGTCATGATGTTATGATGTCATGTTTGAACAATTAATCACACATAAACAAAACACACAAGGCCTTAGGTTTAAGCTTGCATGGATTTTGTAGGTAAGTACCCTCTTGAAGTTTTAGTTGGCTCAACCTGTCCTAAAAGAAGTAACCGAGTTCTAGGAGCCTCAATATCACTAATCTTTCTCCCGGTCATTGTTTCAACACAAGCATCTGATTTACGACCAAATATCCCGAGAGTCCAACCTTAATGAGTGTAGTATCAAGTATCAACCAACTTTAATCTGCACCAAAGTCATCTATCTCACTACTTTCTAATGGATAAGTTGTGTCAACTAAGGTTATACAGTCAGTTAGTGCTTTATGACACCACGCGGCAGCCCAACATTCTCCTTGACTTAACTCAAGGGACACTGACACCAACCAATGTGTCACACTAATGTAGCCATCGCTTCAACCATATCGGTATACGCCGTACAATTTTCACGATCTATTGCTACTTACCTAAAATACCCCCAGACCCGGGTATAAGATCTATACAAGATATAAACCCAAGGATATCCCGAAATATAAAGCATACAAGGCAAACAAGTAAAGCAATAAAGGTGATTTGGCTATTAAGGTAACCCCACTTTTAGTTCTCCCCACCAGAGTCGTAGATTTTGTAATACGGTGGGAGAATTTACCTTTGGTTTTGTGTTTTATTGCAAATGTTGTAGATAGCAAGAGTCGCCACCAACTTTTCTTTTATGTAATAAAGGAAAGAGTGAAAAGAACATGAAAGACCTTTGAGAGTTTTTCTGAGTTCGGGGGGTAGGTTATGAAAAGGGAAGGTGTTAGCATCCTTTTCATCCGTAGTTTATCTATGGGCTCTTAATCGCTAGCTCATTTTGAAAATACTTTGTGAATGTGTGTTTGAAAATATTTGAAATGTCTAAGTTCGACAACTTTGTAATGATTCTCGTATCGTTGAGAATGCATACAAAGTGTTTATTTTTGAAAATATTTTGGAAAAGAGTGTATGTGTGAAAAATGTTTTTTTTGTTTGTGAGCAAGCGACTACGAGCTATCTACCTACTCAAAAAGTTTTTTGCGTTATTTTCCTCTTCCTTTAGATAGTGTTATCCTACCATTAGTTAGTAGAAAGCCCTATCATTGGATGTTTAAGGGACATGTGCAGGTCACCGTACAGTCATAAAAGCAACTAGTATGGCACTTTAGCAATTTGTCGTAAGGGACTAAGATCGTATACCTAAGACAGCATCGAAGGGTCATCGGGGGTGTTGTACCCCAAAATTTGCCCTCTCATTTATCAAGATTTTTCCTCACAAGACTTCTTGGACTCCAGACAGGATTAGGGTTTGCTCAGCTCAAAACCTCATCTTGCACTGATGACCTGAAATTAGAGTTTGAGCTTGCACAAGGATTTTTGGACCATCAATGCTTCATGTGACTTTCATACATCATGTTGGACCTCTAATATTTCTCATACCAAGTTTTAGGCCTTGAACCACATTTTTGACCAGTCAATTGGACAGTTGACCTATAAATCAACTGTATTGGGGGAAAAGTCAACCATGGCCAATTTACAGTCAAACTTCATAATTTTTTATCCAAAACAACATTCTAGGCTCCTATGTACCATTTTATCAAGTTTGGATCACAACTCCCCAAGAAATTTGATCAGATCATCAAAAGGGCAAAATGGTCAAAATTTGGGTTTTGACTGAGAAATGGTAGTTTCTGATTTTTAACCTAACCAATGGCCAATTAGGTTCAAGAATTATTTCAAGGACTCAATAGCATCACCTTGACCAAATCACATAGTTCAAAAGATCTCAAATGCATAGGATTGACAGATGAATTTTGCAGTCAACTAATCAAAAGTCAACTGTACACTGAAAAGTCAAACTTTGACTTTTTGGTCAAAATCAAGTGCCAAGGGTCATAATTCATCAAGATATGTCAAAATGTGAAACTTGTTGATCAAGAAAATCAATTTTGCAAATTAGGGTTTTAATTTGAAATTTTTTCATAACTTAGAATTTTTCTAAGTATGGAAAATTTCTTATTTTTTCCCAACTTTTTCACCATGATGCAATTGGATTCAAATAAAACTTCCAACATGAAAGTTGTAGTCCTCCATGAAATCTATAACTCTGATTCACAAAGTTTTCCTAAAAGATGCTTGGATCTCAAGTTATGATTTTGTGAATAGGGGTCCATGAACTAAAAGACTTAGTGAAAATTTCCCCTAATTTAGGCAGGTTTTTGACCTAACTTCATGGGCATTTTTCACCTAGTTCCAAGAGGTATCTAAAAATGAATTTCAAAGATGTATTGTAGAGCATGTTACAAGATTTCCAAAATGTTAAAGAACTCCCCAAGATCATTTGTGGTTACGGAGAATCAAAGAAGAGAAAATGGCAATTTGTCACTTTTGTTCAAGCCATGTTTACAATGCTTCAAGTTGCAAATCAGTTCCTAGCATGATTGTACCTTGCATTACAGGTCTTAATCCCTTCTACACTTCATAATTTAATTCTAACTCAATGGATAATGGCTTTATTTTGATCTTTGGAGCATTGTACAAAAGATTAATCCATAAATGGCATAAAGTTCACAATACCATTTTGATAAAGCAAGCTTTTTCAACTTTATCAGCCTTGAGCCTTGGACTTGTTCCTTGGATGCAGGCATTTTCCACAGATAACAAGCAACTTGTACCAACTCTATTCATCTAGCAAGCAAGCCTGTACAGGCCTTTGGCATAAGTCATTTCAACTTTCTTTAAAAGCAAGCAAATTGGCAAAAGTCAAGATAACTTGTCCATCTGATAAAGGCAAGTGTGATAGGGTGGGAGAGAACTGACTGTTTCTTGGAATGCTGGTTCGAGTTTTGCATTTGTGTTTGCAAAATATCGCGGTAAGCAAGAGTCGCCACCGACTTTTATTTTATCCAACAAGGAAAGGAAAAAAGCACAGAAAAATTTCTTTTTCGAGATGTTTCTCGGGTTCGGGGGGTAGATTATAGAAAGGGAAGGTGTTAGCACCCTTTATATCTGTGGTTATCCACGGGCTCTTAGGTACTTGCTCATAATGTTTTCAAAATTTTGCTTTCTTTGTGATTGTGGGTTTGAAAAAAAGTCTTTGTTTGAGAAAGAGTGTAAGTGTGAAAAGTATTTTTGTTTTTGAAAGAGTAAGTACTTAAGAACCATCTACCTACTCAAAAAAGGAATCATTATATGCTATCTTCCTTTAGACAATGCTATCCCACTATGAATGAGTAAGTAGCATCGTCGTTGGAGTTTTAAGGGTCAATTCGATTAAGAGACGTGCGGTCACAAAAGCAATGTTAGGACGCCTTAGCGGTAACCCTAATGTCTTAGATCATTTATTTTGAGGCAACAATATCTGAGGCAACCGTTTCGAGGCGACTATGATCTTTGGACAAGAGGGCGACCTCTAAAACAACCTATACTCAATGACCGCGTACGAAGGCAACCAAGTGGGGTGTACCCTAAGAGTGCACATGTGCGGGTGTGTTGTTTTCAGTTATTTTTGTCTTTGTACATGTCAATGGTTATCTATGTTGATTTTAGGTTTAAACGTTCAATCTTGTCATGCATCCCTATTATCAAACATCTAACAGTTTATAAGTTGCGGAAATTAAATTGCGGAAATTTAACTAACTATTACAAGGCGTCAGGTATTTACATCGCCAAAAGCAACCCTTTGAAATTTAAATGCGGAAAATAAATAAAGCGATAAAAATAGTCCTAATTATCTATTACATTCCGGGAACAAATACAATATTGAATAAAATGGAACGCGTGCGGGAAATTAAATCGAATGCGAGTTCTAGGGTTTTGACCCTTTAATATTAAAGAAAAGATTTTTTTGGTTATTTTTGAATTAAGAAAGAAATTAAACTAAGTTAATTATTAAATTAATAAATAAGTTAATTAATGAATGAAAATAAATATTTTTGGTTTTTTTGTTATTTAAAGAAAGAAATAAAAATGGATCAATGTTAATAAAAAACCCTAATTAAGTCTAATTGATTTTAATTATTGAAAAATACATTAAAGTTAACCTAATTAAAACTAAATTAATTAATTAATATTGTTAACAAAAAATAAAATACTGAAATTTAATTTAATAAAGAAAATATTTTTTGTTTTTTAATTTTATGAAGAAAAAGATTTGATTGGTTAGTTATTTGAAGGAAAATAATAAAAATAGCAATTAAAACAAAATAAACAAAATAGCAAAAGGAAGAGGTTTGGGCCTGTTTGAGGGGTCTGATTAGCAATTCCATGGCCCAATTGGCGCTGGCCTGGTTGACTTTGTGAGATTCCCTGTGCGCCCTTTGACTTGGTCCCATGGTAGACCATCATCTTGGACCACCAGATTTGGCCCTAGGGCCATCTGGCACTTTGATGTGTGAGGGAACATGATACACCACGCGCTTGGATTTGCACTGGATAACCTGTAGAAGAAATGTAACAAAGCATTTGGAGGACCTGGGATTCGAACCCAGGTCCTGTTGGATATTGGATGCACGCCACTACCACTGCGCCACTTTGTTCTATTTGTCAATATATTAATCAACAATAATAATATGGGATAATGGATTAATATGCCAGAACAAAAAATAAAAACGCGTGAATTATGAACCAGCCACTGGGGAGATGACACGCCATCGTCCCCTACCTCCAACCCTGTAACTTTACCTGCAGATTTAGATCCGCAGCTAAATTCGCAGGTCGTTCCCAAAATCAATTCTAGGCCATGAAAACGACCCCCAAGGATATGGTTAGGTTCGTCTCCCTCTCCTGAGTGCAACCATGTCCATCACAAGATCCAATTTCACCTGAAATGCAAATCCTTAAAATCTAACACAAAACCCTAGCCATACGGTTATGGGGTTACAGTTCATATAAATGAAATCAAATATTCTCAAAAGTTCAGAAATCTCATAAGCATCACAAATATGTCAAAGATTTGCCAGAAAGATGCAAGAATAGAGAGTTAAGGTTTTGGAAACAGGGCCAAGAAATGGGACGCTTACAGCGTGTTTTGATGGATATGAGAGCTTGCTTTGGATTGATTCTGACTCAGTGAAACTCAAGGAAGCAATTGAGATCGTTCTTGGCTTCTGAATTTGCCTCTAAGTGTGATTTTGGTTTCACACTTTTCCCACTTTTTTCAAGTTTTGTTTTCAATGTTCTTGCAGCCTCTAACCTCGTTTTTGTGTGCTTTGACTTGTATATGTAATATGCAATGCATTAGGTCAAGAATTATGCTTTGAATCTTTGCACATCAATGCCATGGGATTTGATTTGATCCACCATTGAAAGCTTGCCTAATTTGTCAAAAATCCAATCTTTTTGCACATGGAATGCTTGATACGAGTTTGATGTTGTCCAAGATGATGATTAAGTCCTGAAAATTGCAAAAGATCTTATGTAATCAAGTTTTGGGATTTTATTTGATTTAATTTGATTTAAAATGAAATAATTCAATAAAAAATCAAATAAAATAATAAAATTGATAAATGGACACAAGGCTGAAGCTAGGACACGTGTGCAATGTGGCAAGTCCAAATCAAGTGGAAAAGAATGGTCCCATTTGACAAAATTAGAAGTTTTGGGGATAGTTGACTTTTGGCAATTTTGCAAAAATGCCCAACTTCAACAATGCATAACTTCTTCAATTTTGAACTTTTGGAAGTGTTCTTGGACTTTTTAGAAAGCTTGAGATGTCCTCTAACCAACCCTTTTGGTCACATCTCATTTTTATATTCCATTCTCAAGTTATAAGTTTTGGCAATAAAGGTGTTTTTGTTGACTTTCAAAAATGACCTATAATGTCCAAATTTATAACTTCTTGTGAGTACATTTTTTGATCTTGGGGTATGAAGATGGATTGTAGTAAATTTCATCCTCTTAAAAATTAGCTTTGTATGGTTCATTTCTCATAAAGTATGAGAAATTTATGCTTGGTCAAAGTTGAGTTGACTTTTCCTACAAAACCCTAATTTAGCAACTTTTGAGTCTTGATGAATTTTGAGCAATCTTTGATGAATCATGATCAACCGTTGATCAAATGATGAAATATCCTTCAAAATGAGAATGTTGATAAAAAATCTTGAAGTTTGATTGTTTATAGGTCACAGTTGACTTTTGCCCTAGCACAGTCAATTTTTGGACCCTTTGAGCAATTGACTGAGCAAACTTCCTCTGCAAGGCTTGAAATTTGACATGGATTACCTTGAGAACATATTAGGACATTAGGGATAATTTGAGGTCATTTGTACTCAAGGATCTTGATGCAACACAAAACCCTAATTTGGGGTTGACTGCCTTAAGAGATGATTTGTCTGACCCACTCATGAGCAAACTTGAGCAACTTGGAGATTTTTCTTGCAATGTTTTGAGAAATATGAGATGGAAAATTTTGGGGTACAACATCTGCCCCTGTTCAATATTCTTAAGCCTGATGATATAGATTGGCTTTCGTGCCTTTCGTGATCCGAAGTTGGAAGATGATTGAACACTAGAGTGCCCAGAAATTTGCACTCGCATGAAGTGGTATCAGCCTTGTGATGTCTGGAATGGGCTTACAGATGCCATTTGGAGATTGTTGATAGGAGGTCTGAACTTCGTCTGGAATAAGAATCAGGGAGATCTTAGCGTCGATCTGACTGAACCAGAGAAGGTCTTGGATTAACTTTGACTGGATAAGAATCAGAAAAATCTTAGAATCGATTTAACTGAACCAGACGAAAGTCTTGGAATATATTCAACTGGGATAAGAATCAAGGAGATCTTAGCGTCGATCTGACTGAACCAGAGAAGGTCTTGGATTAACTTTTACTGGATAAGAATCAGAAAAATCTTAGAATCGATTTAACTGAACCAGACGAAAGTCTTGGAATATCTTCAACTGGAATAAGAATCAGGGAGATCTTAGCATTGATCTGACTGAACCAGAGAAGGTCTTGAATTAACTTTGACTGGATAAGAATCATAAAAACCTTAGAATCGATTTAACTGAACCAGACGAAAATCTTGGAATATCTTCAACTGGAATAAGAATCAGGGAGATCTTAGCGTCGATCTGACTGAACCAGAGAAGGTCTTGGGTTAACTTTGGTTGGATAAGAATCAGAAAAATCTTAGAATCGATTTAACTGAACCGGTCGAAAGTCTTGGAATATCTTCAAATGGAATAAGAATCAGGGAGATCTTAGCGTCGATCTGACTGAACTAGAGAAGGTCTTGGATTACCTTTGACTGGATAAGAATCAAAAAAATCTTAAAATCGATTTAGCTGAACCAGACAAAAGTCTTGGAAGAGCATCTTTCTGAGGAATTCGCTGAAACAACCCTCAATAGATGTAGTTTTTGAGGGGACTACCAGGTCATATAAGTATTCAACGGTGTTTATTGATTCATCTTTCCCTGAAAAGGTAAAGAGTTAGTCATATGCAATGTCATGATGTATGAAATGCATGATATATATCAAGCAATGATGCTCTCAAAATAAATGAGATTGTGTGGCATGATGCGTATATGCCTGTATCATGATGTATGGAAATGTAATGTTTCTAGCTGGGGAAAATAAATCCCGGATAGCTGCTGAAGAATAGAGCTAGATTCTTTGTTTCCGCTGGGGATGGTGAACGAAGGTGATTACGAGAATAAACCTGCAGGAGAGGATGACTCCGTTGGGGGAATAAACCGATGAGGAGATTACTCTGTGGGGAAGAGATGTTCTGTTGAAGATTCCACTGATAAATTCCGTCGGGATGAATTATCGCTGCTGGTGATATTGAATCCTATTGGGGTTTGAATTCCTGTTTGTGAAAGGAAAGAACTCCGTTGGGGACGATCTCTCAGTGGTGACTTCACTGGGGATAACCTGTTAGACTTTTGTGGGGATAATCCTTTGAGCTTTGCTGGGAATGATCCTTTGAACTCGGCTGGGGAGATTAATTTTTGTACTCTGCTGGGGATAAACTTCCAGAGTCTACTGGGGATGATTCTCCCAACTCCTTTGGGGAAGCTTTTTCAGACTGCGCTGGGAAAATTTTAAATCCACTGGGGATATCTTGCATTCTGCCGGGGAACATTCTTATACTCCGTTGGGGAATGCTAAGACCGCCGGGGATATCAAGCCTTTTTAGTGCTGATGGTAGATAAACTCTGCTTGGGGAGAATATTACCGATTCATTCACAGTTGCAAGTCTCAGCTGGGGAGAGCTATCATTACTGTCTTACTCTGCAGGGAGTGAATATATCTTAGCCATATTCTTTAGCTGAATCTACCTTTGTATCTGGTGGACAAAGCAACTATACAGCTTGGACACTTCTTATTTCCCCTGTTTCTGATATTACCAGTGGTCATATTTTTGTTTCGCATGTAAATATTTATGAGCAGCAATTAATGTCAAATGCATATATCAAAAATGAACATTGGACGTTCTTTGCAAAACAAAACAGAAAAAGGAAAAACAGTTTGAAATTTCTTTGAAAATGAATTGTATTGATTTTGAAGTTTGGCCTGTAAATAGGCGTTTTTGTACAAGAGGCTGACGTCCTAGTAAGAGACTGTCGCCGAATAAATAGAATTTACACAATTTTTGAAAAACTAAACAAAACAGCTATGTGAATAATCCCATTGGGTTCCAACTCTGCTATTGCCTTTATGTCCTCGAGTATCTCATCACTTTACTACTGGTTGAAGATGGATCAGATTGATTAGTGTCGTCCGAGCTTGATGGTCGATACCGAAGTCTGGATGCAAGGTGATCCAATGAGACATAGTGTTACGTTTTGATCCCTAATTTTTTTCCTGGACTGCCCTTTCGGGTTTTCAGTCCACCAGGATACCCCTTTTTGCCCAAGTCACCTTTTCAGGTTTTCGACTTGCCGGGTGTACATTTTTTTTTTTTTTTTCATCCCTTATTTTTGCCCGAACCCTTTTGGTTCGCCGGGAAGCCCTTATTTTTTCCTAGGCCAATCAACCTAGAGGGTCTTTGATTATGCGTAGTATCTTTTCACTATGTCTGTATTGACGGGGTGAGGAAGGTCGTCACCATCCATGGTGGTTAGAATCATAGCTCCTCCTGAGAAAATGTTCTTAACCACAAATGGCCCTTCATAAGTAGGGGTCCATTTGCCCCTGGGATCACCTTGAGGCAGGATAATGTGCTTGATAACCAGGTCCCCAACTTGATACTCTTGTCGTCTAACTTTCTTGTTAAATGCCTTGATCATCCGCTTTTGATACGTTTGACCATGACAAATAGCAGTGAGTCTCTTTTCGTCGATTAAGTTTAGCTGATAAAGTCGGGTCTGGATCCAGTCATCTTCGCTCAAACTTGCATCCTTCATAATTCGAAGAGAGGGTATCTGAACTTCAATGGGCAATACGGCCTCCATGCCATATACTAATGAATAGGGGGTTGCCCCTGTTGACGTCCGTGCTGAGGTACGGTACCCATGAAGAGCGAATGGTAACATCTTGTGCCAGTCTTTGTACGTCACTATCATCTTCTGCACAATCTTCTTAATGTTCTTATTAGCCGCTTCTACAGCCCCATTCATCTTCGGCCGGTAAGGAGAAGAGTTGTGATGCTGTATCTTGAACTGCTTGCAGAGCTCAGAGATCATCTTGTTATTAAGATTTGTACCATTATCCGTAATGATCCTCTCTGGTACACCGTATCTACAAATAAGATTATGCCGAATGAACCGTGCCACAGCATTCTTGGTTACAGTATCAAAGGAAGCCGCTTCAACCCACTTCATAAAATAATCGATTGCTACCGAGATAAAACGATGCCTGTTGGACGCTGTAGGTCTTATCTCGCCGATCATGTTAATGCCCCACATTGCAAAAGGCCAAGGTGCCGTCAAGACATTCAGAGGAACTGGAGGTATGTGCAACTTATCAGCATAGACTTGGCACTTGTGACATGTCCGAGAATGCTGATAACAGTCGGCTTCCATTATGGACCAGAAATATCTTGCCCGAAGGATTTTCTTTGCCTTGGTGTGTCCACTGGAATGAGTTCCGAAAGTACCTTCATGTAACTCTGCCATGATCCTTTCTGCTTCATTCTTATCCACACATCGCTGTAAGGTTGAATCATGGTTGCGCTTGTAAAGGATACCATTGCTGATGAAGAATTTTGCCGCGAACCTCCTCAGAAACTTCTTATCATTAACAGATGCACCCTCGGGGTATTCCTGCGCCTCAAGATACCTTTTCACTTCATGAAACCAGGGCTTTTCCGTTACCTCTTCAGTCTAAAGATCACAGCAATGTGCAGGTTCGTCCAATCTTTCAATGATAATCCGAGGAGCTTCGTTGTCCCAATTGACTTTGAACATAGAAGACATCGTAGCTAGCGCGTCCGCCAACTGATTCTCCTCTCTTGGGAAGTGTTCAAAGGTTATCTCCTCAAAGTGCGGAAGTAAAGTCAACACATACTCCTTATAAGGAATAAGATTTGGGTGTTTCATATCCCACTCTCCTTTGATCTGACTGATCACAAGAGCGGAATCTCCGAAAACACTTAGAAACTTAATCCTTAGGTCAATTGTTGCTCGAAGACCCATGATGCATGCTTCATACTCCGCCATGTTGTTGGTGCAGTTGAAACATAGTCGGGCGGTAAACGGAGTATGAGAGCCTTTAGGAGATATGATCACAGCGCCAATGCCATTACCCAAAGCGTTCGAAGCTCCATCAAAGTACATAGACCATAGGGATCCTTCCTCAGGTCCTTCATCCGGTCCAGGTGTCTCACAGTCAGTCACTATCATGATATTCTCATCCAGAAATTCAAAGTTCATAGACTGGTAATCATCCACTGCCTAATGTGCCAAATGGTCTGCTAACACACTTCCCTTGATTGCCTTTTGGGTCGTGTATTGGATATCATACTCAGTCAAGATCATCTGCCATCTTGCTATTCTTCTGGATAAGGCGGGCTTCTCGAAGATATACTTGATTGGATCCATCTTCGATATCAATAAAGTAGTGTGAGTCAGCATATACTGTCTCAGCCGACGAGCAGCCCATGCCAAAGCGTAGCAAGTTTTCTCGAGCAACGAGTATCAGGTCTCGCAGTTGGTAAACTTTTTTCTAAGGTAATAAATAGCATGCTCTTTTCAGCCAGACTCGTCATGCTGACCTAGCACGCACCCCATTGAATTGTCGAGTACTGTCAAGTATAGGATCAGAGGTCTCCCTTCAACTGGAGGCATCAGAATGGGTGGCTCTTGGAGATACTCTTTGATCCTTTCGAAAGCGGCCTGACATTCATCATTCCATCGTATGACTTGGTCTTTATTCAGTAACTTGAAGATTGGTTCATAAGTAGCAGTCAGGTGCGAGATGAATCGGGCAATGTAGTTCAGACGTCCCAGAAAGCCTCTGACTTCTTTCTCTGTTCTAGGAGCTGACATCTCTTGTATGGCCTTCACCTTTGCCGGATCCACTTGAATACCTTTATCACTTACAACGAAACCCAACAGCTTACCAGATCTCACCCCGAAGGTGCGCTTGTTCGGGTTTAACCTCAGTTTGTACAATTTCAACCTGTCAAATAGCTTCTGAAGGTGGTCAAGATGTTCTTCTTCAGTTTGAGATCTTGCAATCATATCTTCGACGTATACCTCAATCTCATGATAGATCATGTCATGAAACAAAGTAACCATGGCGCGCTGATACGTTGCCCCAGCATTCTTCAATCCAAAAGGCATGACCTTGTAGCAAAAGGTACCCCACTGAGTAACAAAAGTTGTCTTCTCCATGTCTTCAGGAGCCATTTTAATCTGATTATAACCGGAGAAACCATCCATAAAGGAGAATACCTTGTGCTGAGCGGTGTTGTCAACCAGAACCTTGATATGAGGTAGAGGAAAATCATCCTTAGGACTTGCCCTATTCAGATCCCTATAGTCAACAAACATTCGGACTTTACCATCCTTTTTCGGCACAGGAACCACGTTGGCCACCCACTGTGGGTAAGAAGTAACTGCTAGAAAATAGCGTCAAACGGTTTCATAACTTCAGCCTTGATTTTCTCAGACATCTCTGGGCGCATTCGGCGGACCTTCTATTTCACTGGAGGACAGTCTTCCTTGGTAGGCAGGCGGTGAACCACAATATCGGTATCCAACCCAGGCATATCTTCATAAGACCAGGCAAAGATCTCAACATAGTCACGCAGCATCTGAATCAACTGTTGCTTCACACTAGCTTCTAGATTTGCATTGATCTTGACCTCTTTCTTGTCTACCTCTGTACCCAGATTCACTGTTTCCACCGGCTCTTCGTGGGGTTGAATAACCCTATCTTCCTGAAGTGACAGTTTAGCAAGTTCACCAGGCACTTGGCAATCATCTTCACCTTCGTCTTCGGCTAAGTTGATCAGACTTTCGAAGTCATAACTGGCAGTAGCGGAGTCGTTACCAGTGAGATCCAGAGTGGATGTAGACCTGTATATGTGAGTGTGTGTAAAATAGCTGTTTTGTAATATGTAACAAAAGAAAAACAAGGAGCGCAAATTTGAAATGCAAGAAACGTCCAATGCTTTTATTAATTATATATGTAAATGACACACATAAAGCCCTCACAAATGAAGCCACGGTGCCCCGGGTAGGACATCGGGCCATAAAGTTTAAAACATTGTCTGTTACAAATTCAAAACAAAAGTCTCATTACTGGGTGATAACAGAAATTGGCATAGAATCCTTCACTGTCCAATTGCTTAGTCCACCATCAGCAGTCGGGTAGATCCAACTGTCAATATCAAACTCTTCATCATCGTCATCCCTGATAGCATTTACCCCTGCGTCTTGTTTAGGCTTTTCTGGTGCTCCGAACTCGATCTCCTTAGCATCAATCAAGTCCTGTATTTTGTTCTTCAAAGCCCAACAATCATCTGTAACATGTCCCAGGCTATCTGAGTGAAAAGCACAACGGGCATTAGGGTTATACTTTGGTGATGCAGTGTTGGGATTCTGCGGAGCCTCCCTTGGAGTTACTAGATTGGTTTTCAATAACTGCGGCAGAATCTGAGACAAAGTCATGTTGAGATGGGTGAATTGCCTTCGAGGTCTCTCAGCCTTTTGCTGATTGTTGCACTAAGGAGCACCAGCAGGTCTTGAAATAACAACTGCATTAACAGCTTGGCGGCGTTCAGGTCTATTCTGGCTTTTCGAACTATAAACAGCATTGGATTCCTTCTTAAAAGGCTTCTTCTTGGTGCCTGATAAAGCACCCTTCTGTATTTTACCAGACTTAATACCAGCCTCAATCCTTTCCCCGGTCATGATCAGCTCTGTAAACCCATATGAAGAGCTTCCAATCAGATGGTTGAAAAACGGACCAGATAAGGTTCCCAAAAACATATCCACTAGCTCTCGATCAGCCAAGGGTGGTTGAACTCTTCCAACGAGATCCCTCCATTTCTGAGCATAATCTTTGAAACTTTCACCCGTTCCCATAGATATACCCTGGAGTTGGGTACGCGTAGGAGCGAGGTCGGCATTATATTGGTACTGCTTGTAAAAAGCAGCAGCCAAATCTTCCCAACTGCGGATACTGGCTCCTTTTAACTGGTAAAACCATTCACGCTGAGTCCCTGAAAGACTGTCTTGAAAGAAGTGGATCCATAGGTTCTTATCAGCGGTGTACGGTTGAATCTTCCTTACATACGACCGGAGGTGCAGCTTCGGACAAGAAATTCCATCGTATTTAGCAAAGGCTGGTGCTTTGAATTTGTGGGGAATCACCACCCCAGATGACAGTCCCAGATCACTAAAGTCTAGACCAGGCACCTTCTGAACTTCCATCGCACTCAACCGGTCTTCCAGTTGCTTGTATCTATCCTCAGCCGGAGGATACTGGTCTTCGTCGAAGTCTGTCTCGTTGTCTGAAACCACTGGGCTAGGAGCCCTCCTTTCTTCCTGACTATCTTTCCCTCCAGATGAGGTGGTCAAATCAACTTCATCTCGTAGCCTGTTTCCAAACCTGTGACCTGTGTTAAACAGGATTGTCCTCTTCTTCTTCTTCTTCTATTTCAGAATAAGGGTCTTCAGATCTTGCTGACCCTTAGCTAGATTCATGAACAACTCTTGGAACTGGGCGTTTTGAGCCTGTAGAGCCTTGATTGCTTGCTCAGTGGATGGTTCGGAAGACATGATGCTGAAATAAACAGCGAAGAAGATAAGAGACCTGTAAGGGTACCTGTTATGAAGTGTATGGGATGAAATGCGAATGATATGATTTCAAAGACATCGAGAGATTCCAATTCGTAAACAAGAAATGAAACACACTTTTGTTAGATAAACTTTGAAATTAATTGTTCAACAAATTGCCCTTAAGACGTTAAAACAAATGAAATACTGAAAAGGAAATAAAAACTGGAAAGGAAATAATCAAAGGACAATCAGTTCTCCCATGGTCGCTTCTTGTCGGTGCGGACATAGTCATTGAGGATCCGCTCGTTCTCCAGCTATCTTGTCAACTTCTGAATCTTCTGCTCTTGCTCGTTAAACTTTTCTCGGTAAGCATCCCGTTCTTATCTCAGCTGCATCCAAGACCTTTTCAGTGCCCCAATATCAGTGGGCATATGAGGATGAAGGATGGTCGGAAGAACCCCTTCTTCATTAGCAACTTCAACAATGATAGGCAGGACGGCTTCATACGACATACCCAACTTTTAGGTACGGATACGAACCCATCTGAGATATGGCTCCATCGGAAGTGAAGTCTTTGGGCCTAGCTCGTGTGGATCAGATCTGTGAACTCTATCCCAAGCTCTTATGAATCTGTGGCGTTGCTCGTCACTATCCCCTTGAAAATCAAAGACGATACTATGCATTAGCAACTCATGAGGTCCTTCCCTCCTGGCTCGCCCAAACTGACGTAGGGCCAAGCACAGATTATAAGTAATTCCTCCATGGGTTCCTATCAGTGGAACATTGGGGTATTCCCTACAGCGATCAATAATGGCCACCTCGTCCATACCCTTAATAGTCCAAATGATGTCATTGTGAAAGAGAGACATAACCCTATAAGCCCAGCCCATGCCTTCTTTGTTCTTTAAAACTGATTTGGGAAGGTGAGAAATAAACTACCTTGCCAACAATGGAGCACAACACATCAAAGTTCTCCGCTTCCGAGCAGTACGGGCATAAAGCTGATGAAGAATGTCACCCAAGAGAGTGGGTACAGGGTTACCAGAGATGAAAATCTTTACCACATTCACGTCAACAAAAGCATCAGAGTTAGGAAACAATACCAAACCATATATCAGAAGATCCATAATATCTTCGAATGCCTAGAAGTCTAGACTATCCCAGAAATGATTAGCTTTACCAACCAAGAACTTAGTCAGAAAGCCCTTTGCTCCACTTCTAGTCTCCCAATTAGCTATTACCTCATCCTTTGTCATATGAAGGGATGCAGCAATCTATTCTGGTCTAAGGATCTTCTCCCAACCTATAAACGGGGTCTGCTCCAGGATAGGGACACTAAGCAGATCAGAGAACTCTTCTAAGGTGGGGACCAACTGGTAGTCCTGAAAAGTAAAGCAATGGTACAGTGGATCATAGAACTGGACTAGGACACTCATCATCTGCTCGTCCAATTTGGAAGTGACCAAACTAAGAAGATGCCCATGTCTTCTGATAAAGGAAGTAGTATCTGACATCTTTGCAACCAACTCTTTAAGCATAGTGGGAACCTGGACAAAGTTGATCCGGATGGTGTTCCTACACATGGGTGCCATGACCTACAAAACAGAACAAAGATGAATCCCTCCTGTCTTTGAAATAGGTTAGTCCAATGCAAGATGTATGCAATGTTATGATGTCATGATGTCATGATAGAAAGCACACCACAAGTATCCACAAATAGCAAACATGATAAAGGCACACAAGTCACACAGAGAGCCCTTAGATTTCAGGCTGGCAAGGAGTCTAGGTACTACCCACTTTCAGTTCAGTTGGTTTAAACCTGTCCTAAAAATAGTAATCGGGTTCTAGAGGATCTCAATATCACTGACTACCCTCGATCGGTCATAATTCCAATTTAGCAACCTTTTCATGCAGTCGGAATCATCGCGAAAGTTTAGTCTCAATGAGTGTAGCATACTGCTACTGTTCTATGGCCAAGTTGGTCAATTTAAAGGTTCTAAGGTCAGTTGGTGCTTAATGACCCCTTATAAGACCCATATTCTCCTTGTTCCAACACAAGGGATATCGGTACAAACTAAAGTGCCACACCAATGTAGCTACTGCTTCAACCGTATCGGTCTACGCCATACAGTTCCCTCACAGTTTATTGCTACTTACCTAAAGGGTATCCCCAGATCCGGGTTAGGATCTATATTAACTCCGATTCAAGCCCACAAAGATAAATCATACAAAGCAAACAATTGAAAACACAATGATCTAATCCTAAGGTACACCACACTTATTAAAATATCCCCAGCAGAGTCGCCAGTTCTGTGATACGGTGGGAGAGAACTGACTGTTTCTTGGAATGCTGGTTCGCGTTTTGCGTTTGTGTTTGCAAAATGTCGTGGTAAGCAAGAGTCGCCACCGACTTTTATTTTATCCAACAAGGAAAGGAAAAAAGCATAGAAAAATTCCTTTTTCGAGATGTTTCTCGGGTTCGGGGGGTAGATTATAGAAAGGGAAGGTGTTAGCACCCTTTCTATCCGTGGTTATCCACGGGCTCTTAGGTACTTGCTCATAATATTTTCAAAATTTTGCTTTCTTTGTGATTGTGGGTTTGAAAAAAAGTCTTTGTTTGAGAAAGAGTGTAAGTGTGAAAAGTATTTTTGTTTTTGAAAGAGCAAGTACTTAAGAACCATCTACCTACTCAAAAAAGGAATCGTTCTATGCTATCTTCCTTTAGACAATGCTATCTCACTATGAATGAGTAGGTAGCATCGTCGTTGGAGTTTTAAGGGTCAATTCGATTAAGGGACGTGCGGTCACCAAAGCAATGTTAGGACGCCTTAGTGGTAACCCTAATGTCTTAGATCATTTGTTTTGAGGCAACAATATCTGAGGCAACCATTTCGAGGCGACTATGATCTTTGGACAAGAGGGCGACCTCTAAAACAACCTATACTCAATGATCGCGTACGAAGGCAACCAAGTGGTGTACCCTAAGAGTGCGCATGTGCGAGTGTGTTGTTTTCAGTTATTTTTGTCTTTGTACATGTCAATGGTTATCTATGTTGATTTTAGGTTTAAACGTTCAATCTTGTCATGTATCCATATTATCAAACATCTAACAGTTTATAAGTTGCGGAAATTAAATTGCGGAAATTTAACTAACTATTACAAGGCGTCGGGTATTTACATCGCCAAAAGCAACCCTTTGAAATTTAAATGCGGAAAATAAATAAAGCGATAAAAATAGTCCTAATTATCTATTACATTCCGGGAACCAATACAATATTGAATAAAATGGAACGCGTGCGGGAAATTAAATCGAATGCGAGTTCTAGGGTTTTGACCCTTTAATATTAAAGAAAAGATTTTTTTGGTTATTTTTGAATTAAGAAAGAAATTAAACTAAGTTAATTATTAAATTAATAAATAATTTAATTAATTAATGAAAATAAATATTTTTAGTTTTTTTGTTATTTAAAGAAAGAAATAAAAATTGATCAATGTTAATAAAAACCCTAATTAAGTCTAATTGATTTTAATTATTGAAAAATACATTAAAGTTAACCTAATTAAAACTAAACTAATTAATTAATATTGTTAACAAAAAATAAAATACTGAAATTTAATTTTAAAAAAAAAAATATTTTTGGTTTTTTAATTTTATGAAGAAAAAGATTTGATTGGTTAGTTATTTAAAGGAAAATAATAAAAATAGCAATTAAAACAAAATAAACAAAATAAACAAAATAGCAAAAGGAAGAGGTTTGGGCCTGTTTGAGGGGTCTGATTAGCAATTCCATGGCCCAATTGGCGCTGGCCTGGTTGACTTTGTGAGATTCCCTGTGCGCCCTTTGACTTGGTCCCATGGTAGACCATCATCCTGGACCAACAGATTTGGCCCTAGGGCCATCTGGCACTTTGATGTGTGAGGGAACATGATACACCACGCACTTGGATTTGCATTGCATAACCTGTAGAAAAAATGTAACAAAGCGTTTGGAGGACCTGGGATTCGAACCCAGGTCCTGTTGGATATTGGATGCACGCCACTACCACTGCGCCACTTTGTTCTATTTGTCAATATATTAATCAATAATAATAATATGGGATAATGGATTAATATGCCAAAACAAAAAATAAAAACACACGAATTATGAACCAGCCACTGGGGAGATGACATGCCATCGTCCCCTACCTCCAACCCTGTAACTTTACCTGCGGATTTAGATCCACAGCTAAATTTGCAGGTCGTTCCTAAAATCAATTCTAGGCCATGAAAATGACCCCCAAGGACATGGTTAGGTTCGTCTCCCTCTCCTGAGGGCAACCATGTCCATCACAAGATCCAATTTCACCTGAAATGCAAATCCCTAAAATCTAACACAAAACCCTAGCCATACGGTTATGGGGTTACAGTTCATATAAATGAAATCAAATATTGTCAAAAGTTCATAAATCTCATAAGCATCACAAATATGTCAAAGATTTGCCAGAAAGATGCAAGAATAGGGAGTTAAGGTTTTGGAAACAGGGCCATGAAACGGGACACTTACAACGCGTTTTGATGGATACGAGAGCTTGCTTTGGATTGATTCTGACTCAGTGAAACTCAAGGAAGCAATTGAGATCGTTCTTGGCTTCTGAATTTGCCTCTAAGTGTGATTTTGGTTTCACACTTTTTCCACTTTTTTCAAGTTTTGTTTTCAATGTTCTTGCAGCCTCTAACCTCGTTTTTGTGTGCTTTGACTTGTATATGTTATATGCAATGCATTAGGTCAAGAATTATGCTTTTAATCTTTGCACATCAATGCCATGGGATTTGATTTGATCCACCATTGAAAGCTTGCCTAATTTGTCAAAAATCCAATCTTTTTGCACATGGAATGCTTGATACGAGTTTGATGTTGTCCATGATGATGATTAAGTCCTGAAAATAGCAAAAGATCTTATGTAATCAAGATTTGGGATTTTATTTGATTTAATTTGATTTAAAATGAAATAATTCAATAGAAAATCAAATAAAATAATAAAATTGATAAATGGACACAAGGCTGAAGCTAGGACACGTGTGAAATGTGGCAAGTCCAAATCAAGTGGAAAAGAATGGGCCCATTTGACAAAATTAGAAGTTTTGGGGATAGTTGACTTTTGGCAATTTTGCAAAAATGCCCAACTTCAACAATGCATAACTTCTTCAATTTTGAACTTTTGGAAGTGTTCTTGGACTTTTTAGAAAGCTTGAGGTGTCCTCTAACCAACCCTTTTGGTCTCATCTCATTTTTATATTCCATGATCAAGTTAAAAGTTTTGGCAAAAAAGGTGTTTTTGTTTACTTTCAAAAATGACCTATAATGTCCAAATATATAACTTCTTGTGAGTGCATTTTCTGATCTTGGGGTATGAATATGGATTGTAGGAAATTTCGTCCTATTAAAAATGAGATTTGGATGGGTCATTTATCATAAAGTATGAGAAAGTTATGCTTGGTCAAAGTTGAGTTGACTTTTCCTACAAAACCTTAATTTAGCAACTTTTGAGTCTTGATGAATTTTGAGCAATCCTTGATGAATCATGATCAACCCTTGATAAAATGATTAAATATCCTTCCAAATGAGAATGTTGATAAAAAATTTTGAAGTTTGACTGTTTATAGGTCACAGTTGACTTTTGCCCTAACACAGTCGATTTTTGGACCCTTTGAGCAATTGACTGAGCAAACTTCCTCTGCTAGGCTTGAAATTTGACATGGATGACCTTGAGAACATATTAGGACATTAGGGAGCATTTGAGGTCATTTGGAATCAAGGATCTTGATGCAACACAAAACCCTAATTTGGGGTTGACTGCCTTAGGAGATGATTTGTCTGACCCACTCTTGAGCAAACTTGAGCAACTTGGAGATTTTTCTTGCAATGTTTTGAGAAATATGAGAGGGATAATTTTTGGGTACAACAGCAAAGCTTGGCCTCATTCTGAACAACTTCAGAAACTTGTTACAAGCCAATACACGATTGCCTAACATCCCAAACACTCTCAAACACCAAAACCACAAATTTCTGCCCAAACAGGGCAGCTTCTGCAAAACTCAAGCCAAATCATATTTTGCTCGTGCGTTTCTTGTTTCAATACTCCAAACACTTCATCCACATCATATCCAGGTTATCCAAGCCCTTACATTATTGTTGTAACCCTTGCTCCAGCCATCACCATTTTCATTTTTGAAGGTTGCAGGTTGACTTCTACAAGGAGTTTCAAGCATCCTCAAGGCAAGCTAAGCATTGGAAAAGCTTGAGGGAACTTCAAGGAAGCTCACACGATCTTCAGGCCTCACTCAAAGTTCCCACATTTCCATATCCAAACTCAGTTGAACAAGGTATTTTTAAAATCTTTATCTCCTTATTTAGGCATCCTTAAGTCACGATTTGTGAAGCAAAAATATAGTCCTTAACTTGTTGAAGTTGTACATATGCATAGTTGTCATTTATATTAACTGAGTAGTGAGAATTTGAAGCTTGAAGTTCATGAAAAAATTAGGTCAGGAATTAGAGCCACTGAAATTCTCCCTGGTTTTTTAGAGTTAGGTTTCAAATCTTATATCACTGGAATCGTGAGATCATAAGCTACATTTTTTGTGTTATAAGTTTTTGATTTTATGCAAGCTATAACAAGTTACAGATTCAAACACAGAACACGCGCAGGAAGCCAAGGACAGGGATGAAAATGATGGTCTGGGCCTGAGCGTGCCTTGGGCCTGCTTGTTTTATTTTTCACACCCCCCATATTCCTATTTGCACCCCCTTTGCATATTTTTATATTTTGCATATTTTTTCATTTCTTTTATGTTTATTGACTTTAATATTTTTTTCTGAACATTAAAAAATCCCAAAAATATTTTCTTTATTTTTTGCATTTTTTTTAATTTTTTTTTTACATAATAAATAGTTTATTAGGATATCATACTTTATTTTCTTAAATAAAACTTGTAAACAATTTAAAAAAATACTATACATTTTTATTTTTATTATTCATATACATAAAATATTATTTCCATACATATTTTAATTTTTAATGTTTGTTAATAATATTATTTAATATTTACTTGTATAAAAAATGGACAAATAAATATTAGAAGACCTAATTTTCTTTTAAATAAAAAACTAGGGTTTTTCACCCCTTCCAAAAATAACAATACAATTTTTCTTATTTTTAGGACTTAAATAATTTTATTTTTACATATATAAAATAAATACAAAAAACATTTTGCATCCATACATTTTTATTGCATATTTAAATATTTGTTTATTTATTTATTGTACAATAATTCAATTGGGTTGTAATAGTAAACTAGGGTTTTATGTTGAGCAATATCCCCCATTCAAAACTTGTACCCCCCCTCCCATAATATTGTTGTAATAGTTTAGATTTACTTTACGCAATTTATCGCATTATATACATGTTTAGTAAAATTAGGGTTTATATGATAAGACAAAAATCAAACAAATAGACATGACCTAATACAAGACAAAAAAAATACATGAAAAATGACAACACATTGCACACAAGCACCCCTAGGGTTTCATCCACTTTGTTGCCTAAAAAGTGGCCATGGTATGCATGCTAAGTATCTTGGCAAAATCAATCAAAACAAAAAGATCATAGTCTCTCGATGACGCTATCAAAAAGGTTGCCTAAACAAATTATCTTAGTCCCTTAAAATGCTAAAGATACTTGGCAACATTGCTACCATGGTCATACGATGACCCACGCCCGTCCCGTTTAACATCCAAAGATAAGATTGTCTACTAAAACAATAGTAGGTCAACAATGTCAAAGGAATAAAAAAAATGTACAAGAAAGACTTTTGAGTAGGTAGATAAGATTCTAGTTACTTGATCAATTTGCAAACAATCCTTGCTATTTTCAAACACACACACATTTCAAAACAATTTCCAAACAACTTTTAAACATTGAAACATTTTTTAAAAGACAAACATCTTTGTATACATTCTTAGGAACAAGAATCATTACAAAGATTGCCTAAACAAAGGCCTCTTTTCAAAATACTTTCAAAACCACACAAAGAACCGTTTCAAACAATTGCAAAAGCAAAGCAAGTGATCTAAACAAGTAACTAAGAGCCCATGGAAAACCATGGATGAAAAGGGTGCTAATACCTTCCCTTTTCATAATCTACCCCCTGAACTCAAGAAAACATCTCAAAGGTCTTTACTGTGCTTTTTTACCTTTCCTTTTGGATAAAAGAAAAGTCGATGGCGACTCTTGCTAACCGCAACATTTGCAAACACAAACGCAAAACCTCAAGTCAGTTCTCCCACCGCATCGCCAGAACTGGCGACTCTGCTGGGGAATATTCTAAAAGTGGGGTTACCTTAGGGTTTTAGATCACCTTTACATGCTTATCTTGTTTGACTTGTATGCTTTACATTTTGGTTCTATCGTTTGGGTTTGAATCCTCCACCCGGATTTGGGAAACATTCATAGGTAAATAGTAATACGTTATGGAAACTATGCGGGGTATACCGACATGGTCTAAGCAATAGCTATATTAGTGCGACATATTTGTGGATACCGGTAGCCTTTGAGTCAATCAAAGAGAATACAGGGCCACCAAGTGATGTCATGAAGCACTAATGGACTTTTAGAACCTTTACTTGACCAACTTGGCCTTTTAGGATGTAGTGAGATGACCGGCTTTGGTGCAGTCCGAAGTTGGTAGATACTCGATACTACACTCATTGAGGGTTGGTTCCTTTGAATATTTAGGTCGCCAGTGAAGAGGCTTAATTGAAACAATGAACAAGGAAACAATCCAGTGATATTGAGCTCCTTAGAACCCGGTTATTATTTCTACGACAGGTTGAGCCAACTAAACTTCAAGAGGGTACTTACCTATGAAACCCCATGCAAGCCTAAACTAGGAACTTGTGTGATTTGCTTGTACATATATACTTGTGCATAACATCATGGACATCATGAACATCATATGCATCAACTAACCATTTCAAGGATTTTGGAGATTCATCTTTGTTCCTGTTTTGTAGGTTATGGATTCACTTCGCAGGAAAACTGTCCAAGTCAACCTTGTAAGAATTCCTCCACAACTCAAGGAGCTAGCTTCAAGGATTCCTGAGAATTCTCCATTCACCGAGAGACATGGTCGTATACTCAACTTGGTCACCACCAACACAGAGGAGGATATGCTGAAAGTTCTCTTCCAGTTCTTTGACCCTTTGCATCATTGCTTTACATTTCCTGACTACCAACTTGTGCCCACTTTGGAGGAATTTTCTCAACTCTTGAGGATTCCTATTCTCAATCAACTACCCTTCAACGGTACGGAAAGAGATCCAAAGCCAAAAGAGATTGCTCAAGCCCTGCACTTGCACTCATCTGATGTCACAACATATTGGGAAACTAGAAGTGGTGTCAAAGGCTTCTTGTCAAAGTTTCTATTTGAGAAGGCCCAAAGTTGTTGGAATTCCTTGGACTTACAAGCTTTTAAGGAGATTGTATCTTTTATCATCTATGGGATGGTCTTGTTCCCTAACCCTGACCAACTCATAGATGTGAGTGCTGTCAAAATCTTCATGACTCGCAACCCGGTGCCTATATTGCTTGGGGATATCCTCCACTCTTTTCACACTCGAACAATGAGGAAAAGAGGTGTTCTCATGTGTTGCACTCCTCTCCTGGCAAGATGGTTTATTTCTCATCTTCCCCAATCAGTCTTGAAGAATGAGCAAGGCTTGAGGTGGTCACAACGGTTAATGACCCTTACACATTCAAACATTCATTGGTGTTCTCGATCCAAAGAGAATGTTATCATCATTGACCGTTGTGGGGAATTCCCTAATGTCCCTCTACTTGGAATTAGGGGAGGCATCACCTACAACCCTTGCTTGGCTCTGAGACAATTTGGGTATGCCCAAAGGGATGGCCCATATGATATGCTGATTCAAGGTTTATTTTTCGACTTCAACAATGACGACCAAGGACTCCGACAAAGGTTCATCCGATCTTGGAGAATGCCCAACAAGGTAGACAGTAAGACCTTGGGATACAAGAATTCCATCCCTCTTGAGCCTTACCTCAAGTGGGTACGAACCCGCGCCCAAAGTCTTATGATGCCTTATCCCTCCATTCTCCCAGTGATTATAGAGTCTGTTATGGAAGGAGAGGTTTCATACACCCTCCTACATCCTGACATGCCAACATCACTCGAAGATCTGCAAAGGAGTTAGATACAGCTCAAGGGAGAGAGCGATACTTTCGAAGTCCAATTCTACGCGAGCGAGAAGAAGGTTTTGGAACTCACTCGGCTACTTCACGAAGAGAAAACTCTCAACACCTACATTACACCAAAGAGGATGCGCAACATATTTTTACCTTAGAATTTTGTATTATTTTGCGCAAGGGGCATTGATGTACTAACAATTCTATATTATTAATATGACGTGTGTTTATTTTTTGTTTAAAACAAATTTGAATTTCTGAATCCTTGAAAGCATTACATGAATACATATCATTCATCATATGCATAAACAGGTCTTCACACTAAGTTTCCTCATCTCTCTGCTGTTTATTTCAGCAAGATGGATATTGAACAAATGGTCAAAGATTTGCAAGCTCGGAATTCACAATTTCAACAGTTACTTCTGACCTTGGCCAAGGGGCAGAAGGAGCTCAAGACTCTACTAGAGAAAGAGAAAGAGAAAAAGAAGAAGAAACTAGCCGATGTGGTTATCATGGGAAGAAGGTTTGAAGGACAAGCCAGACGGACCTTGGAATTCCCGTCAACATCTGAAGAGGGGGAAGTGTTGTACCCCAAAATTTGCCCTCCCATATCCATCAAAAAATTGCCAAGTCAAGGTCATAAAATTCCCCCAGGGTTGTGCAGCTCAACTGTCTCCTATACAGTCAAAACTAGGGTTTGAGTTATGGTCAAGCAAATGAACTTTTCAAAGGCCCAATCAAGTCTCATATGCCTATAAATGTGGTCAAGTATCCTCATGTCAAGTTTCAAGGCATTCAGCTCAAAATTGCACAGTCAAAACCCTAGATTGCACTACAGTCAACTGTAGGGGCAAAATGGTCATTTGACAGTCAAAAGTTCAAATTTTTGGTCAACATATAATTTTGAAGCCACAAACATCATTTGATCAATGCTTGATCATGATTTTCAAGATTTGGCTCAGAAATCATCAAAGATGCAAAAGTTGCTATATTTGGACAGCTGAAAAAGTCAACTGAAATTGACCAGGGCATAACTTTCACATGGATTATCAGAAAAATTCCATCCAAAGCTCATTTTGAAGAGAAAGACATTTCCTACAATTCATCTTCATGTTCCAAGTCCAAGAAATGCTCTCACAAAAAGTTATCAATTTCAACATTATAGGTCATTTTCAAAAGTCAACAAAAAGTGACTTTAAGTCAAAGGCCATAACTTGAAATTGGTGAATCAAAATGACATGGGACCAAAGGCATTGGTTAAAGGACTCAAAGACCTTTCCAAAATGTCCAAGAACATGTGAAAAGCTTAAAAATTGACCAAGTTATGCCTTGTGGAAGTTGGGAAATTTTTGGAAATTTTTGAAAATCAACAATGATGCAAAAGGCCTAAAAATGCAAATGGGCCCAATTATCTTCCAAATTTCTTCATGCCAAGCCTATGCACGACCACTAGGCCCAAAGGGAAGTATTCTCATATTTTTTAATTATTTATTTGAATTAATATTAATTTATATTCATTTAAATGATTTTAATATATGAAAAATATCAAACTAACCTAAAAAAATCTTTTCATGCACATTATAAACTCAATATTTCGTGCAAGTCTTAGATAGGCAAGTTTTGATAAGATTTGAGCTGATTGAACACAAAAGCCATGGAAAAAGATTCAAAAGGATATTAACAAAATCAAATATTGGAAATCATCAATGCAATGGATTTTGTCTAGTTTTCTTGACCTAAAATCGTTCTATACATATTCAAGATGAAAACCTAATGCTCTAGAGACTGCAGGCTGCGCTCAGAAAGCAAAACAAAAACTTGAAAATTGTCCAAAAAGTTGAATTCTGAAATCAAGGTTATAGGGCGATTCAAGGCACCAAACCAATTGCAATAGCTTCCTTGGACAATTCTAAACGTTTCTCAATCAAAAACAACAAGTCAAACGCCTTGAAACGGTATCACAAAGTCAAACTGAACCAAGGAAATGTTGAAATCGCATAGCATGATTTAGGCATCTTTTTGCATTTTTGTTTGTATATTCATGTTTCTCATGATGTTCTAAAGCTAACCATACTAACTAATTTTGTTTTTGAGCAATATACGTGAATCTGCCATGAATGGTCTTTAGGGTTTCAGGAATTCAAAAAGGGGGTTTCCCAATACAAGAAAAATTAGGACTTCTGGATACCATGGTTGCATTCAGGGCTTAGAGACGAAAAGATCCATGCCATCGCGCCCAATTTATGTTTGGATATGGGCTAGTCGCTATTTTCCCGTTGCTTGCCTAAAACCACGTTGCAAAACCGTTGCCCATTAGTTTTGTATTACAGGGAAGGGGAAGAAGATGAGGCCGTGTCACGTGGTGGTTGGTGCGTTTAAAAACGCGCGCGCTTTTCCAGGCCATCAACGCGTTTGCTTTTTTGTTATTTATTCGTTAATATATGTTAAATGTAAATCACATGGTTCAGTGGTAGGTGGAAGTACTTGTAATGCTCGTGACCTGGGTTCGAACCCCAGGTCTTGCATATTTGCCATATTATTTTTCAAACTAAAATCCTATGCAGCGCTAGTGATGATCCATGCTATGCCTCCTCAAGAATCCACCAGCCACGCGTCCAGTGCGTACAGATCAAAGGCTTAAATTCAAAGGGTACTATATATCAGGTCAATGGCATCACACACAATCCAAAAAGTCAACAAATGCTTATTGGGCCAGATTACCAGGCCTTACCTCCTTATTTGGGGCAACACCCCACCCTGGTTTGTATTTTTTTATTTTTCTTCTTACATTTATTTTTATTGTATTATTTGTTTTTTATGGCTTTAATTAATTTATTTTTTTTTCTACAAAATATAAAAAACATAATAAAAAAACAGAAAATACAAATTAATAAATATTTATATATTAATTATTTTCATGAATAAATTAGAATGTAAATTATGTAGTATAATCAGGTTTTAATTTTAATTCCTTTTTAATAAAAATCCAAAAAAATGTAGAATTTAGGTTTTAATCGTTAATTCTTTTTATTTCCCTTTAATATTTTTCCCCTTTTTTTAGAATAATAATTGTTATTTATTTATTTATTTTCCTATTTAAAATTGTACATAAATAATTTAGAGTCTAATTTAGGTTTAATTTAAATCTTCCATAATAAATAAAAAATACTAGAATTAGGGTTTGTCTTTTAATTTAATCTCAATTAATTTCTTTTTTTCATCAAATCTAAAAAACACAAAAATATCATTCTCATTTAATTTTAATTTTTAAGTCCTTATTAACTTTAATTATTTGCAAAAAGGGCCCAACGCCCTAGTTTCGTTTTAATTATTTAATTTGCGCATCTATCTTATGTCGTTTAATTATAATTTTGTAAATATCCCAAAGCCATGTAATTTAAATCTCTTGCACTTTTATTTATTCGCTTTATTTATTTTCCGCTAAATCGGGTCCGGTTTAATTTTGGCGATGTGGACCCGCGCCATTTGTAATAGTTTAGATTTATTTCCTCGCAAAATATTTAACTGTTAACCAAGCATGAAAGAATGAATGTCTAATTAAAATCAAGCGTAGATCACGACAAACATGACAAGACAAATAACTGAAATCTGACACACAATTCGCACACACCACCCCTAGGGTACGCCTCACTGTTGCCTTTCGAAAGGTGATCGTCGAGTAGAGGACGTCTTAGTAAGTCCTCATGATCCGGGAACCTGGCATGAGGGTAGCTTCTAAGGTTTCTTCCCATTGCTCTGGTGATCACCATGTCCCGAACTTCGAATTGACCCGAATACCTCCAACGGTGGTGCTACCTACCTCTCAATGGTGGGATGGCATTACTTTAAAGGACATTTACACAGACGAATTCCTTAGGGTAGGTAGGTTCTCAAGGATACTTGCTCTAATCTCAAAACAAATTCAAAAAGACTTTTCACACTGACACATTTTCAAAAGCTTTCAAAATAAACTTTTCAAACACTCTGACGTACGAGTCGATCTGAAATTTTTCAAAGAAACTTTTTAAACCCACATTGAAAAGCAAACAAACAATTTTGGAAACACATTGAGCAAGTATCTAAGAGCCCATGGATAACCATGGATAGAAAGGGTGCTAACACCTTCCCTTTCTATAATCTACCTCCCGAACCGAGAGCAATCTCTTTAAGGAATTTTTCTGTGCTTTTGTCCTTTCCATTTGGAGAAAATAAAAGACGGTGGCGACTCTTGCTTCCGCGACATTTCGCGAACCAGCGTTAAACAGTCAGTTCCAGATCCACCGATCACAGAACTGGCGACTCTGCTGGGGAATATCTTATAAAGTGAGGTGTACCTTAGGATTAAGATCACTGTGTTTTCAATTGTCTTCTTTGCTTGCTTTACTATTGTGGGTTGTATCGGAGTTACATAGATCCTAACCCAGATCTGGGGATACCCTGTTTAGGTAGCATAAGCTGTGAGGGACCTGTCCGGCGTAGACCGACACGGGTGAAACAGTGGCTACGTTGGTGTGGCACCTTGGTCTGTACCGATATCCCTCGTGTTGAAACGGGGAGAATATGGGTCTTCTAAGGAGTCATTAAGCACCAACAGACCTTAGAACCTTAAATGACACAACTTAGCCATTAGAACAGTAGCAGTATGCTACGCCCATTGAGGTTAAACTCTCGTGATGGTTCTGGCCGCAAGAAAAGATTGCGATGCTGGAGTTATGACCGATTGAGGGTAGTCAATGATATTGGGATCCTCTAAGAACCCGGTTACTTTGATAGGACAGGTTGAACCAACAAACTGAAAGAGGGTAATACCTAGACCTCATGCTGGCCTAAACTCTAAGGGCTCTTCTGTGTGACTTGTGTGCCTTCGTACTTGACTATTTGCATGCTTGTTGTCTGACACTTGAGTTTTCTGTAGGTTTTGTTTATAGTCCTTAATAGGGACTCATAACAGAGTATACTAAGTTTCTTGCAGGTCTTGTTTATAGTCCTTAACTAGGACTCATGACAGGGTTTACCAAATTGCTTGCAGGTCTTGTTTATAGTCCTTAACTAGGACTCATGACAGGGTTTACCAAATGTCTTGCAGGTGTTGTTTATAGTCCTTAACAAGGACTCATAACAGGGTACTTAGGTTTCTTGCAGGTTTTGTTCATAGTCCTTAATTGGGACTTATAACAGGGTGTACTAACTACTTGCAGGTCTTGTTTATAGTCCTTAATTGGGACTCATAACAGGGTACTAAGTTTCTTGCAGGTCTTGTTTATAGTCCTTAGCTAGGACTCATGACGGGGTTTACCAAATTTCTTGCAGGTGTTGTTTATAGTCCTTAATTGGGACTCATAACAGGATACTGAATTTCTTGCAGGGTCTGTTTATAGTCCTTAATTGGGACTCATAGCAGGGCTTACCTACTTCACCTCATGCATAGCATGACATCATACCATTGCATACCATTGCATACATCCTAACCCATTTCAAGGATCTCAAGGGCTTGTGATGCAGGTCATGATGAACAGTTGTCCCAGCAAGGGGCAAAAAAGGATTTATTTTCCTCTAGCCAAGGTTGTCAGGGGCTATGACCCACTGGATATGGTGAGCCTTTGACCCTTGAAGAAGGATTTTCTACAACATGGAAGTTCCTTCAATCAAGCTACCGGTTCCAAATGTTAATAAAGTTTCTCTGTTTACCCCGCGAGGTCCTTGAAAACATTGCATGCATATCATACATCTCATTGCATTGCAGGTATCCCTTTGACAGGTTGCTTACCCTTCTCCGCTGTTTATTTCAGCCGCTCGTCATGAATCCAGAATCATCAGCCGAACAGACTATCAAGGACCTCCAGGCTCAGAACGCCCAGTTCCAAGAGCTGATTATGAATTTGACCCAGGGGCAACAAGACCTGAAGGCTCTCCTTTTGAAGAAGGACAAGAAAAAGAAGAGGACTGTTCTGTTCAGCCCTAGACGCAGATCTGGGAATACACCGCAAGTTGAAACTGAGAGGACAACCCCATCTGTGGAAAAAAGCAGTCATCATGAGAGAGAGGTTCCCAGTCCAGTGGTCTCCGACAACGAGACAGATTTTGATGAAGAGCAGTACCCTCCGGCTGAGGACAAGTACAAACAGTTGGAGGATAGGTTGAAGGCTATGGAGGTTCAACAGGTACCTGGGCTGGATTTCGGAGATCTGGGTTTGTCAACTGGCGTGGTTATTCCTCGGAAGTTCAAAATACCACCCTTCTCTAAGTATGACGGGGCGTCTTGTCCCAAGCTGCATCTAAGGTCCTATGTTCGGAAGATCCAACCATATACGGTGGACAAAAACTTGTGGATCCACTTCTTCCAGGAAAGTCTTTCAGGGACTCACCTCGAATGGTTCTATCAACTGGATGGGACCAAAGTTCGTAACTGGGAGGAGTTGGCAACTGCTTTCTATAAGCAGTACCAGTACAATGCCGACCTTGCCCCCACGCGTACTCAACTCCAGGGTATGTCGTTAGGCGCAAGCGAAGGTTTTAAGGAGTACGCTCAGAAATGGAGGGATCTTGCTGGAAGGGTACAACCACCTCTTACTGACCGGGAACTTGTGGATATGTTCTTGGGGACCTTGTCTGGTCCATTTTATAACCACCTGATTGGGAATTCGGCTGCTGGATTCACAGATCTTATCTTGACTGGAGAGCGAATAGAAGCTGGTATCCGGTCTGGGAAAATTCAAGAGGCTGCACCTGCTGATAAAAAGCCTCATCATGGAAAGAAGGAATCCAATGCTGTGCACGGTAAAAAGAGCCGTCATGAGGCAGGGGCAATCCAGATTTCCAATCCCGGACCTGCTCAACAAGGACAGGGGCAGCAGCGCAAGGAGAAACGGCAGTACACCAAACTCAACATGTCGTTGGATCAAGCATTGCAACAAATGTTGAAGGCAGGGCTGATCACCTTAAGGGCTCCTCTTCGAAATCCGAACACTTCCGCACCCAACTATCATCCCAACGATAGGTGCGCATATCATTCAGATAGCCCGGGGCATACTACAGAAAATTGCTGGCCTCTCAAGAATAAGATTCAAGATATGATCGACGCTGGAGAGATTCAGTTTGAAGTGCCTGAGACTCCGAACATAGTCACTGCTCCGTTGCCCAATCATTGAAGCCTTTTGTTTATTTGAATATTTTGAGTTGTACTTTTCTTTGCTTATACAAACAATTAATGTCATAGCAAACTCTTTTATTCTATTAATGCATCGCATATGTCTGTTTTGGAAATTAATACAATTATTTTCATTATGTTCAAATATCTTTTCATATTTTTTCTGATGATCAACTCTTGGTTAATGATTCTGAGCCTCTTGAGGGAGGATGACGAAAACGATACCGCAATTTACAGTATGCTTTTGAACAAACCCCGCTGATGAGGTACAGGCATTGTTTCAACCCCTAAACACTGGAGTTATAAGGATGATAATCCCTCGTCAACCCATCAGAGCCAAAGAAGTAGGAGTTTTTATTTTCGAAAATCAAAACCCTTAATCATAACCTGGGGCAGGGTAGTTCTCTCAGTTGATCCAAGTGCATCTTTACAAAACGAACAAAGACAGTGATGGTTCAGAACAATCAAAAGGACAGGCAGTCATCATCAAAATTCATAAATGAAAAGCCCAAAAAGTCTAAACCTACAAAAGGGGACTTATGAAACTGGGGCATCCCGCTGACTGTAATTCCAAAAAAGGGAAACAGTTCAGGCAAAAAAAGAAAGGGATAACAAAAAATCAGAAAAGAAAGAGGTCATACGAACCCTCAACAAAAAAAAAAGGGGAATGACTGCCTATTCAAAATAAACTGTCAACATCTGAACCATTATTGGAATATCAAAGCAAAGACTCAAAACAAGGTCTAACGCACGATCAGCTGAGTTTAGGTTTGGAGAACATCACGAAGAGCGGGTGGGTACAAATAAAATTTGAGCCTTTATCCTTTGTTTCTTAAACCGTGAACCAGGCCACGATATAACCCTTAAAAGTCCTAGCTGAAGCATGGGTTAGTTCGAAAGCATACCGTCACGAAAGGTATCCTGACTCCTGAAGGCCTACGGTAAATACGGAGTTGACATCACGTTTTACAAACATTCACTTGTTTTATGAAAAAATGCATTTTCAAAATCTTCGAGACAGACATAAGCTTTGCGTTTTTGACATAATTTTGTTTGCATATGACTTTTTGTTTGAACAGCAGGGAAATTCGCACGAGAAATACCTAGTGAACAAGAGCATCTCCAATCAAGGGGCACGACCTAATCATGGTCCGTCATCTGGGGCAATCCAGTCAAGATTCGGAGAATCTCTCAAAAGTCAAATAGCCTGGGGCAAATCTCCGCATGAGCCACCTGGGGCACTCCAACAACGAATCTTGCCCGATCAGACGTCTTCTGGTAACATGGCAACACAAGCAGCCAGGGGCACCTCCCTGCATTCTAAGAGCGTGGACATAGTCGGAAAAAAATACTATGCATAATCAAAGACCCGCTAGGTTGATATACCTAGGCAAAAATAAGGGCTTCCCGGCGAACCAAAAGGGTTCGGGCAAAATGAAGGGATGAAATGAAAAAAATCTGTACACCCGGCAAGTCGAAAACCTGAAAAGGCGGCTTGGGCAAAAATGGGTATCCCGGTGGGCTGAAAACCTGAAAGGGCGGTCCAGGCAAAAGTTAGGGATTAAAGCGTACGACTATGTCCCGTCTTCTTGTCATCTGTCTGCCAGAAGAAGGTTTATCTCTCAACAACTAGCAGCATCCCACAAGTCCCTCCCTATAGAAACAGGGGCAATAGAGAATGGTCTAAGCAATCTGATCGTTCTGTCCTCCAGGGTATCAGGGTAAGCTCCTATTGAAGAACATAACCAATACAGTTCGACACCTCCCCAGGAAAGATGGAATTCATATCCCCAAGCAATAAGCTTATCCCCAGTAAATTCTGGAAGCTTATCCCCTCGCAAGGCACGAACGCGTCGTCCGGCTTTATTCAAAGAGTTATTTCCTTAACAGGATATAACTGGGTTATCCTCAGCCAAAAACCACGGAACGAGCGTCGTCGACAGAATCTTCTTATCCCCAGCGAAGTCCATTCATACTTCCAATACAACAAGGTATCCTCAGCGAGTCATCCTCAACAATTCAGCAAAATCATCCCCCCACAGAGTATTTCTTCCCAGCATGGTCGCTAGAATATCTTTCTCTCCCCGCAGAATCCTCCATTCGCCAAGTTTATTCCCCAACGAGTTATCTTCTCCTACCGGTATACTCGCAACTACCATCCCCAGCGGAAGCAAAAGCTATTCTTCCACATCAGCCCAGGATGCGATTTCCCGGCACCCGTCAAGGATTTATTTTCCTACGACGAAAACATACATTCATAAAACATCACATACATCATTATAGCATGCATATGCATCATATTACACGAATCTCATTGATATTGAAAACATACAGTTCATGCATCATGATTTTGCATACAATTATGTTCTACCTTTTCAGGAAAAAGATCAATACAAAAATGACTACTATCAACTAACGCAATTCTCTCTAGATATAGTTTCAGATATGATCCAGATATGGTGACGTTCTGATACTGCTTCCAGATTTCCTTCTCGATATAGTTTCAGATGTAAGCCCAGCGATGGTGACGTTCTGATACTGCTTCCAGAATTCCTT